>JABWTJ010000217.1:1348099-1532307 GCA_016801875.1 Solanum sitiens
GAAGTAGAAGGAGAAGCAGAAGGAGAAGGAGAACGAGAAGAAGAAGAAGAAGGAGAACGAGAAGGAGAAGAAGGAGAAGAAGAAGAAGGGGAAGAAGGAGAAGAAGAAGAAGGAGGAGAAGAAGGAGAAGAAGGAGAAGAAGAAGAAGAAGGAGAAGGAGGAGGAGGAGGAGGAGGAGGAGGAGGAGGAGCAGGAGAAGGAGGAGAACAAGAAGAAGAAGAAGAAGGAGGAGGAGCAGAAGAAGAAGAAGAAGGAGGAGGAGAAGAAGCAGAAGAAGAAGGAGGAGGAGCAGAAGAAGCAGAAGAAGAAGAAGAAGAAGAAGAAGAAGAAGAAGAAGGAGGAGGAGCAGAAGAAGAAGAAGAAGAAGCAGAAGAAGAAGAAGGAGGAGGAGCAGAAGAAGAAGAAGAAGAAGCAGAAGAAGAAGAAGAAGAAGATCTTCGAGCTTCACATACACCACATGGTTTACCTTCAAAACAAAGGCGAATTAAAGGAAATAGATGAAGGAGACAGAAAGCTGAGGCACCGAAAAAATTCAATCGAAACTGCAATTTTAAACCCCAAATCACCTAAATCAGTATATTCAACATCAAAATGCTCAAACTAAATTAAGTTCTACAAATAACCACACAACACTAACCAACTCCAGCGTGTCAGGTAAGACAAAAAATAATTCCTAAATTCATTGAATCAAATAATTTCGAGGTGATTTTTTAAGCATAAAACGTATTCAAACACATAAATAAAACACACAGTCTCAGAAAATCATGGTAACAATTTAAAAAGCTAAAAGGAACTCCTACTTATCAAAGAAAACATATGAAGAATAGAGAAATTACCACAAAGTAGAGAAGCAAGGTCTGCAGGGTGAAAGACTTGTCCCCTGAGAATTGCACAAGAATATTAGTAGTTGTATTATCAAATGAAAGTATACAAAATTTCATACATCTAAAATGCTTAACTGATGCAACAATGCTAAATTAATGTTCACTAAAGCTAAAATGCTCTTCAAGCCATTTTGTCAAAAAAGAAGTTACTCTATTGTATACTTAATAGCTTAGTAACTATTAAGTATAATAAATAAACAAGAGATGAGTTTAAGGAACGAAAGGATAACAAGTAGCTATCAAATAAAATTTTGGCAGATGGAAACATGAATTCAATTCGTAGAATGATCAGGGAATTTGAAAACAAGCTACTCTACATCAACAAAAAAAAAGAACACAAACAACCTTCACCTTAGTTAGCTTCAAGATTCTATCCTTATTTTGAAAAGAAAGATTATTAACAGTAGAAAAACTGAATGTAAAACATAGGCTTACTGACATTGAAAACGAAGAACAGAGATTCTACGACATAGCGAAGAGCAGTCACCGAAAACGGATTCAAACAAAAATGAACAAATAAGCAACAATACTAAATACTAAACGATAAAATCCAAGCTTCACATTAATACGAATCAAGGATCTCACCTTTTAATAAATCAAAACGATAATTAATATATACCGATCATAATAGTTTTATCAAGATTAAGAATATAAGTACATTTAATAGTTTAGAGCATATGTTTTCGTCAGTCAGTTTAAAACAACTATCTCTACTCGGTCCCGTTCAATACATACAAAATGCACTAGCACAAGAAGTTGGAACTATACCGTTCCATAATCAAGATAAATAACATTTAATCTTGTGCTACAATCATACCATATGTCATGTCCAATTTCCATCCTAGATTGTGAACCAAAAATATTTTATACTTATAGGAATCGATGATTTAATCCTCTATGTATAAGCTAAAACTCTACACACTAAATCATCTACTATATAAATAAATAGATACTATAAACGAATATATGATCTATTAAAATTGAGCAAATATTTATTTTCTAATAAATATTATTTCTTAACACATGATTAATAGTATATATCCCAGCATGCATGACTATTATGTGCGTCGGAATAAAAAGTAGTTGATCCTATAACATTTGTCATCATAACCTCAACTTTTGGATCATGACAATATCAACTCTAAATTGCTGGGTTGAGAGGTATATCATATCCATATCCCTTCATATCATTGTGTACAGATTGAAATAGTACCTAATGATAACGTCGTAAAATGTGTTGAGCAAAAACACTTCATATGTAATGGTTATGTAATCAATGATAGTATTTGAAATTAAACTTTTGTATTAGATTAACCAATTAAATTTTCACTACTCACTTAGAAGATAACCATATTAAGTATAACTAATTATCTTTAATAAAGAAAGCATTCTACTATAATAGGTTAAATATATTAATACTTCAAAATAATTTACCTAAGTTTTTCCTACAATAAATAAATGTTTGTAATAACAATAAATAAATGTTACAATGCTACCAGATAATACAAATTCTTTAGACAATAATTTAATTCTTCATAGTAATATATATTGCATAAGCATGTGAAATTAAACCTGAAAATTGAGTTAGATGTTCATCATCACACACATCTTCTGTAGGTTATCTAGAAAAGATATATCAAACAAAAGGGGGACGAGAAATTGTACATTTCCAATCCAATATTTTGTAAGATTAGATTAGATTGTGTTATGGCTTTTATAATACAGATTTGATAATCAATTAATCTATTTTAAAGGAAAATTACGTATCACATTAGACAAAACTCACAAATTTCACCTTCATTTCTACCTTAATTTGTCTGTGGAGATTTTCAGTTTATCATTTCAGATAGACTCGTAGATTATATGTTGCATCCGTCAATAGGTGTTGTTGCTAATTACTAGCACTATGCATTTTTACATTTTAAAATATGCTATATATCTATATCCGAGATCTTATTCATTAGTGCTTGTCCATGGAATTTCATGTTGTAGATGAGAATTGATATATTTAATAAAATTCTCCCGTATAGGATATGAAATTACGCTGCATGATTGAAGTAGGCAACAATACATAGACTTTAAGATTGCCAAATCATGATCATAATCGAACTCACCTTTTTCTTTCAATTCCTTGTTCAAGATTGGAATATTTAAATTAAACACACTAATGAGTTTTAATTCATATGATTCCTACATGGAACTCTTTTTCTTCTTCAATTTTTGGAAATACATGCTTCAATTCATACTTTTTAGATGTTTGGACTTTTCCTTTACCTATATATTGGCTATTTTGGTCCTTTGTTTAGTCTACAATTCTATCTTTTGCTGGTTCTGAGATGATCGGTTCTTCATTTGTAAATCATTCTTGAATTGATTTTTGGAGGAGAGGAGATGGGTGATAAAACTGCATCAAATTCATAATCTTATTTTTCTTGTTTTCTATTCATCACTTCTTCTTTAAGGTAGCATTTTGGACATGATGATTCTTTGTGAAAATGCTGAAGTACATTAAGAAAGGTTCGAAAGAGAAGTAAGTGTAAAAAGCCAAGATAAAGAACGTAAATGTGAGAAATGTTATAAAATTATATATACTTACCGAATATTTTACCTAAATCATTACTACATAAAATCTATCGTTAATACATAAAATTAACCTAGTTCTCCGAAAATTAATCTACTTAAGATACATAAAAGAATATTTCTTTCTCAATGTTTTAATCACTAGACAGTGTCTCTAGAGGCTTTTTATCAACGGAGAAGGGCCTGAATTGACGCTCAACTATTTTAATTGGTCCAAAATTATCCTTTGTCCACCTTTCGGCCTCAAATACCCCTCAATTCAATATTTTGGCTAACAAAATACCCTTATTTCTATTGACTTGCACTCATAAGGTGCAAGGAGGGTAATATTGTATAAATTTTTCATTAAAATAAGTACAAATTATAGGAATGACATATTATAAATACTAAATAACATCCTATCCCTTCTAGTTTTCTATTTACCAAAAATTCCTTAAAAGTTTAGTTTGCGGGATACATGTTGAGTAGTATGGGATACATAAGCTTTGATACATTTCAGTTGATAGTTGTTGCGTTTAAGAAGGAAATAATAACGTAAATTTATTTTAAATAACTATAAATCCCGTAATTCACGCTTGACTGCTTGTAAACTTTCAATTACATTGCGTAACTGATTGATTAATTCAAATTTCAAATTAGAGCTCCTTCATCAAATAATTTTTTTCCTGATAAAGTTGATCTACATTCTAAGAACTCGAAAAAATAACTTTAGAAGATGAATATCTCAATTTTGTTACGGCACTCTAAAATTTGGGTAAGCCATGTTAATTACGAAGGTTACAAGGTTGATAAAATTGTCGTTGGACAATCAATTTCATTTATGAGTCTGAAAGATTTGATTTTAGCAGAGTTGCAGATTAACGGTGTTAAAAAAGATATTGAAATACGATACATCGTAGAGGGAAACTCAATGTCCATTGAAAATCAAGAATGATATGGATGTGAAACTTTATTTGGAAGTAAAAAGGAATGAGCCTGGAATCAGCATGTATCCGTTATGTATTGATACAACTGAGAAAATGGTTGGGAGATACATAATTTTGATTGTTCATTCGGAGAAATCGTATGCATGGAAGGTACAGAAAGAGATATGAAAGCTCTTGCTCAGGTCGAATCGAGAATTTGCTACTTTGATTATATTCCATAATTAAATGCTATAAATTACATAACTGATTTCAATAGTACTGATGTGAAGAAAGGGCAATTGTATAAGGATAAATGAACACTCATTGCTATAATGGCTAAATATAAAATAAAGAACAACTTCAATTTCCGAGTGAAAGCTCGGATAAAAAAAGGTATTGGAATGCTTTTTCTCTAATTTGATTTTTTTTCTTCAGATTTTGCATATAATTAGTACAATTCTAGTTGTTATTGTGTTTGATACATAAGTCTAATTAGTATACGTATCGTAATGATAAGTTTGTCAGTGTTTGATGATATAAACAAATTGATAAGTATTATGATTATTAGAATTGACAATTGATTTAGGTGTGTATTGATAAACTTTATTATGTGATACAAAGAAATTATGTAAAAAAATGGTTGTGTTCTTTAGTATGGCAGATACATTAGTTGTGAAAAACTGTAACATTGCTTTTGTTATATGAATTCATCCAATGAAAAAATTTGGATAACTATGTGTTAGTTTGCTTCGGTGATCAATGTGGATAGACTTTAAAGTCTTCTTGCAGAAAGAAATCCGATGTATTCAAAGTGAGATACTTCAATAGTGAACATATATGTCCGATGCAGGATATGATACTAACAAAAGTACAAGCAACAATTGGATTTATTAGTGGTGTGACTGCCCCTAAATTGGTAATCATAAACGAACTCATACGCCTTAAGATGTAACTAAAGATATTCGAGCATTATATGGGGTTGATATATCATACCAGCAAGCATGGCATGCTAGGGAACGTGCACTAGAAATGCTCAAGGTTAAGCCAGCAGAAGGATATAAGCAGATGTTGAGATACATATGGATGCGAAATAAAGTGTATCCAAATTCATATATAAGGATGCAAAAGACGGAAAATAATCAATTTATGTATCTTTTCATAGCCTTGAGACCGTTGGTAAGAGGGTTCGACTACTGCAGGCTTGTAGTTATACTGGATGCTGCATATCTTGGCGGGGCTTACAAAGGTACTTTTGTATCAGCGAGCACACTCGATGGTGCTGGTATGACTGTTGTGATATTGATGTAATGTAAAACTTGTTTTATATGTATACTTAATGTATCTTAGTGTAAATGTTATGTGTCATGAAGTTAAATATTTGTTGCTTTGTAATTAGGTTGCATATTGTCATTGGCATATGGTGTTGTAGACACTGAAAATGACTGTTCGTGGTTCGAACAGTTCAAAAATGCATTTGTCGAGCGTGAAAACATGTGTATTGTATCAGACAGAAATGAAAGTATTATGAAGATTGTAAGCATTGTGTTCCCAAATGTACCTCATTGTGCATGCATATGGCATCTTTGGAAGAATGTATGTTCAAGCTTCAAAAGGAGTAAAAACACACTAAGTGATATATTTTCCTCAATGGCAAAGGCATACAGAAAAGAAGATTTTGATAAATTAATGGCTAAGGTGGTGAAAGTTAATCATAAGGTGAAGGATTACCTTGACGATGTTGGGTATGAGAAGTGGTCAAGAGTTTATTCAATCGTAAACAGAGGTAGAATGATGACTTCGAACATCG
Organism: Solanum sitiens; assembly: GCA_016801875.1. Taxonomy (NCBI): domain Eukaryota; kingdom Viridiplantae; phylum Streptophyta; class Magnoliopsida; order Solanales; family Solanaceae; genus Solanum; species Solanum sitiens. The sequence goes on from JABWTJ010000217.1 coordinate 1,354,276, forward strand.
CAGAGTGTATCAATGGTTACCTTGTTGATGCACGTAGGTTAACTATAATAGACTTTTTGGAGGAAGCTAGACTTATATTTGGTAGTTGGAACTGTAAAAATAGAGAAATAACGTCATATACAAAGGACAAATTGGGCCGAAGATTTGAGGAGATATGGATTGTAAACGCATCTAAAAGTTCAAAGATGAAGGTATTTATAAATATCCCTAACTTTATGTTTTATGTACCAGAAACTCAGATGATTTTCACTGATAAGCATTGCTTGGAAAATGATATATAAATGGCATATTATGTAATGTATTGCTACTTTTTATTATTTTCAAGTTGTTCATCGTCTGACAATATTTTCTCAATTTATGAAGTCGGGAGAAGATACATTGTATGCCTTGAGCGGAAAACATGTACGTGTGAAAGGTTTCAACATGATGATATACCTTGCACACGCAATTGCAATTTTGAAGCACAAGAATGTTACAGATATGCGCTCATATTGCTCTGATTACTACAAGCCTGATGCATTAGAAAAAAACATACGAGGTTGCAATGGTTTCAATACCAGATAAGGAGGATTGGACCATTTCAGACTATATTTTAGATGAAATTGTCCTGCCACCTGTTTTACAAAAAATATATAAGTAAAGTAAAAAATGACTAAGCTTCAAAAAATCAATTAATCTTATGATTTAAGAAAAATCGGCCTTCCAAATTAACCGAGTCGCCATTTGATTTTTTAGTAAAAATCAAGAAAACTAAAAATTATTTTTTCAAAAGATTTAAAACAGATAAAAATCAGTTGAAAAGGGTTCGAAGTTCAAATGTACATTCCGAGAAGGTGTTACGCCCTCGGAATGCCCGCTAACTTGCGATTGACCGGCGATTTGACTAAAAATGACTTTTATTTAATTCCTAAACTTGTAATTAAATAAAGAAATTTATTTGTTTATTTATACATATATTGCTATTTCTCTTTTTTTTTTATATTATTATCATTTAGTTATCTCTTTAAAAGAAAAGTAACTAAGGGGGGCTTAAAGGAATAAACTAAGTGTTGACAAAACGGATAAGTGAAATAATAAATAAAAAAACACAAATAAGATTATATAGATATATAGATATTTCAAATATATATAAAATAGAAGAAATTGCTATCATAGGAGGATAATTAAACCAAACCAAAATCACATAAATAGTTAGTCAAGTATCATGATAAATAAATAAGAAGGGGAAGGAATATTAAATTTGGGCCTTAGGCCCAAATTCTGTTGCTGCACATTATTATGGCCTTGGGCCTGTTTTCCTTCAAAAAAATCTGTGTATACACATTATGTATACCGTCGTATATAGACCGTTTCCGACCCATTTTTGAACATTTCAAGCCTGCATTTCGTTGACCCTTATGTCATGTAATTTCGCCTGCGTTTTCACGCCCTTTAAACCTGTATATTGCTGTTTCACCACGTATATCACTGTATATGGCTGTATATAAGCCATATTTTCAGCTTGTTTTCAAATTTCCAGAACATGAAACTTATTTTCTGTACGGATTTTTCGATTTTCCACCTTTACACCTGCTCTCTAATTTACCCCGATAGCTGACTCGATGGAGGGGGTCGACTCAATGATATGCAAGGAGGGGAGTCCACAAGACTCGGGTAGAGTTGCTTATTCCGGGTGGCGAAGTGAGATAGCAACGAGCAAGATGAATTCTTCCACCACTCGAACACAGGCACTAACTCAAACACGACAAACAAATCGAATGATGGATGGAACCTTTATCCAAACGAGCTTATGCTATTTTTAAGTTATTCTCTTAGTATTCGTAGAATGAAGATTAGTATTTGGTTTTTCTCGCCTCACTTCTTAAAAAAGTTTTTCTCCCGTCTCCACAGGAACTCAAAGAGAGTATATATATCCCAAAATTAGGGTTCGGTTGGAGGGAAAACAGGGTAGAAAACGGATGGGGACAAGGCCCATCCCCAATTCAAACTTCAAAAATCTTTTATCCTTTTGGCGAAACAGACTTTTCTGGGATTTTCAACTCATTCCGAAAGGGGAAAGGGGAGGGGACGGTCGTGATTGATCGATTGTCCTTGGGGAGAGACGTGGAGAAATCTCGCGCAGGCAAGGACAACTCGCGACTAGCAAGACTGAAAAGCCGAATGTTGTACGTTCTGGGTCGTTCAGCTGAGTGTGAAGATGGCGTGAGTGAGCTTTGTTACGTGCGTGGCTTCGATTTTCGTTCTTTCAGGGAGTTGGGTTTCAACGTATTTTTGGGGATGAGCTTCTGGGTCTCTTCTGTTGGAGGGGGAAAGGAGAGTGGGCCGGGTCGGAGAAAAAAAAGGGTCGGCTTTTTGGGGCTGGAAATTAAGAAAAAAACGGGTTGGGTGAAATCCGAAAATTGCAAAGGACTTTGGGCTGAGTCAATTATTCAGAGGAATAAAATGAAATGGGCCTGGGAGGTTTGGATTTGGATGGGAAAAGGATAGCTGAAAAATATTTCAAGGGCCCAAAACTCTTGATAGAAAATTCATGAATTGGTAATTTGATTTGGAACGTAACTTCATTGAATTTTTTATTAGCACATTCGTTCTAAATATAAGTAAAATTATATCTACATTAATTAATTAATGAGCTTCTTAAATTTAACGAGATAAATTAATTAGCTTAATCAAAATATAAACAATTAAGTAATTAAACTAATTAACAAAGTATTTTATTAATTAAAACAAAATATTTTTTCGACGATTTTCAAATATTTATAAGATAGCTAATTATATAAAGGACATATACACTATTTTAAGATTATAAAAGCTACTAAAATTACTTCGAAATGACTGGAAGAACCTTTTGAATTTTATAAAGCTAATTATTTTAACTCGTTCAAAATTTACGAAACTCGTGAATTAATTTAACGGGGAGGGTCAAAATTGGGCGTCAACACCACCTAGGTATAGAAGGTTGGCTAGACGACCAAGAAAGCGAAGAAAGAAATATGCGGATGAGAAGATAACAGTAAACAAGAATTCTTGTGGGCAATGTGGACAAGAAGGACACAACAGGAAAACTTGTATTTTCTTCCTCAAAGATAATTGAAATAATATTTTAAAATAGGACATTCGCGTTCATGGTTAATAAACTCCACTTATATGAATTTTTTACTTTAGTATTTGAATTAAATAAAGTGTATTGGTTACATAATTTATTTTGTTGTTCAACTAAATGCATTTGTTGAGAATTGTGTTCCAAGCTTATATTAAATATAAAATTATTCTTATCCTGTTAATAAATAAATAAATCTGAATGTATAAACTGTGAAAAATAATTATTGTGTAAATGAGTGAAATATTGATTCAATACCATATTCATGATTTAAACAAATTTAATTGTCTTAAACTTGACATTTTCAAGTGTGTACTATATGTATCATATACAGTGCATTATGTTGTATCATATACAATATAGAATAGTAATGAATCACACATTAAAACTATTAAAACTATATTAGATACAGTTATAATTTTGAAATATTTTTCCTTAGCAGTATTGTCTTTCAATTTAATACTATGTTGTGATTTGTTTGTTGATGTATATGATGAATCATATACATTCATATGATTCAAATGTCATACATAAATGAAATTGGTATATGTGAATAAAATTCAATTACACTATATGTTAAAACTTATGAATCATATACATCATTTCGTAAGTAAACTATAAAAATATTTAAACTCAAACAATGATGATTGTGGAGCTTAACGTTATAAAGCAACAAATGTATCTAAAACAATATATTGAAAACACATAATATAAAAAATAAAAAGACTGTAATACAACTAAGTTTTTAGAGAAACACATAAAAAAAATGAAATTGTCTTCAAAATAAAACAACATGAAAAACAGTTCATGATATCCCTACTAAGTACTAATCTATGTTAACAAAATCTTGTTCGGTTGGTGTTGTGAATTGACTCTTAGGCTTTGGTGGATCGTCATTCTTACTTATGTATCCACCCTTGACCTTGTCGCTGTCGTATCTCCATAACAATGTTGCATATCTATTGCGTAGATAATTTGCAAGAAGGCTATCAGTATCAGGTGGTATAACAAGTTGGTCACACAAATACTCTGCAAATGTAGCTACATATAACCATCCGCAGTGTAACATCTCGTATTCTAGATAAACTAAGGTTAATCTAAGAAAAACAAAAAGAATCAAATTTGAAGATAAGTAAGGAAATCTGGAAAATTTCCAGATTTCAAAAGTGAATTTTGGTCATTTTCAAATGGCCATAATTCCCAGATCAAGAGGAGTTTGGGTGAGTTCTTTATATGGATGGATATCTTGTCGGAATATCTTTCCAACTATGTCAAGTTGCGAATTTCTGAGGTCGTATAAGGGAGATATAACTTTCGGAAATTGGGCTATTGAGCAGCGAAAGTTCCAAATCCGGATTGGTTAACGGTGTTTTGGTCTTTTCCTAAGTTAATTATTAAATTCATTTTTGGGGTAATATTTTGGGGTCTAAACTGATCCCATTAAGTTTTCACACTTAGAAAATAAGCTAGGGCTTTGAGAGAAAGGAGAAAAGAGGAGAACGGAGATGAAGACACAAGAACACCAAGAATTCGTTCGTGAATTTCTTCGGGGGTGATCCTTAACAAGGTATGTGAGATCATTCGGTGTTGGATTCTTTTACCCACCCTCCAATTTGATTCATTACTGAAATTTATAGTTAATTGAAAGGAAATCTTAAAGATCTTGATGAAAAGTTTGAAGTTCTTGTTGGTAGAATTGTTTTTGATCTCTTTTAGTTTTAATCCATGTTTCCGAACTATTTTTGGGTCTAAACTATTGTGTAATAAGTTATTTAGGGATCCTAAGTGTTTGGGGTGGGATCCATGGGAGTTTGGTAAGGTTTAGATATGAAAAACGAAGAAGAAAGTCGAAAAACCCATTGGAGAGATGATGAGGCGCCGTGCCTCCAAAGCGCCTCAGGACAGAGTCTGTCCGTCAGGCTCTGGCGCGCCGCACCTCTCAGAGCGCCTAGAGCGCCTGAAGACAGCCTCTGTCCTTCAGGCTATGGCACTCCGTGCCTCTCAAAGCACCAGGACCCCCTGGAAACCCCGTTCTTTACCTATCTTTTCGTACTAGTTTCTAGGTGATGTACCCTTCTTTCTTAGTTGATTTCAACACTATAGAGTACATTTAAACATCATGAAATCATCCATAAACAGGAGATCATGATCCTTGAATCCATAATCCAATTCAAGGAAAGTTAACATCAAAGTCAAGGAAGTTAAGAGTCAAGTCTAGGAGTTAAGAAGCAAGTCAAAGTAAAGTTATCAAGTTTTCTAAAGTCTTTCACAAAGGTTTTCACTTTGTTTTAAAGACTTAAAATTCAAGTCAAGAAAGAGTAAAGAGTTGAGTTCATTTCTCAAAAGCTATGAGGGAAGTAAGTATTCCCTAAGATTTAAAGTTTCAAGTAAGCAAAGAGTATCAAGTTGAGTTCACTTCTCAAGAGTTATAAGGGAACTAAGTAGTCCCTAAGGATTTAAACAAAATATTTTCGAACTTTTGAGAAGGAACTTTCACAGAGCCTATGGCTAGCTTTAATAGAAGAAGGAGGAAACTATGACTTCCAAGAGATCTTTTTAAAAAGCTTAAGTTTTTAGCACTAATCTCAAACCACATAATCACTATGTTTTTTAAACATAAGAGCCAGTATATTTTTGAGAGTAGTATTGAGCACCGATATGGGGAGAGTTCAGATAATTCACAGCCCCCATAGACCATGTTAGCCACCATTGTAGAAAAGGGTCATACTTTTTAAATGATTCCTTTCACAGTTTACTAGTGGATCCATTAGGCAGTTCAGGTCTTATACCTTTGGCCGGGTATAGGATGCGCTGGCAGCGTACGGTAGACCGTTGTATCATCATTGTAGTTCTTAAGTGATGGTTTTCGATTAGAGAATCTCCCTCAGATAAATTGTATTTTTATACACATCAGTATTTTATTTTCATAATACATTAGTATTGTATTTTATATACATCTCAGACATTATGGTGTACTTGTATATATATACTCAGAGGTTTAAGCACGTTGTCAGTCAGCATTTCTTTATATTGCATTTATTTTAACTGTGTATATTGAATAAGAGTTAGTAGATCATGAGTTGAACAGAGCCAAGGTAAGTATTCATTCTTACTCCCTTTCAAGCCTAAGTTTTGTTTAGCTTTCCAACTCGCATACTCGTACATTCAATGTACTGATGCCAGTTGGCCTGCACCATTTTATGATGCAAACGCAGGTAACCAGGATCAGTACACGGTGTTTCGTTGATCCAGATTGAGCTCCAGAGTCAGTGGTGAGCCTCCTTGCATTCCGGAGGACATCCATTTCTTATGTTTTTAGTAGTTTAGTTTTAGGATGTTGTGGGGTATGTCCCAACATCCCTCTTCAGTCAGTTTAAAGGCTTCGTAGATGCTAGTACTTCAGTTTAGAGTTTATTGTTGCTTGTTGAGACTTAAGCGCCATCATGGACAGATATTATATGAAGTACTTTCCTTTAAACATGTCTTATTTCTTGTTTAAGATGAGTTTAGTCTTCCGCTGAGTTAAGTAAGATAGGCCAAGGGCTCGCTCGAGGGCCAGCAATGGTCTTCGAGTGCTAGTCCCGCCCAGAGTGTAGGCCCGGGACGTGACACACAGTCCCTACAATAAAATGCAAAATATAAATTTGTAAAAAAAAAAAAAAACTTACACATATTATTGTAGTCCAGAATTTAAATAATTACATGTTATCGTCTTCTTGTTGCAATGCCTTCAGCGTATTCAATGTTGGATTATATGACTCTAAAAGTGTACCAGTTTGTTTGTCCTTATATGCATAAAACTCTGGCCAGTTTGTCTACTCAGTTTTTTCAAGAAACCACTGTCAAGGAGGTAAGAAGGTAGAATCCTTGACAATTTTTGTATATCCTCAGAATATACTCATTTCATTGTGCCTAAAGAAGAGTCATCCACGCGTATCAACCTCTCATTCAGTTCAACAACAGCTAACACCCAATGAAAATTTCCATCAGAATTAATCGGAATTTAAACATCGTCTACAAGATGTCATGGTAATTCAGCTGGTATTGAAAATCCTTTCATGATGTTGATTATTGACCTCTAATGTACTGATACAACTTCCGTACGATCATGTATTCTTGGGTACTAATATCATCATCAACCTCATTGTTATAATACCTTTCATGGATATTGTTGATATGTGTACTGAACAAACAATTGACTCTTGTGTATCTGTATTGATTTATGCTGCGAAGTTTTGATTTTTTACGAAGATAGTAAAAAACAACATTCATGTGCTACAAAAGTATTATAAACATTATTATATATTTAAAAAGAAAAATAATGAAAATAAAATGTTAGATACTAAAAGTGGTATATGGTATTGATATGTATATATCACCTATTAACTGAATGTATCATATACATTAAGAAAGTTATATATGATAAATTTTGCAGAAGCATGAAATTCACATATACATGTCAAAATTACCTGATCAGTCCAGTAGTTTTTGGGCTGGGACATGGCATAAAATTAATTTTTATTGGACGGATATGTAACAACATAATCCATCATTTCAAAACTCAATGAAGAGGCTCTTTCTTTATACTTATCCTCTGATGGTTTCCTGTATTATTAAGTGTAAAGAAAAGATGTTATTTAAAAGTGGAACAAGAGTTGTAATTTTAAAATTGAACATATCCATTGAAAAATATAAAACTTACTTTTTAGCATGAGTTTTGAGAAGACCTGTAGTAACCCACTCAACAAACTCATCAATTAGATATGAAGGGGATCAATTTGTGATCTCACAACCTTCAAATGAAAAATTTGGAATAATTACATCCTCTATGACCTCTTTATCTTTTTCACTTGACCCAAATAAAGTTAAATAAGGAGATTTGCAGTTTTTTTAAGGCATCCTGATACGTGCATGAGAAGTATTTGTATCGCTTCGGATAACAATCTTTATGATTGGAATATCAGTGGGTAATTGACTGTCCGAAAGCAAACTTTGACTGTTGGTTAACTCCTGTGAATTTGCAGCACTAACTGGTTTAACATGACTAGGCAATCTTCCTAGATCAGCAATAAGTGTATTCATGGATTCTCAAGTATTAGATGATATTGTACCAGATGTTGCAGAATCATATATGATTTAAATTGATAGCTAAATAAGGTTTGATAAATCATATGATATTTAAATGATACATGGAACATAAATTACTGATGTATCAAATATAAAAGTATCTGCCCCAGACTGATTGGTGTTGTGTTGAACATTATATGAAGCATCGTCGTTCATTGTTCCTTCGAAGAAATTATGAGGCATTTGTGTTGATGGATCATCTTGAATAACAACGTACTGATTAATTTAGGATACATTAAATAACAAAGAATCATATACAAAGGACTGTTAATGTATCAATGACATATTACATCAAACTACGAATTACATATAGTAGACAAACAATTTTAATTAGTCACACACGTATGTATCTTGCAATGGAATGTATCATATACACACATAATTAAAATGTAAAGTAGCATACACACCAAAGTGAATAACAATACTGATGTGAACATTAAAAATATGTATCTGAATTATACAAGTACACTGCAATGTATCAAAACATACAAGTAAACTGCAATGTATCACAATGGGACAGTTTGATGTATCACTACAAAGTTAATGTATACTAATAGTCAATTTACAATGATAAAATTACCTTCTTATGCTTAGTTGTTTCTGCATTATGATAATAATTGCATTTGAGGATTGAAGTTCTGAAACGTCCTTCATTTCTTGATGATTCTTCAATGTATCTTCAGTCTGTAGTTTTTAAACATGTTTTTTTTCAATCAAAATAAGTTACTGATAAATTATATAATTTGATATACGCAATGAATAAAGTAAAATAAATTTGATCTTCAACATCAAAATGAGATACACCAATATTTTGATCATTATTGGCAACATCATTTGTATCAAACTTAAAGGTACTTTTTTGATGTCCATCATTGCCTTCTTCACCGGAAACTTCAACCATGTACGGTATAGACTTGCCGCCCATCTCCTTCATGAAATAAATTTATAACATAATGACATATGAAAGTTAAAACACACAAACAAAACACATATACAATACAATACCTTTGGTTGTTGGTCGTCCTCCCTATTTCTAGAATTCATCACCTCAGAGTGATTTGCCTTTATCAAATTCACAAGATACTCAAATTTATTGTCAACCTTTAAAAAAAATTAACATTAAGTTTAATATTTCTAAATGAACATAAAAAAGATTGATATCATTACTTACGTATTCATTCATATGTTGTTTCAGTTCTTCAATATCGGGATATACAGACTTATCTCTTTAGACTAATTGTGAAGAGACATGGACAAAAGATACATTAGCAGGCGGGGTAGGTGCTTCATCTGGCATTGAGAATGACTTGTTTAATGGCGGCCTTAACTGCTCTGATGATTTAGGTTCCGAACCCTTTGTTTTAGGTGTATCAATTTTTTTTCTCCTTTTGGGTGGTGGTGGAGATGATGTACAAGACACACGTGATGATTTTCTCAATAAATGACCAGGAGGGCTTGTTGAGAAATTCTCAAAACCTGACTTATCTTTTGTTTGCACTTTGTTTGCATAAACTGATGTTGTGGATGATTCAGGATTATGAGCATTTTGAATATCAGGTAAGTCAAGGACTTACACTTCATCTGGTGTAAGTACAATGTTTGAACATGCATTCTGCATTTTAAATGGTTGAATGTTATGAAAATATTATGTATCGTACAAAAATACTATCTACAACAAAAATTAGAAAGCTTATTGAAAAACTGTTATTTGCAAATTTAAAAGTAATGTTACCTCAGAGAAAATGCTGAACAAGAACTTTTCATATTTTGACTTTATAGACACGATCGTCCAATTACAAATCCTGGGAATATCATTCGCTACTTTAACAACAAACTCTAGATTTAGACTAGATCACTTTCATAAGTCTATACGTTGAGTGCATAAGTCATACCAAATAAGCGATACATATGTTTGCTTTGGTTGAAGTCTTGCCTGAGTGATGTAATTAGCTTATCGAATGCAATCTGACCCCAAGGATACAATTTATAACTACCATCTTCGACCATTAGAAATTCTTCGATCCGCATGAAGGTCTAACCAAGATGGCATAACATGAAAGAATTGATGAAGTATAATATTGCCATCTGAACAGAATCCTGTGTGGTCTCCCAATTCCCCATTGCAAAACTTTGTATCAAACCACTCTTGGTTATACCTGCAGTCAAATCACGGAAATATCTTTGTAATAATCGGCTCGGAGTGAATTTCAGATATGAAAAATCCTTAATATTTTCTTTGCATTTAAGGCCAATTATAATGGTGAATTCCTTTATACCAAACTGCAATACAGTACCATTAGCATGACGAGCATGCAATATATCTTTGTTCTCCTGTTCCACCTCCAACAACAATAAACACTTAGTAATCTGACCCCGAAAATTACATTTTGGAATGTTCAAATATGGTTCAAAATTTGTATTCTTGAACATTTCAACGCCTTCATCCTTTATGAATTTTTTGATTTCATTCACAAAATCAAAATTGAACGTTGCTCCGTACCTCAATGGATGTGCTGGTATTTTTTTTATAACATTATTCATGCCTTGTTTATACAAAAAATAAAATATAAAATTGTACTTGTCTAATCTTCAAACATATGATGTAATGGAGAGTGCATTATACATTGAAGATAATCTGTAAATTCAGTAAATACATCATGATTTTATAATGACATCATATCAAACCCTTCGTGAAATGCATAAGATGCATGAGTAACTAACAATATATTGTACATGAATTTCATTCACATATATCAATTACATATATGTATAAGACACTTGAATTATATGAATGTATATGACACATCATATGCATTCATTCACATATACCAATTACATATATGTATAAGATACTTGAATTATATGAATGTATATGATACATCATATACATTCATTCACATATACCAATTACATATATGTATAAGACACTTGAATTATATGAATGTATATGATACACAATATGAATTGACTTATTAAAACTGTACAAAACGTTATAACAACGAATGATACATTAATGGAGTAATATATGCATCTGCTACACCTTCAAAACTCTACAACACATGATGCTTTTACTGAATTTGAAATTAGTGAATCTGTCTTCATTGTTAAATGACTCGTAATTCAATTTCACAAACATATGCATAAATGTAAATTAGGGTTCTAATGTATCAGCAAAACACAAAATTAACCATTATAAATCGATATTGTTCTAATATACTATGAAAACATTGAATTTATAAGTAATGTATCTTCACTATTAATGTATTTAAACTTTCTGTCCAAACACAACCAACACCATAACCAAAACATAAAAATATAAAAGCTTTTTTAAACACATACCTTAGGAAGTGTGGGTCAACAAACAACATATGTAACTTTTCTTCTCCCTTTTTTGGGGGTTTCTCCAACCTTTTTCTTTGTCTTGACAACACTCTTGTGCTTCATCACTAATGGGTCGTGAAACCGCTTGGATCTGTTCTCGTCCCTCATTTCATCATTAGAATCATATGTAAGATTAGCATTAGTATGACAAACACCAATACTATGCGATGGACCCTGTTCCATATGTATCAGTAAAAATCACGAAGAAGACAATAATGGAGAATAAAATGCTTACCTATTAAAAACTTTGAAATTGAAAAACTTGAGGGAGACTCCTATTAAAAATCAAATGGATTTGAAATTTTGTAATTGCTAAAGAAGTGGAGGGATTTTAGGAATAAAATGGAAGAGTGTAATTGGTAATGGGAAACGTGTGTTGTCTAAAAAAAGGAGTGCACTTTGTAATGAAAAACGTGGGTATTGGCTGTAAAAAAGGTGGAAAATCTTTATGTATCTTACATATTTTATTAGTTGGGGAAAATAAGGGATTTTTGAAAATTTTAAAATAAGTTGGGATAAATGGATATTAACGTAAGTAAAGGAGTGTAGTTAAGTAATTTGTCCTTAAAATAATTAGATTTGTTTAACATATGAGCTCATATGATTGACCTAAATTTGGGTTTTATAGTAAATTATGTAAGAGTTAGTGTTCTTCATCTTCACGTCTCATCCATGAATTCATGCTAGGGCTTCCAATCCAGGTACGTGAGATTTCATCAATGGATATCCTTTGGCATGTTCACCCATTGAGTCATAAAGAAAATCCAGTTTTTCAGTTATTATTTATATAAAATTCTGTGATTTTATGATTAGCATGAATTTTGAAGTAATTTTGTTCCTCTTCATTATCAGTCCATTAGTGTATGTTTTCTCATGATTCTTAGTATGTTCATCAAATCATATATTTATAAACCTTCAAAATACAGTATGTCTTGAATTTTCATGTTTAAGACAAAGTATGTAATCATTTTCATGATCATTTCATGCTTAATATTCTTAGAATTAATGCATAAGATGCTTTCATATCAAATGTCTATTATTTTAGTATCATGCATTTAGTATTTATGAGCTATTCACTTATCAGTATTATCAGACTATCAGTTTATTTCAATTTATTTGTTACATTCAGTTGAGAGAGTTACTTAGCACCGAGTGGATTCTAGGGATGAAGGGTCATAACTAGCATCTACTGACTCCTTTAGTAGAAATTTTGAAGTCCTAGAACAAGGTGCGACTATAAATCAGTGTAGCCCTTGTAGGCACATATTTTAGCTTAATGGTATCACGTTAGATCAACCTCTATGCCTAGCAAGTATATTAGGTTCTTTTAGATAGGATATAGCATCAACTCCATATCTAGCTCACATAGTCATATTTTGGTTTTTAGTATCTCCCACAATCTAGTCTATCTTTGAGATATTGCATGATCATGTATTCAATTTATTTTGGTTCAGTATTTTCCAGTTACATGTACTTGATCATTGCATCAGTTCATGTATTTACAATTCAACATCTCAAACTTATCATGTTTATTTATAGTTTTATCATGCAAGTCTCGCATACATAATACATTCAAAGTATTGACAACATACTCTCTGAGCTATATTATTTTATAGTATTGGTTCAGACGCTCAATATTTAGCTTGCGGTTAGTACAATCTCCAGCCAATATAACAGTAGTCACCCCTCATGGATGACCCTTACATTATTGTCTTTTATTATTATTTCAATTTTCAGAGAGTTAGATTTAGCTAGGACTTGTCCTAACAACTCATTGTAGTAGAGACTTTGAGACAGTTAATCAGGTGTTACTTTTAAAGCTTTGAGTTATATTTGGATAAACTCATCTTCGTTATATAATTTAAATTGTTTAGACTCATTATACAGTTTAGTTTAGCTTCCGCATTATGTTATCTCCAGAAAATGGGTTAGCTTGGGGTCACTTGTGGCCATAAAAACTGTGTTACGACTAAGGGTAAGTCTCAAATCATGACACCTAGGCCTTACATTCTTCATTTGTCTTTTTACCTTTTTCTCTTTACATGAATTACTTCAGCACCAAAAATCAATTTCTTCGAATTTAGCTTTTGTTTCAAAGACGTTTGGTTTTTCTTTTTTTTTTTATTAGAAAAGGATGAAAAAGAACTTAAATAAAGACTTTATTTGTAAGCACAAAAAAGCAGATAAAATAGTATCAGATAAAATCACACACAAAAATAGTGAAACATAAATGCAGAAAAGAAGAAACTTTATTTTAAATCGAATTTAACCATTGGGTTAGGTGTTATTGTTTATGAATAAATTCAAACAAAAAAAGAAAGAAACCTGACAAAAGAAAACAACATTTTCGAAACTCATTTCTGTATTGTCCTCTCTAAGTGAAGTTCTTCTATGATGGTTTCAAGCCAAAAATAATGGCTAAAGTCATTTTTTCTAGCAGCTATCTAATGTCGATCAACAGTTTTCATTCGACGAACTTTCATTAAAAAAAGGGGTTTGGTTTCTTGAGCATTAACAAATTGATATTTTTTTTAAAATACTGGTGATAATCACAAATAGTCAAATTTTGAGGTTAAAATTTTTTCCCGATAAAATGGTCATACATTTGAGAGAAAAAGGTGAACAGACTATAAAAGTTTGGTGTATAATCAAGATAAAACACATGTGAAATTGAAACTTTGCTTCATCATCAAGATTTAATTAGTCGGACGGAATAAACTGATCAGTAAACAACTCCTCTTCCTGAAAATTCAACAGTAGAAAATGAAACTAATTTGATATTTTACTGATATCTACCTGTGGGGTTCGAAAAAATTAGTGAGTCATGTGCAAGCTTATAATTGAAAATCATGAAGGCGAATCACATGACAAACAAAACTATTCTAACAAACATAATATTATAATATAAATCAGCCAACAGACCTACATATTATAAAACTAATAAAAAACATAAAAATTGTAGAGGGATAATCTCCCGATAAATAAAAGGTTTTAAACGACTACATTGTATATTCTTTTGTGTTCTTGATATGAGAAGAGACGTTTTCAATTTGTAGAGTTCCAAATTTTTCCTCTAAAAAAGAATAAACCAAATATATAGAAGAAAATTATATTTTTTTCTTTCAGGAAAAGTCCAAGCATTTATGTGAATACTTTGACTTTTTCTTTAAGGAAAAAATAAAACTTAAAATAGGATAAGAAAATCAAAGCAAAATTTACGAAGTTGTGAATATCTGATTGAGTTATCCTTTGGGTTGTATATCATGTAAGCTTTTTTAAATATCAACAAAAATTAACCTTTTTTTGACATATGAAAGGATTGATAAAGTAAGCACTCCATAGGATGTAGGATACTATAATTGATAGTAAACATCTTCATCCAAGATTGTTTATCCTCCTACTCCTTCATACTCCACACATCCATGTGATTTGTTGGATTATTACAAATCATAGATAAATTAGTTCCTAATACTCCCAGCACAAGAAATCCATTCCCACAGGGTCTCTCCACCTTTCTCCATTTCTCATCAGCCAAATCAAAAGATGTTATGCCCCAAACTCTTTCCAAACCAGAACCAACATAAGTTGCCCAGTGAAGCTTCCCATTTACAAACTTACTCGGACTATTAATTGCCCCATATTCCAATTCAAGGATTCTCAATTATCCGCCAAGAATTATTCTTTAAAATGTACATGTTGACATGTTGAAAGTTACCTTGACATCCAAATATAGTAAAAGTTCGCACTACCTTATAATTATTATGAATCTTATCATATCAAATACCATATATGAAATAACTAGCATCAAGGGTCGCTCGACATGATTGGAGGTCTAAAGCCAAGTTTCAGTTCGAGACATAAAACATAAACAAACTTCATATACATATTTATTCAAAATTTCTTTTTCTTACATTATTTAGATAAAAATTATTAGCATTTTAATATTGTTTTTTCAGTTATTAGTTTTAGGTAAGATTTTACCAACTCAACATTGAAAAACAGCCTTTCAGTTAGGCAATTATTATATAATTGGTAACATTATTCTATAAGTAATAAGTTGACAAATATTAAATAAAGATAAGAGTTAGAACCGTATAATTTGACGCAAGAAGTATATATATATATATATATATATATATATATATATATATATATATATATATATATATATATATATATATATATATATATATATATATATATATATATATATATATATATATATATATATATATATATATATCGCATTTTAATATGCTTGTAGTAATGCTTGAAACTAAAATTTTAAAAGAAATAAAAAAGAATTTGTAACTCACTTTGTTCAACACTTTTCACAATTAATTATTATTTTTATCAAAGTACAAAAAATATTAAAGTGAGTAAAATAATATATATTTTTACTATTATATTATATAAAAATTTTAACACATAATTTATTCAGATAAAAATTTGGGGCCCCCAAATTTTGGGGCCTAAGGCAAAAGCCTTACTCTCAAAGGCATAGAGCCGACACTGACTAGCATCAATCAATATATATCTAAAATTACGTAATTTCTTGTATACTTTTTTATTGCTGAGTTCCATAGAAATATTCGTCTACCTCATTAACAAGACAAAGCAATCCATTGATCGAACCCTCAACAAAAAATGATATGCCCGAATTTATCGTTGATGTTTTTATTAAATGATAAACTCATATGAGACTTGACAAACTCAGGGCTAGAGATCAAAGCAAGCCAAGATTTTGAAACTGGCCTAATTTCAAAAGAGATTTCACTGGAAGTCTTGAGATGATTTCAGCAATAACTTCAGGTGGAAGAAAAGGTTTTGTAGTCCTTGTTCTTTATGGGTATTGATCAGATGCAATTCATAAGATATATGATTTTCTCCATTCACTTCTTCGGTGGATAACATTTTACTCTTAATTTGTGAAAATGGTTAAGCCGATAAAGTCAAAGAGCAAAGCATGAATTTTTTTATTTGACTAGATTGAAGTAAGAATGAGGAGACGGCTCTTCCTATATTTATAATGTTAGTTGAATTAGGGTACATGTGTCACTAGAAGTGAAGTGAGAATGAGAAGACCACACTTCTTGATTCATTGCACTAAAATCATTGTGTACTCACTGGAAGTATAGAGTGAATTAAAGTGTTACTTTCATTTTTGCACCCAAAATGTGTTTTTTGTTTGCACTTTGCATCCTATTCTTTTAGTGAATTGCACCTTAAATTGTATATTTCATTTCAAATGTTGGAGCTGATAAAGACATAAAGTAATTAATATTTATTAAAATGCTATATTATATCTCACTCCAGATTACTGGCCATAAAAATAATTCACATTTGGAAAGAAAATTATATCTTTTTATTATTTTCAAAATGGGATACGATTTTTCATTTACCGAAAGTACAAAATTGTATTTACACTATTGGATTATTTTTAAATGTCATTTTATGATGCGAGTAAGTCGAAGATGTAACTTAGTGGTTAAGAAAGTTTTGCTGAGCTATAGTGAGACCTAATGTTCAAGGTTGACCAAAGTCAACATTCTAGTAAGGTGACTTGGACTAGAAAATTTTTGACAATGTTGAAGGTTTGATAGGTGATTTTGGAGTTGGTTGGACTGTGGGTTCTACTCCCAAGGTATTCAGATTAGATTCAGGTCATTGATTAGGATCTTGAAAATTTAGAAGTTAGAGTTGACCTCGGCTAATATGACCTCCATTCGGCATTTTGATTGTCCCACCAGGTTTGGAATACCATTTTTAGCCTTGTAGCATATTTGGTATGTCTTCACGGGTATCTGAATGAATCTCGAGTGTTCATTCTAGAATTTGTTACTTGATGATGCAAGTTTATTTTCTTCTTTGCAATCACCAAGGTATCACAACATCCGCAAAGGTTTATCAAGAAGAGTATCACAGTCATTGTGGAATTGTCGGGATTTTGTAAAATAAAAGAGTTCGGGTAAATTTTGTCCTTTGCAATCAAGTGGGTTCACGATTGCAAAGGGTGTCTGGGTCATGTTGTTGCAATCGCAATGAGGGGTCCCATGATTGCAAAAGGCATTTCACCTGGGCAAATTGAAATCTCATTTTCGAACATAAAACCTATTACTTGATATTGGAAGCCTGGAATCATATTTTTGGGAGATTCAAAAGAGGATTTTCATCACTAGGTATGTTTTTTAACCATGATTTATTTTTTGCTAATTATTTATCGATGTTACCTTATATAAGTGTTTATATTGGGATTAGTTTTCGAACACGTGTGCTACACATGTATTCTATGTTAATTAGTATAAAAAAATTAATTAATAGAGAAGGGAATGAAGAGGTTGAGCAGATGCAAGAATTTAAAATAATGACCAACCAAAATAAGTCACATAATATAAAAAATAGTCTGAAGATTGAAAAAGCAAGCAATGAACAAAAAAGAACAAAAATTATTAAGAGTTAAACAAAATTCTAAAAAAGTAATATAAAAAAGAATGTGCCTTTGTTGCAGAAAGTGCGAAGAATATACCAAATATTGAGTATTTTAAAAAAGAAAGCATATAATAATTTGATAATGGACCAAAAGCTAAAACTATTAATTAATAGAAGGTAAAGAAATATGAAAAGCTTTTTAACGGATGGAAGCTAAAAAGAAGTAGAAAATAGTACTAGTTTTAGATAATAATGTGTGAGTTGTAGGCATAAGATTAATGAATATTATGAATATAAGTTTTAAAATGAAGAGGTGTAGTGATGGAGTTGATTTTAAATGGAAAAAAAAGTAATTTTTAAACATGATTTTAAATAAATAAATTAGTAGATGAAGGGTATTTTTATACTAGTTTTTTGACACGTACATTGCACGTGATTAGCAATTTCAAAAATATATGTTATTGTAAATAGTATTTTGTTATTTAACCAAAGAGTTGAATAATAAGCTTAGCAAAAAAACAATATTTCAGATTCTTTTGTAAATGTTAAATGTGGATCGTGATATACGTACTACAAGAAAGAAGGTGTTTCCCAACGATAATTGTTGTTGCCATATATTACTTTTGGCAACAACAATTGTTGTTGCCATAAATGCTAATGGGAAAAGTTTTTGCAACAACAAAATTTATTGTTGCCAAAAATGACTTTACGCAACCAAAAAACTTGTTGCGTTACATTTATATAGTTGTGGCTTATATAAGTTCTCGCAACAAAATATATTGTTGCCATAAGTTAAACTATTTACCAACAATATTAGTTGTTGCAAATAATTTAGTAATTAATCTGTTAGAAAGGCTTTTAGCAACAATAATTTTTATTGCAATAAAACAAATATTTTCCATACACCTTTAGCAACAATTTTTTTGCAGTTATTATATACACATTAAACATTTCTATTTAAAAATTTACACAAATATTTAAACTAAAAATTATATAAATTTGCAAAGGTCAATACATAATATTGATGAACTAGATATTTACCACTTCGTACAAACTAAATACTTTTGCATATCTCTACTAATTGTCAAAAAAATTATACATATAAACAAAGTCACTGTATTCTTATTCTACAAGCAATTTTAAAAAAATCTTCTTCCGGTAATACTTGTACGATTGGATTGTTAAATTCTGCATGTTAATCCTGCAAATAAAAGATAAATATAATTATATTTTGATAAAGTCAACTATAAAATACACAAATATAAATTTAAAAGGCAGAGCAAATCACATAATATCAGAGTATATGTTTTAAGACTGATACGCCCAAATATAACCAGTTTTTCTTAGGCCGTATTGAACCAAATAAAAGAAATAACAAGTAGGAGCCTAAGTATAGTGTTGTGCATCGACTCATTCCAACAAATTTAATCCCAAAACGGTAATTGCAGTAGGAGTTTAATGATCCAAGAAGTCTATCATCAAACTAAACTTTCAAATGACATTTATAATTTCTAGCTATTATTTTGACAAGTAGATGTCGTTCATATTTCTGCAATTAGCTATTTGTCTACACAATAAATATGATACATAGGCAATATATTGCCCTTAGTGAATGAACAAAGAAAACCTTAATCCTATATACCAGCTTATAATGAACAAGAGCGGCAAGTTTTTTTCCTTATGAAGTACTTAGGAAATACTAGACATTATTGACACAATCTTAACCAGTACAATCTCTACAAATTTTACTTCACTCTCAAAGAATAAGACTGAAGTAACCACATGTTTACGTAAATATAAGCAAAAAAATGATGTTTCTAAGTATTCAACTGTACATAGCTAAGCTGAGATATCAACACATTTATGGAATAAATGATAAAAGGAAATAGATAAATAATACTAAAGTTCTTTATCAAGTGCCCATATCAATTTTTAACAGAATTTAATTGGTCTCATTAGACTTCAATTTCAAAAACAAAAACTAGTTGCACAAGGTGAAAAAGGAACCAAAATATCAACTCCTAGAATGCAATTAACTGTGAAGTTACTAGATTACCAACAGTGGCGGGGCCAGTATTTTCAATAAGGGAGTTCAAAATTCATAGAAATAGACACACGGCGTAGCCGAAGGGGGTTCGACATCTACTATATATACATAAAATATTATTTTAACCATGTATAAATTATAATTTTCCGTCGAAGGGGGTTCGGATGAACCCCTTTGTACCAAGGTGGCTCTGCCCCTGATTTCCAAGACACCTATTTGATCTAATTTAACTTCTCTTGAAACTTCCTATATACATAATACATTGATCAATGACCATAATTATGCAAAGATGTTGATTTATAGCGTTGATAATAAACTACTATGCTATTATAGCAGACACTAGAATATTTTCAACATATACGATTGCATAAAAAGATCTCTTAAAGACATGATTTACCTGTTGATGCATTTATTTCATTAGTTCTCTTAAACTAGAGTTTTTGATCGTCCCAACAAGCTCATCAATATAAGAATTAACCATCACAAAAATCACAGTGACTAGAAATATTATGTAATCTAGACATAGATCGGATGCAAGAGTGGCTCTTAGCATATTATGTAATCTGGATAATCATAAAGCACAAAGTAGGAGGGACCAACTAATATTTAATTGCAAAAGAACAAAACAAGAAATAAATCTGACTAATTATTACATAGAACAATCGATTAATCTTAATAGAAACAAATGGAAGTAATATGTTGACAGGCGCAATCCCATTCCAAGATAAAACATAGCAACATTTACATAATGTTGTACAAGGCTCACTATGGTGATGCTTATACAATCAAAGATAAAACATGAAACTCATAAATCTCACCGTTGAAGACTCGGGATTAATCAACCATTTCATCGAATACAATGATCAACAATGTCAGTGTACTGGAGAGGAATGAGGAGCAAGAACACAAATGCAAATGGGTTAGGAGACTGCCAGAGATGACTCTTTATCTAGTAACCTTTTTGAATTTCACTCTTATGTCCTATACAACTCATATTCACAATACAAAAAATTGTCAAGTTAACCATAAAAGAAATCACTAAATAACTCCAAAACCACAATGCACTTCTTAAAGATACACTTTCAAAAGATTACTGACCTTCTTGTTTATCGAAATAATGAATTTTTTTCAAAAGAAATCTTTAGATTTGATGACTATTAGAATACATTATTAGTAGCATGCAATTATTGCCTCCTGTTATTTTTCATGCCACAAGAATCCTATCAAAGCACTGGAATCTAAAACTTACTCAATACAAGTAATTCGTAATGACTAGGTTCGAAGGAACTTAAGTTCCATCATTTTTCGTTCAAACTTGGCTTTTAAAATATACTTATTTAAGTCTAAAATATGCTAGTTGTGAAAAGCCAAGGCAATCTTGGTTAGATATATGTTTTAAGAGAAATGAGATTGTAGTACAATTTATGTAAGAGAACATTCGAATTATGAGAATCATAAAAAATGAGTCTTTTGAAATACAACACCTAAAAATTATTAGAATTGACTAACTACTTCAACACACAGATAGATTTATATACATTTGACTTCAGATATTATCTCCAAGCTTAGCTTTGCCTTAAAGAACTACCTAAACTACAATGCTCAAAATTATAATGCCGTAATCGTTTAATTGGAAATAAGTTACCCCGAAATAAATTAACCTAGATAAGTTATTATACCATGTATTTGGACAACGTATCTCATCTCAAAGCTATAAATGGTGTGGTAAATAATCATAAGACTGTTTAATACCTCCAACAAAATGACTTCTAATAGTCCTTATGTTACAGTTCAATATAAAAGACATTTATTCTTTTTAGGCATGTAAGCAAGAATGTAGATAAAGTTCAAACGTGAACAATATAAATTGCATTCAAGACTTTAGCCCAGCAAAACCTCAAAGAAAACACATTGATAATAGAAAACTAGATATCAAAGCTAGCGATTTTCAGTTTTGAGCAATGAAAAGGACAACTCAGAATAAGATTAGGCATAGTCGACTAAAGAGAAAGTGAGAGGCGAAAATAAATGACCTTAAAAGTGCCACCGCATAGTGAACCCAAGAATCCCAAACAGGGGAATATGGTTGTCGATGTTATAAAGCACATCCCAAACAGCCAGTGACCCCTTTCAATACTAAAGATACGGCTCTCCAAGATGTATTTTCAACAATTTTATCCTAAAGGATCATCAACAAGAAAAGATATGCATTTATGTACATGATAGAAAATCGACTCATATGACCAGCACTATAAAAAAATTGTGAGTTATATGGGGATTTTCCTGGGAATTAGTATGAAAATTCACTTGAAACTTATTTTTCTGCAAATTTTTATACTAATTTCCAGAAAAATCCCCATGTAATTTACAATTTTCTTGTAATGCAGCAATACATGAATCCTTCCACTCCAAATGAAATCCTTACCTTGCGATCCCGTCAATTTCGAAGAAAACAAACGAACGAAATGTTGAAGTTGTGTACTTCAAACTACAAATCTGGGTCGGTTTATATAGATGATGACATGTGCTCTTTGTAAGGAAAAAACCCAAGGAATTTATCTCAATCAAGGATTAATTTAGGGAGTTCTTGATTGAGGCGATTTAGTTGATCTACATCCATGTAGTAAATCGTTTCTTCTGCTTTCCTTTGTTGGTTTGATCTTTTCCTTGTTTGATTAGCAGACTTCTTATCTTGTTGCTTGATTCATGACTCTTCCCTTTCTTGATGATTCGGTTGTGATCTCTGCCAAGTGTGTCAGTATTCCTTGTATGATCTGCTTCTTTTAGACTTTCCTTTCTGTGCTGATCAACCATATATTCCTTTCCTTCTTTTGCTCCTTAGATTGAGGCTTTCCTTTCCAATGCTTCTCTGCAGCTTAAGCAAATATTTTTTTCCTTCTTGAATTCGTTTGCGCTGATGATTTCCTTTTTGAATTAGTGACCTACGAAAATTGAGATCAACACGTTAAGTGTCTATTTTCAAAATCAACTAACTCTAAGGAGTTAACAAATTCGAGAGAATAATGCTAGGAAATCACTATTATATGTTGACAAACAATTGTAGTAACTAAAGGATCATGGTCGATAGAGAATAACACGACAGGATTATAGTGGGCAGATTATTAGTTTATTTCGACAATCGGTGAAATCATCACCCTAGATTGTTTTCCTTTTGAAGAAAAATCATAAGTACATTACTAATTTGTTCAATTATTTCCATTTATTTTAGTTCTTATTTAAATTCTTAATGAAAAGAATCAACTGGAGAAATTGATCATTAAAATATTCTTAGCAATACAAAAGAAAGCTTTGATAGTTCTTTGTGGGATCGACTCCGGTCATAAACAAAGCCGAATTATATTTGTAACGACCACTTGTTCTTTTAAGGATAAGTTTTGGGCGTGATCAACAAACATTCTGAAAACAACTTATGAGATCGAAAAATTATGTGCTATGTTCATTGAATGCAACATAAATGAAAATCGATAGATTGATGGTTAGATTTCGGAGTCGCTCGATATGTTTGTGCGGTCAAATAAGAGTTATTCATGAAAAATACTACAATATTAAAGGTTGAAGGAAGTGAAAAGATATTCCTAAAGATGACTTCCTACAAGATGTCAACTCTCAACAACGTTTTTCATGTTCCTACTATTAGGAAAAACTTAGTTTCTAATCGCTTATTAAAAATGAATTTAACTATATATATATATATTTCAGGAAAAAAATATAATTAGTAAAAATTAAATGCTTGTAGCGAAGGCTACCTCAAGGAGGGCCTTTTTAAACTCAGTAATTATTGATAATATCAATAATAGATCAGTTTCTTCTTACTTACTGAAGCCAAATAATTTGTGACATGATTGTTAGGACATGTCAATTATAAAATCATGTAAAAATTGATTTGTTTAGAGGTTTATCCTACCTTTGAGTGCAATAAATAAAAACGTCAAACATGTGTGAAATTTAAGTATGCTAAGCATTCTTAAAAATCTATTGAAATAACAAATTTCAATCTCATATAATCTCAACTTTATATGTATCTCTTTTTCTTTTCAAGTTCTAATATGAGACTTTGTTCATACACCCAATCGACATAAATCGAGGCATTCCGTCGCAGTTATCATATGCAGCTCATACCTCCAAAAACAAATTTCTACTTTATCACTTCCAAAGTTGTGGAAATCTGAATCTGGAAAAGTAACATTGAACAGGTTCAGGTTAATTTTTTTGTTCACTTTCAGTGTTATCTGGATACAAATTAATAATTTTATTTGTTGTTAAAAGTTGAATTTGCAGGTGTAATCACAGTAGAAATGCTCACCTTTTTAAAATTATGCGTTCTTCGTATTCGGAGTGATTTCGGGGTTCGATTCGGATCTAACAATTTTAACCTCAAATTAAGATTGTGGATTCGCCCAACAATATGCTTCTTGTAAAAATTACATAGAAAGTGCAATACTCTGTTTTTCGGGAAATTGCATAAGAACCTCCTGAACTATGCTCGAAATCTCAAAGGTACACTTATACTATACGAAGGTTCTATTACCCCATGAACTTATAAATAATTTCTACCCCTTTTCGGCTTACGTGGCACTATCTTCTGGCCCAGCGTGTGTTGACAATTTTTTTCAATGATAGTTCCACGTAGGCCGGAAATGGGTAGAAAATTATTTATAAAATAAGTTTGAGGGGGTAATAGGAACTTAGTAAAGTACAAGTGTGTCTCTGAGATTTCGTGCATAGGTTGGGGGTACTCGTGCATTTCCCTGTTTTAAAGGTATAAAGAGGTATTTTAAGTTCATATTGTGGGGTTCCAGTCCATATTATTTTTTTCAAAGTCTTAATTTGGTACAACAACATACCAACTAAATCTTATCAAGATAACTACTTAAGTTGCAAAGTTTGAAACTTAAGTATTTTCATGATGTCATTGGTGACATCATTAGTTGTAAATTTTCTTCTATAAATAGAGCATTCTTGCTCATTTGTAGGATACACCAAGCTAGAGAGAAAAAATCATTTTGAAAGCAAATTGAGGTATTCCATAGACTATACAAGAAAATTGTCTGTAAAGAAAAATAAAGTGTGAGCGATATTTTAGTAAGGTGGAAACCAAAAGAGTGTTGTTCATTTTGAGTGTGTAGTGGTCACTTTGAGGATTGTATTCATGACTACACAGTGTAAAATTCCTTACTATAGTGATTTCAGTTGCTCCTCTTGGCCCGTGATTTTCCCCTTATTTAGAAGGGTTTTCACGTAAAATTCTTGGTGTCATTATTTTCCCATTATTTTTACCATATATATTTTTGTGTTTATCCGAATTTTCCCAACAAACTGGTATCAGAGCTAAGGTTTTATCTGAGTATGCTCTGTGGTTACAGCACAATCTGAACTCCACATCATAAAAGATTTACTTTGATTTGCGATAACTATATTTTTGGGGGAAAACGATGGAAGCTAACATAAGTAGAATGGTTATTTTGAATGGTGTTAATTATGCCATTTGAAAGTGGAAAATGGAAGATCAGATGAAGAGTGGAATCTGTTGCACAAACAGGTTTTGTGGATTCATTAGGAAATGGGTTGACGATAAGAATAAGAGATTCAAATAATGATAAGTAAATAAATCTATAACAACGACATCAAATTACGCATTGAATCAATGAAATTAAAAAAAAATCATGTGTGAAAAAGATCAAGTATACCCTGAATTTTTTGCTGAAAGGATCATACATAGTATAAATGAATTCTCTTTTTTAAAAAATATAATAATAATTTAACATTAATGTTTTCACTACCATTAGAAAAAGTAATATTTGTGCATATGACCAAACCAACTTGGATTTTTTAAGTCAAACGTCTTGTACAACAACCAACACTCATATTCTAATCAAATTGGAAAATGTTTTGTTCAAGGTCTATGCACCAACAATTTTTTTCATTGGAATATCACCAAAGACTCTGACTATCCAACTAAGCCCACTAAATATTTTTCAGAAGAAGCTCAATAAAGATAGACTTACGACAATCGGAAATTAATAGAAAATTGTCATTTGCTATGTGCTATATAAACCTCGTCAAAATTATTGAATACAGACATAGAGCAAGAATTGGAAAACTTACTTAGTAATTTTGGTATATATATTTTGAGGCGTAAAAATGGGCATTGGAAAACTTGCATTATTTCTCCTATACGCGTTTCTTTGTGAACTTGTTTTCTCCTCTTCTTTACCTCATTTGTGCCAAAATGATCAAGCCCTTGCTCTTCTTCAATTCAGCAACACGTTTACTATAAATCTTGTTTCTTCTTATATTGGTTATTATCCTAAAACAATTAAATGGAATAAGAGCACAGATTGTTGTTCATGGGATGGAATTAAGTGTGACGAGATGACAGGACAAGTGATTAGTCAACTTCGAGGCGAGTTTCATTCCAACAGTAGCCTCTTTAAGCTCTCCAATCTCAAATGGCTTGATTTGTCTGGAAATAATTTTTCTGTATCTCTCATTTCACCTAAATTTGGTGAGCTTTCTAGTTTAACGCATCTTGATTAGTCTTATTCAAGTTTTACAGGTATAATCCCATCAAAAATCTCTCGTCTTTCTAAATTACACGTTCTTCGTATCGAGAGTGATCCATATGAGCTTAGATTCGAACCTCACAATTTTGAACTGCTCCTTAAGAACTTGACCTGATTAAGAGAGCTCCACCTTAGCTTTGTAAACATCTCTTCTGCTATTCCTCTGAATTTCTCTTCTTATTTAACTACTCTTGACCTTGTGAATACACAGTTATACGGGATACTGCCTGAAAGAGTTTTCCACCTTTCCAACTTTAAATCGCTTGGATTACACAGTTATACGGGATACTGCCTGAAAGAGTTTTCCACCTTTCCAACTTTAAATCGCTTGGATTATTAGACTATGCCCAACTCACTGTTAGGTTTCCCACAACAAAACGGAATAGCAGTGCATCAGTCATGGAGTTATATCTCAGAGGAGTGAATGCTACTGGTAGGATACCTGAATCATTTGGTCATCTAACTTCACTACGTACATTGCACATAGCTTTATGTAATCTCTCAGGGTTTATTCCTAAACCTCTATTGAATCTCACCAACATAGAGAATTTGTACCTTTCTTATAACCATCTTGAAGGACCGATTTCTGATTTCATTAAATTTGGAAAGCTCAGATCGTGATCACTTAGAAATAACAACTTTGATGGCCAGCTTGAGTTCTTATCCTTTAACAGAGGGATGCAACTTGAACGACTAGATTTTTCATTCAATTTCCTGACAGGTCCAACCTCTTCTAATGTAAGTGGTATGAAAAACCTAGATTCACTCTTCTTGTCATCAAACCACTTGAATGGGACTATACCTTCCTGGATATTCTCCCTCCCTTCACTAGGGATTTTAGACTTGAACGATAACCATTTCAGTGGAAACATTCATGAGTTCAAGTCTAAAACATTGTATTCTGTTTCTCTAAAACAAAATAAGCTGCAAGGTCTTATTCCAAAGTCACTTCTAGACCAGCAGTTCCTACAACGTCTTCTCCATTCACACAATAATATCAGCGGACAGATTATATCAATCATCTGCAATCTCACAACACTGGATGTACTAGATTTGGGAAGCAATAATTTGGAGGGAACAATCCCACTATGTTTGGTGAGATGAGTTGACTTTGGGTTTTGGATTTAAGCAAAAATAGTATTAGCGGGACAATTGATACAATTTTTAGCATAGAAAACCAAATTATACTCATTAAATTTGACGGGAATAAGCTAGAGGGAAAAGTTCCACGATCTTTGATCAATTGCGAAGATTTGGAATTTCTTGATTTATGTAACAATGAGTTGAATGACACATTTCCTAAATGGTTGAGAGACCGAATCTGAAGATTCTAAGACTGAGATCAAATAAGTTCTTCGGCCCTATAAAAGATTCACCGACTTACAAGTTTGCTCAAATTCGAATAATAGATCTCTCATCCAATTGATTCAATCGAGATTTACCATTGAGCCTTTTTGAGAATTTTGAAGCTGTGAATATAAATGGTGAGAACAGTAGGGCAGACGACCTTGGCCCAGTTCTGGCGTGCTGCCCCAAGCCTCCATTTGTTGGGGTTTGATTAGGCACACTGCTGGTGCACCACCTCAACCTCCATTTACTGGGGGTCAAATTAGGCACACTGTTGGTACGCCACACCAGTCTCCATTTACTGGAGGTTTAATTGGGCGCACTGATGGCGTGTTGCGCCAAACATCCATTTACTGGGGTTTTGATTTGGCGCACTGCTGGCGCGCTGCCCTTCCCCCTAAATGACCTGATGAATTTTCTCAACTCATTTTGTGATCCTAAATCACTTTTAATGTATTTATTTCCTCAAAATTTCCTTAGATTCAATTACCCAATACAAGTACAAAATAATCTACTCAGAAACAACTCTTAAACTCAATGCGATTACCTCAAGAACTCATCAAACTCATCCTAATTCAAGAACGGAAACAAGACTTCAAGAACACTTATCAAGAACTCAAATCCTTAAACTTTTGAGAACCAAAATTATGCTAAAATAACATGATTTGCGTGTGGGTGAACGAACCCAACACTATGAGAACTCACATACATCTTAGGGATCAAACTTTTGGCGAAACAACCTTCGATTTGCGAGAAACTTGAAGAACACCTTGGTTTTCTCCTTTTCTCCTCTTCTTGAACCCTTCTCAAAACCCTAAGTGTATTTTGATATGTGCAAACTGAACTAAATCACACTTGAGCCCAAACATAATATTAAATTCGTTTTAATCAGATTTGGTAAGGAAAAGATCAAAATACCCCTCACTAAATCGGGTAATTTTCCTTAACTGGTCAAGAAGATTTCAAATGATCATATGTCCTTCATACGAGCTCAAAACTCTTAACTTAGACATAACTTGAAAATTTTCAAGGGCCACCTAATGCATCCTTTATTAAAAGTTATTGTCGTTTGAAGTTGATTGAAAACTGTTAACTTAGGCATAACTTAAAAAAATTCAGATTTTGCTATTTCCAATTTAGAGCTTTCTAAATATAGCTCTTTCCAAGGAGAGATGTTACAATATCTTCCTGTTGGGAACATTCTTCCTCGAATGAGATTACTCCTAGTAGAACTAAGGGTGTTAACATTGAACATTCAGCTCAAACTCCTCTAACACATTTAGTATATCAATTAAAGAGTACTAAGAAGAGAATTAGTACCTTGATCTGGAATTTCTACGAACTCAAAGAGATGTGGGTATCTCTTCTTCATATCCTCCTCAGCCTCCCAAGTATCCTCTTCAACAAATTGATTCCTCCATAAGACGTTGACTGATGCTACCTCCTTTGTCCTCAACTTGCCAACATAACGATCTATATTTGGATGGAAATCTCCTCATAATATAGGTTGTCCTTAATACCAATATACTCAGTAGGTATAACAAGTGAAGGATCGCTCATACACTTTTACAACATAGAAATGTGAAACACCCCATGAACTTTTGTGTTTTCTAACTCTTTTTTTTTTAGTAAAAATCAACTGTTTATTAAAACTCATAAAATTCACTAACTTATATTTAATACATGTCCCTAATGATATAATGTGTTAAACAAATGATCACTTTAGCCCACTAACTATCGATTAAGTCATTTATCTACAATCACCCAACAATCAATTAATTCACATTAAACGAATAATCCAATTTCCAAAAATGACCTTCTGGGTCATTACACTTCTCTTTGCTGAACATATCGCCTCACCGCTTCTATAACTATTCACTCGGTCAAAAACCCAAAAACATTTTACATAAAGATAAAAATTTCAATAAAATACTATAAGAGAACAAAGAAAGGAGAAGTGTTTGGAAAAGCTGAGTATTAATTTTGTGATGCCGATATACAAAATTGATTATACGGAAAATTCATTGGGAGAGAGAGAAGAGATGAGTAAACCGAGAGAAAGATACACAAATGACATTTTTATAGAGAAAAATCACATGAGGAAGAAAGCAGATTTAAGAGATCTGGTCTTGGGGGAGGGGGGGGGGGGGGTATTACACAAAGCATGTAAGTAAGGGTTAATTGTTTGTTTCAATTTAGTACATGAATGGATCCATTGTTACATATATTTACATAGCTAGAAATGGGGAAAAAGTCTGATATATCCTTCAATTATTGCGATTACAAAATGATATATCTCTAGTTAAATAAAGTGACAAACATATATCTTTTTATTACACGGGTGACCCAGATATACTTTTTTTGGCGAATAGAAATGAAAGAAAATGATTTTGATCTATTCTTGACTTGTTTTATTAAACTAAAATCCATAAAAAGTAAATATGATCCTTTTAGCAAAGTCTAGGGGTATATTTGATCCTTCTCACGTATGAACTTTTTCTGCCTTCATTAATTTAGTGACTAATTTGTATTTATTATTCTTTATGATCACATTTATAATTTGTTTACTAGTCTTTGGACACGTGTGTTTCATGTGATTTTTATTGATGCATTAAAACAATTAAAATTTTATGCAAATCGTATAAAGTGAGTAATATTTTTTAATGTGTGTCAAGAAACACCAAATGAGGGGCACATGGTAATGTTTAAAATCAATTCCTTTGAAACTACCATCGGTAAAACAATTCTATTGAAGCTATTATAAGTAATTTGTTTAGTATTTAACACACTTGCAATAAAGTCACATGAATAATTTGAGCCAAATAAAAATACAGACTTACGATAATGATAAAACAATTCACACAAATTATATATACGCACACACACTAAAATTGTGAACAAAAAAAGTTAAAAGTTGAATTATCAAATTTCCTTTATAGGTTTAACGGTCATTTAAATATTAAATTAAACACTAATCCTTTAATTATTGGTATTAAAAAGTAAATTTACCTATCTATTAATAATATTTCATTAAAATGAAACAATAGAAAATAAATACATTCTCACTCGTTAGTTCAATCAATTCAATTTGTGGAATTGCTTTCATATTCAAAAATTATTCTACCTTTAGAATTTCTTTTTAATATTTTAGATTTGTAAAATTTTCGGTAATAAATATAAACTTTAAACTCGAGCATATCTCTGTAGTCAAGAAAATCATTTAACATTTTCTTGCTCATTTTGAATTTTTAATTATTTTAATATTTATATCATATGTACCATTCATAAGGAGTGACACACTTGGATCATTATTAAGACTTTTGGATTTTAATTGGTTATGGGAGAAGGTATCATCAAGAACTCTACTCCTTATGTATTTCTTATACTATATATATATATATATATATATATATATATATATATATATATATATATATATATATATATATATATATATATATATATATATATATATATATATATATATATATATATATATATTGTTATAGTTAAAGTCCGATTTACTTCTTTAATTTAATCTTCTACGAAATTATGAATGTTATAAGTCTATTTTTATTAGTGCTGAAATTACTAATATATGACTTTTATATTCGTTTTTAAATGTACTTTTATAATATTTTTTTCTTTTATCCTTTCCTTACTAATATGGTTTCTTTAAGTAGCTACATATTTGTGTATTTACTAATACGGGAGTGTAATGAGAGATTATTAAGGATTAGTCATATAGATATATTCATATTATTAGAGGATATAGCATCTTAATTAGTTTTCCATATTTCTTGCTTGATAGTCGATGTATCACTTGATTATTATGAATTTTATTTAATAAATAAAATATAAATTGGTAAAACTAATATTTATAATTTCAACATTCTATATAATAATTTAACTTTATAATAATTTTATGGGACAAACGTGCAACGGATGTTACCAAGAACTAGTATATATAAAATTCATGAAGAGTACTTAATTAACAAATTCCAACCTTTTCAAAGCTAATTAACTCATTATCAAAACTCACTTTTTTTACCAATAAAATTATCTATACAGACGAGTCTACACAAGCTTATAAGTTTACATAAATTGTTCATCATCTAAATAAATTATAATGTACTCTAGCAAACATATAGATGAATATTAATAAGAATACCATTAGTCCAATTTGAAAGGCACATAACAACATTTCATGATAAGTTGATGACAAAATCAACAACATGCATTTAACACAAACACATTATATTGTACAAACACACAAAGAAGGAGTATATATATTAAATTTACTATATATATATATATATATATATGTATATATATATATATATATACATATATATATATATATATATGGTTAAAATAACCTTCAGCGCAGCCAGGGTAACATTCACACGCAATTTTGAGTTCACCAGAATTGAAAATCTAGTCTAGCACCAACATCGCCATGTCTACGACTGGTGAACCCACACACAATCTCCACTTAGTCATCTCCTCTCTGCAACAAGATCATATCGCGTAACTCCTCTTCGCTGAACATATCACCTCACCGCTTCTGTTACTATTCACTCAGTCAAAAATCAAAACATATTTTATATAAAGATCAATTTTTTAATAAATTCCTTTAAGAGAACAAAAGTAGGGAGAAGCGATCGTAAAAGGTGAGTTTTAAATTTGTGATGCCGATATATAGAATTGATTATACGGGAAATTCATTGCGAGAGAGAATAGATAAGAAAACCGAGAGGAAGATGGACAAATAAGGAATTTTTATAGAGAAAAATCACCTGAGGCAGAATGTAGATTTAAGAGATCTGGTGTTGGGTGGGGGTGGGTGGGAGGCGTATTACACAAAGCATGTAGGAAGGGGGAATATTTTTTTTCAATTAGTACATGAATGGATCCATTGTTACATATATTTACATATCTAGAAATGGGAAAAAAGTCAGATCCATCCTTCAATTTTTGCGATTCAGAAATGATATATCTCTAGTTAATAAAGTGACTAACATATAACATTTTATTACACGGATGACCTAAATAACCCTTTTCGGCGAATAGAAGTGAAAAAAATGATTTGATCTATTCTTGACCTATTTTATTAGACTAAAACCCATAAAAATTATATGTGATCCTTTTAGCAAAGTCCAGGGGTATATTTAATCCTTTTTACATATGAACTTTTTCTGCCTTCATTAACTTAGTGACTATTTGCATTTATTATTCTTTATGATCACATTTATTTGTTTACTTGTTTCTGGACACATGTGTTGCACGTGTGTTTCATGTGAAATTTTATTGATGCGATAAAACAATTATATTTTAAGTAAATCATGTGAAGTGAGTAATATTTTCTAATGTGCGTCAAGAAACACCAAATGAGGGGCACATTGTAATGTTTAAAATCAATTCCTTTGAAGCTACCATCGATAAAACAATTCCGTTGAAGTTAATATCTGTAATTTTTAACTTTGTTTAGTATTTAACACACTTGCAATAAAGTCACATGACTAATTTGAGCCATATAACAATACAAACTTAGGATAATGATAAAAAAAAATCATAAAAATTATATATACACGCACACTAAAATTGGGAACCAAAAAAATTAAAAGTTGCATGATCAAATTTATCCTTTATTGGTTAAACAATCATTTAAGTATTTAAGTAAGCACTAATCCTTTAATTCTTGGTATTAAAACGTAAATTTACCTATCTATTAATAATATTATATTAAAATAAAACAATAGAAAATAAATACATTCTCATTCCTTAGCTCATTCATTTAAATGTGGTGGAATTGCTTTCATATTCCACAATTATTCTACCTTTAGAATTTCTCTTTAGTATTTTAGATTTGTAAAATTTTCGGTAATAAATATAAACTTTAAACTAATACCATGTAGGAAGTCCTACAAGAAATATTTCTTTTAACGACCACTTCTTAAGGAGGGGATATGAGTCCCGTCGTTATAAATATACTTATAACGATAAAATAAAATTCCGGTCATTAAAACACATTATTATTAGCTTAATATTAATCGAGGTATAATATTTTTCTTCTCAAAAGTATGATACCATGTTAAAAAATAGTTGATCTAAAAATTAATTAATTATTACCCCTCCGTTTCAAAAAGAATGACCTAGTTTTACTTGGAATGAAGTTAAGAAAAAAAAGAAGATTTTTTTAATCATGTGGTTCTAAATTAAAGTTATGTAAAATGTACCAAAATGTCCTTTAATCTTGTGGTCTAAAAAGGAAATGGAGATATTTTTTTATAAACGGAGGAAATAATAAAAATACCGCTAGGTTTCCTCTTTTCCTTTACACCAAAAACTTAGGGTTTCAATCTGCATCAGGAGAATTTCCAACAATGAAACTTCCTTCTCACTAGAATTGGTGATACAGATTTGAATGTGACCGAGATTTTTACTTACCGTATCCAATCGTAGAAGAGGCAAAACATCCATTACTCACTGTATTCGCATGAGATAACCAACAGGTAATATAAGCGCAACTGATAGCGAAGGATAGGCTAAATTGATTATACGGGAAATTCATTGGGAGAGAGAGAAGAGATGAGTAAATTGAGAGGAAGATGGACAAATGAGGTATTTCTATAGAGAAAAGTCACCTCAGGCAGAAAGTAGATTTAAGAGATCTAGCGTTGGGGGTGGGGGGGGGGGGCGTATTACACAAAGCATGTAGGTAAGGGGGAATTTTTTGTCTCAATTATTACATGAATGGATCTATTGTTACATATATTGACGTATCTAGAAATGGGAAAAAAGTCTGATACGTCCTTCAATTTTTGCGATTCAGAAATGATATATCTCTAGTTAAAAAAAGGACTAACATATACTTTTTTATTACACTAATGAACCAAATATATCCTTTTCGGCAAATAGAAGTGGAAAAATAATAATTTTGAGCTATTCTTGACTTGTTTTATTAAACTAAAGCTCATAAAAACTATATGTGATCCTTTTAGCAAAGTCCAGGGGTATATTTAACTCTTCTCACATATGAACTTTTTCTTCCTTCATTATCTTAGTGACTAATTTGCATTTATTATTCTTTTGGACCACATTTATTTGTTTACTAGTTTCTGGACACGTGTGTTGCACGTGTATTTCATGTGAAATTTTATTCATGCCTTAAAACAATTAAATATCAGTAATATACCATTAGTCAAATTTAAAAAGCACATAACAATATTTTATTACACTAATGAACCAAATATACCCTTTTCGGCTTATTAGAAGTGGGAAAAAAAATAATTTTGAGCTATTCTTGACTTGTTTTATTAAACTAAAACTCATAAAAACTATATGTGATCCTTTAGCAAAGTCCAAGGGTATATGTAATTCTTCTCACATATGAACTTTTTCTTCCTTAATTATATTAGTGACTAATTTGCATTTATTATCTTTTTCTTTATTATTCACACAAGAGGTATATCAAACTTACAAGATAGTAATATTTTATGTTTGGTTTCTATAGTGCAGGCTAGACATCTCTGTTTTGCCTATTTATATTTTTCGTTATTTTTTACTTGCTTTTCTTATGCCTTAAATTTGTACCTAGTATATTAATCACAACTATTTGTACTATGTAAATTTTTTAGTTTAGTATCTAGATTGTAATTAATATTTATTTGGCCACATAGGCTGTAACATGTAGTAACACTGGACATTTGTTTGAGCACCCAGGAACTTGACGAGTGACTTCTTTGCAAATTAATGTTTGGGTATATATTAATTCATTCTACGGATTTTCGTTGGCAAATCAATTTCACATCTCAATTTCGGGCTGATGTCTGCATATTGTAAGTTCAATACTTTTATCAACTCTTTTTGTATATGAATGACATGTAACTTCTTTGATAATTGCTTTTACTTTCTTTTACTCACATTAGGTAGCATTTGTTCTTGTTTTTGTAGAAGGACAAAACATGCAAGATACAGTGGATCGGTGTACCTTGTTTGTCACTTGAAATTAGTGGGCAGTGTGTTCTTGTTAGTTAGGATGTTTGAAGTCTACATTTGTACAATCTACAATAGAATTACGAACTGACAAATTGGGATGCTTTATTTCCTTTATAATTAACAATCAAGTTTATACGAAAATTGATTATTTTTATTTATATATTATAGGTGAAGGACTGAATGTATTTGATAAGATGAGTCAGCATTTGGTTCCTATATTAAAGTATGGAGCTTTAATAATGACATTGCCAAAATAGTTAAATGGAAATTTGCGAAGGGAAAATTTGTCGCTAAAAGGAAATGTAACGACCGTATTTTTTTGTCGTCGCTAAAGGATATTTAATGACCGGACTGCAAATACGATCATTAACTTTTAACGACAAAGCTTTGAATGATCGGTGACGATCAGATTTTTTTTCCGGTCGTTATAGATTTTTAATGACTGGATTTGAACTTTTAGCGACTGAATTTCCTTTCACTCGATTATTGTGAATTTTATTTAATGAATAAAATATAAATTGATAAAACTAATATTTTTAATTTCAATATTTTCTAAATAACAATTTAACTTTAGAATAATTGTATGGAACAAACGTGTAACGCATGTTCCTAGGTACTAGTATATATAAAATTCATGAAGAGTACTTAATTAACAAATTTCAACCTCTTCAAAGCTAATTAACTCATTATCAAAACTCACTTGTTTTACAAATAAATTTATCTATAGACAAGAGTCTACACAAGCTTATACGTTCACTAAAATTGTTCAAACATCTAAATAAATTATAATGTACTCTAGCAAACATACATATGAATATTAATAAGGATATCATTAGTCAAATTTGAAAAACACATAACAACATTTCGTGATACGTTGACGATAAAATCAACAACATGCGTTTAACACCAACAAATTATATTGTACAAACGCACAAAGAATGAATCTATATATTAAGTCGGATATATATATATATATATATATATATATATATATATATATATATATATATATATATATATATATATATATATATATATATATATATATATATATGGTAACATTCACAAACAATTTTGAATTTACCAGAATTAAAATTCTACGTCTACCACCAGCATCGCCATCACTACGACTGGTGCATCCGAACACAACCTCCACGTAGCATCTCCTCTCTGCAACACACTCATATCGAGTAAATCCTCTTCGCCTCACCGCTTTAGTTACTATTCACTAGGTCAAAAATAAAAAAAAGTTTTATATAAAGATCAAATTTTTAATAAAATCCTATAACAGAACAAAAAAAAGGAGAAGCGATCGAAAAAGGTGAGCATTAATTTTGTGATGCCGATATATAGAATTAATTATATGGGGAATTCATTGAGAGAGAGAAGAGATGAGAAAACCGAAAGGAAGATTGAGAAATGAGGTATTTCTATAGAGAAAAGTCACTTGAGGCAGAAAGCAGATTTAAGAGATATGGTGTTGGGGGTGGTGGGTGGGTGGGGGGCGTATTACACAAAGCATGAAAGTAATGGGAAATTTTTTATTTCAATTTATTACATGAATGGATCCATTGTTACATATATTTACATATCTAGAAATCGGAAAAAAGCCTGATACGTGCTTCAGTTTGCGATTCAGAAATGATATATCTCTAGTTTATAAAAGGACTAACATATACCTTTTTATTAAATAGATTACCCAAATATACCCTTTTCGATAAATAGAAGTTAAAAAAAAAGATTTTGATCTATTCTTGACTTGTTTTATTAAACTAAAACCCATAAAAAGTTTATGTGATCCCTTTAACAAAATCCAGGGGTATATTTAATCTTTTTCACATATGAAATTTTTCCGCCTTCACTAACGTAGTGATTAATTTGCATTTATTTTTCTTTATTATCACATTTATTTGTTTACTAGTTTTTAGACACGTGTGTTTCATGTGAATTTTTATTGATTCGTTAAAACAATTAAATATTCATAAGGATACCATTAGTCAAATTTAAAAAATACATAACAACATTTTATGATAAGTCAATGATAAAACCAACAACATGCGTTTAACACAAACACATTATATTGTACAAACGCTCAAAGACGGAATATATGCATATATATTAAATTGACGATCATATATATATGGTCAAAAACCTTTCATGGCATCCAGGGTAACATTCACAATATTTTGAGTTCACTAGAATTTAAAATTCTAAGTCTAGCATCAGCATCGCCATGTCACACACAACCTCCACGTAACTACAAGAAAATAGGCCTTTAACGAGGGGAAATATAGTCGTTAAATGTCTAAATACGGTCGTTATAAGTCAATAGCGATCGAAAAATATCCGGTCGTCACCGGTCATTAAAAGCTCCGTCGTTAAAAGTTAACGATCGGATTCTAATCTGGTCGTTAAAGATTCTTTAGCAACGACATATATTTCGGTCGTTATACATCATATTTTGCGACAAGATTTTCCCTTCGCTAATTTATCATCACGTTATTAAAAAGAGATTATAGTAACCGAAATTTCTTTCGTTAATTATATGTTATTATAATAGTCACATTTTCTTTTACTAATGCTCATTCTACTATTTATGAAACTTTTCGTTAAAGAATTGTAACAATCAAATTTCCTTCTACTAAAGTAAAATTTCAACAAATATAAAAACCAAAATAATACATCCAAAAATAAATTAATAATTAATATTTATATAAAATTTCTTTGTTAATACAATGAACTATACCAATCCACATGGGATAACATCATTTTTATGACTGCCTAAAAGAGAGAAAAATTGATCTATATAGCATATTATGTACATAAGATCGTTGTACAACTTGCTCTACACTTTCCTCGCGTACAGATTCTTCAAATATTATATTCTTTATTTGTAAAGGAAAGATTACATTAGCTTAGCAGAATATGATTTTTGATGCAATTAGTTCAGAGGAATTGAATAGAGAAAAAAGTTTATAAATTATACCAACCTGTGCCAACAACATGACAACAACAAGCCACCAACAAACTTAGGATCGGAGGGCCATTTTAAGCACTACCAAAGAATAAAAATGGAACCCACTAAGTACTAACATATGATACAATTTGCTTCACTTAGCCGAAGTCATTAAGAAAGTGGCAAATTTATTTGAGATATCAGCTTAATGGGACAATAAGAAAGCAAATACAAAATCTATAGTTTCTCACATTCTTCACAATTGAGGAGTTCTGGGGGTTACACGAAGCATAGCTAATCTCAGGAGTTTATCCACAGTGATCATATAACTGAAATATAAAAAAATAATAAGCAATAAGTAACTGCAAAAGAAAATTTAGTAATCACCTCATGATTAAGCAGCTTCCACAGGAGGTAAAAATCTATAATGATAACAATCTAACCAACATATGCAACATATAAATTATCAATATCTTTCGCCGATGGAACATTGGTATACTGCATAAGGGTAGCTGGTGGGTCTGTTAGAAGGTGTGACACGACTGATTTAAAAAGAATCTAATGAAACACGAAGAGTCAGTCAACTTAAGAAACTTCAAAAAACAATTGAAAAAATTTATGATAGTTTCAGGAGTACAGTTGGACCGCTAGAAGAACCTAACTTTTGCTCAAACGACTTTTATTGAGTATGATATATTTTTTCACCTTATATTACAAAGCATATGTTCCATTAGTTGTATGCAAAGGAATATGTATTCAAAAAATTCATAAACATTCACTTTGTTGAACAAATAATGCTAATACATAAGTACCTTATATTTCCAAACTATCAAATGCACTTGCACTCAAAATTTCTTCTACACATGGCATTTATAAGCATTCACTCTATTGCACCAATAATGTTAAGAAGCAAAGGCATTTTATAGTTACTGTACTATGTGAAAACACCTAACCATTTCTTAAATATACAACAATAGACTACATGATAGAGGTATTGGTCTGAAGAGCCCCAATCACTTCATTGTCCACAGAATGAAAACATGACTGTAAAAATCTGCACGAGAAAATTGAGAATCCTAGAGAACCTAGGAACAATTCACTGGATGGAACGAAGCCTTATTGCTAGTACTATACCAGTTAGTAAGAAAATATGATAACGCAGCTCTGAAAAGTCGAAACAAACTAGAAGCTCAGAATAGAGAAGATGTGTTCCATTAAAACTTATGTGCCCATAAGCATCTTAAAAATTGTGGCAGAAAGAAATTGAGTTAATAAGATTTAAAAGAACTTTAAATGATGGGAACTTACTCTCAAGTCCATAGTAGCAAGACTTCAAATGCACATTCTCACTCATCAACTTCACAATTTCATGAGCTTTTGCATGAGAAAAAATACTAACATGTCATCTCACGAAATGATTATATTTATGAACAAGAGCTGAAATTTGGGTCTAACACACCAAGTGAACTCTCTTTTAAAGAAGTTAAGAACACAAAGGGAGAAATTATTCCTAATCACCCAAAAACCTGAAATATATTTATTAACTTACAATAATCCTCCTTCATAATAAGAAATTGTTAATTACAACTAAACCTATGAAGCTACACTTTTTTATCTTCTGGTCTTTAGGAAAATGTGGACATCTTGTGCCTAAACAACAATAACAACATACCAAGTGAAGTTCCACAACTGAGGTCTAGAGAGGGTAGAGTGTACGTAAGTAGACCTTACCACTACCTCATAGAGGTAGACAAACTGTTTCAGAAGCTCGAGTGCAGTAAATTCATCAATTAAGAAAAAAGGAAAAAACATCATATTGACAATAAGTAGATAAATTTTTCCTAATATATTAAACCTGAACCTCCAGCTAGCTTCCTATTGAATGATTGTTTTAGAACCTGTCCATTCCACTAAGGCATGACCATCACTAGGGACAACGAAAAGATGATGGATTTCAATTCATAGGCACAATCGGTTCATGGATAGGTAGTAAGCTATCACACATTACAATATCACTATATTAGGATAGTTTTGATCCATGTTTAGTAGCGGGATATCATGTCTATCTTTAACATTGTATGAAAAAGGTTTCAGTATTGTACATTCTTTTAACATGTCACAAACATATACAAAATCAAGTTCATTAACTGAATCAGAACCCTTTCTAGACATTCATCAATGTTTTGGTCACCAAGAAAGCTTCTGATAGAATATTTTTTAAGACTTCCACCTTAACTGGGAGTTACAGAATCTAAAAAAAGAAGGTCTCTGACTATTTTCTTGATCATATGATTCATTTTATGGTTCACCAAAAGAAGTTTCCTTTGTGAATTCTTTCTTATGTTTCCTGTTCGCGGGTCTCTTGATGCATCACTTGATTGAACGAGAGAAAATTCCTCAATGACTTCTTTTTTGTCCTCACTGTCAACATCGGTATTTTCTTATGAATCAACAAGCAGCAGCGATACATAAGTAATATTTTATATTCCAAACCGGACCCATAATTAAAAATCAAATGTATATTGAAAGTTCAACTATTTTTGTGTCTAATTGACAAATTTACACAAGTTATTTCATAATTTAATCATCCAACTAAAACTTACCCTCTAACTATCACCATAGATCATGAAAATACAACTGAGATTTTTCCAATTGATTAATAAAGATACAAACTTTACACCAAAAAGAACATACGAAGATTTGAAAAAAGTATCTACCTGATATAAAAGCTATGAAGTGGAGTGACTGACCTTGTTATGGATTCGATAAGTTATGTAGGTATTCGGAACTCATGAAGACATAATATAGAATAGTTGTTATCACCACAGGTTATTGGGGACTCAGGTGTATTGTCTTTAGTGATAGGGGAAATTAACTTTTACTTGAGACATCACAGGCTGAGTAGAACCACCAGATTGACCAGGACATCCTAATAATTCAAAATAGTATTGGCAATTCACTGTTTCTTTTGAAAAGTAAAAATAATAATGAAAAAGCATATGGGAAAAAAATAATAAAAAAGCTATAAAACCATAACGTCCACTCACCTGTCCAACATAATTGAGAAACATAACATTAGAACTTCCAGTTTCAAAATTAAAATTAAACCTACATACCATAACACTCTGCAAAACATTTTACAAACTAGAAGAAGCCTAGAATTTCTATGGACTCCAAATCAGTAGAAGTAAAAATTTGTATACATTATACACTGACTTGTAGAAGAAACTTAATCTGCTTTGCACTTGTAGTAAATTTTTTAAACTGGTACACCATTCTTCTATCTAACTATGGAATGTAAATTATGCTTTAACCCTATTCCATTAAAATAGATCTACTGGGAAAAAAAAGAAAATTATGTCACACTCACCTAAACGAAATTGTACAATTACCAGAATTTTGCATATAATAACAATGCCCTAATTAATATGGGAAATTATAGACATAAAAAGATCAAAAGACTTGGACAAGGGAGCACCTTACCTATGGTGTGGGCGTTGGTCAAATTCATAATGTAATTTCATCACATATAGTGCTTTTGATTAAGCCCTTGGCGAAATCAAGCCGTAAACTCCTCGTCTTCTTCTCTCCTCGTTTTCCTTTTAGATTTTCTTGGCGCAAGAAGCACTTACGATTAAACCCTTGGAGAAATCAAGCCCTAAACTGCCTCATTTTTCTCCTCCTTGTCTTTGTTTAATTTTGCTGGAGCAAAAGGCTAATTGCATTGGATATTGGGGATCCAAAAACATATTGTGTATAGGAGGAGAAGAATGCGGGAGTTTACACGATAGAGTTTATATATAATAGAATAAATAATTGAGTATTATTAACATTAGCCCAAATAGAATATTTTGGGACTTTTTTTAATCTAATTTTAACGACCGGATGACATGTCTTCTAGCGACCGAATATTATCCTTTCATAATTGTTAATTTAAAAATTAATTTTTACGAATAAATTATTTTTTGGACGTTATAAGTACACTTGTAACGACCATATTTGTATCCCGTCGTTATGAAATGTTCGTTAAAAGTCAAATTTCTTGTAGTTCTCCTCTCTGCAATACGCTCATACCGCGTAATTCCTCTTCGCTGAACATATCGCCTCACCGCTTCTCTTACTATTCACTCATTCAAAAACCAAATAATATTTTATATAAAGATCACATTTTTAATAAAATACTATAATAGAACAAAAAAAAGAGGAGATAAGAAAAGATAGTATTAATTTTGTGATGCCGATTTATAGAATTGATTGTACGGGGAATTCATTGCGAGAGAGATAAAAAATGAGAAATCGAGAGAAAGATGGACAAATGAGGTATTTTTATTGAGAAAAGTTACCTGAGGTAGAATGCAGATTTAAGAGATCTGGTGTTACGGGTGGGGGTGGG
The DNA here is from genome assembly GCA_016801875.1 of Solanum sitiens. Taxonomy (NCBI): domain Eukaryota; kingdom Viridiplantae; phylum Streptophyta; class Magnoliopsida; order Solanales; family Solanaceae; genus Solanum; species Solanum sitiens. The sequence continues at coordinate 1,397,641 of JABWTJ010000217.1, forward strand.
TTGGGGACGTATTACACAAAGCATGTACGTAAGGGGGGAGTTTTTGTGGATCCATTGTTACATATATTGATGTATCTAGATATGGGGAAAAAGTCTGATACGTCCTTCAATTTTTGCGATTCACAAAAGATATATCTCTAGTTAATAAAGTGACTAACATATATCTTTTTATTACAAGGATAACCCAAATATACCCTTTTCGGCAAATAGAAGTGAAAAAAATGATTTTGATCTATTCTTGACTTATTTTATTAAACTAAAACCCATAAAAAGTATATGTGATCCTTTTAGCAAAATCCAGGATATATTTAATCCTTCTCACATATGAACTTTTTCTGCCTTCATTAACTTAGTGACTAATTTGCATTTATATTCTTTATGATCACATTTATTTGTTTACTAGTTTCTGGATACGTGAGTTGCACGTGTGTTTCATGTAAATTTTTATTTATGCGTTAAAACAATTAAATATTAATAAGGATACCATTAGTCAAATTTGAAAAACACATAAAAACATTTCATTATAAGTCGATGATAAAATCAACCACATGCGTTTAACTCAAACACATTATATTGTACAAACGCGCAAAGAAGAAATATATATATTAAATTGACGATTATATATATATGTATGGTATTAAAAACCTTTAGGACAACCAGGGTAACACTCTCAAGCAATTTTGAGTTCACCAGAATTGAAAATCTTAAGTCTAGCACCAGCATTGTCATGTCTACGTTTGGTGCATCCATGCACAACCTCCACATAGTCATCTCCTCTCTGCAACACACTCATATCATATAACTACTCTTCGCTGAACATATTGCCTCACCACTTCTGTTACTATTCACTCCGTCAAAAACAAAAAAAAACGTTTTATGTAAAGATCAATCTTTTAATAAAATCTTATAAGAGAACAAAAAAAAAAGGAGAAGTAAGAGAAGTGATTGGAAAAGGTGAGTATTAATTTTTTTATGCCGATATATAAAATTGATTAAACGGGAAATTCATTGGGAGAGAGAGAAGAGATGAGTAAATTGAGAGGAAGATGGACAAATGAGGTATTTCTATAGAGAAAAGTCACCTCAGGCAGAAAGCAGATTTAAGAGATCTAGCGTTGGTGTGGGGGTGAGTGGGGGGGCGTATTACACAAAGCATGTAGGTAAGGGGATTTTTTTGTTTCAATTATTACATGAATGGATCTATTGTTACATATATTGACGTATTTAGAAATGGGAAAAAAGTCTGATACGTCCTTCAATTTTTGCGATTCAGAAATGATATATCTCTAGTTAAAAAAAGGACTAACATATACTTTTTTATTACACTAATGAACCAAATATATCCTTTTCGGCAAATAGAAGTGGAAAAAAAATAATTTTGAGCTATTCTTGACTTGTTTTATTAAACTAAAACTCATAAAAACTATATGTGATCCTTTTAGCAAAGTCCAGGGGTATATTTAACTCTTCTCACATATGAACTTTTTCTTCCTTCATTATCTTAGTGACTAATTTGTATTTATTATTCTTTTGGACTACATTTATTTGTTTACTAATTTCTGGACACGTGTGTTGCACGTGTATTTCATGTGAAATTTTATTCATGCCTTAAAATATTTAAATATTAGTAATATACCATTAGTCAAATTTAAAAAGCACATAACAATATTTTATTACACTAATGAACCAAATATACCCTTTTCGGCTTATAGAAGTTGAAAAAATAGTAATTTTGAGCTATTCTTGACTTGTTTTATTAAACTAAAACTCATAAAAACTATATGTGATCCTTTAGCAAAGTCCAAGGGTATATTTAACTATTCTCACATATGAACTTTTTCTTCCTTAATTATATTAGTGACTAATTTGCATTTATTATTCTTTTGGACCACATTTATTTGTTTACTAGTTTCTGGACACGTGTGTTGCACCTGTGTTTCATGTGAAATTTTATTCATGCCTTAAAACAATTAAATATTAGTAATATACCATTAGTCAAATTTAAAAAGCACATAACAATATTTCATGATAAGTCAATAATAAAATCAACAACATGCGTTTAACACAAATACATTATATTGTACAAACGCACAAAGAAGAAATATATATATATATATATATATATATATATATATATATATATATATATGTGTGTGTGTGTGTGTGTGTGTGTGTGTGTGTGTATAGGGTAACATTCACAAGTATTTTGAGTTCACCAGAATTGAAAATTCTAAGTCTAGCACCAGCATCGCCATGTCTACGACTGGTGCATGCACACACACCCTCAACTTAGTCATCTCCTCTATGTGACACACTCATATCGGGTAAATCCTCTAAGCTGAACATATTGCCTCACCGCTACTGTTACTATTCACTCAGTCAAAAACCAAAAATATTTTGTATAAAGATAAAATTTTTAATAAAATCCTATTAGAGAACAAAAAAAAAAGGAGGAGCGATCGAAAAAGGTGAGTATTAATTTTGTGATGCCGATATATAGAATTAATTGTACGGGGAATTTGTTACGAGAGAGAGAAGAGATGAGAAAACCGAGAGGAAAATGGATAATTAAGATATTTTTATACAGAAAAATCACCTGAGGCATAAAGTAGATTTAAGAGTTCTGGTGTTGGGTGGGGGCGTATTACATTAAGCATGTAGATATGGTGGAATTTTTAGTTTCAATATAGTACACGAATGAATCCATTGTTATATATATTTACATATCTAGAAATGGGAAAAAAGTCTGATACGTCCTTCAGTTTTTGCGATTAAGAAATGATATATCTATAGTTAATAAAGTTACTAACATATACCTTTTTATTACACGGATGACCCAAATAAACCCTTTTCGGCAAATAGAAGTGGAAAAAAAAGATTTTGATCTATTCTTGACTTGCTTTATTAAACGAATACCCATAAAAATTATACGTGATCTTATTAGCAAAGTGCAGGGGTATATTTAATGCTTCTCACATATGAAATTTTTCTGCCTTCATTAACTTAGTGACTAATTTGTATTTATTATTCTTTATTATCATATCTATTTGTTTACTAGTTTCTAGACACGTGCGTTGCACGTGTGTTTCATGTGAATTTTAATTGATTCTTTAAAATAATTAAATATTAATAAGGATACCATTAGTCAAATTTAAAAAACACATAACAAAATTTCATGATAAGTCAATGACAAAATCAACAACATGCGTTTAACACAAACACATTATATTGTACAAACGCACACAGAAGGAATATATATATATATTAAATTGGCGATTATATATATATATATATATATATATATATGTGGTAAAAAACTTTCAGGGCAGCCAGGGTAACATTCACAAGAAATTTTGAGTTCGCTAGAATTGAAAATTATAAGTCTAGCATCAGCATCGCCATGTCACACACAACCTCCATGTAGTCATCTCCTCTCTGCAACATGCTCATATCGCGTAATTCCTCTTCGCTGAACGTATCGCCTCACCGCTTCTGTTACTATTCACTCAGTCAAAAATAAAAACATGTTTTATATAAAGATCAATTTTTTAATAAATTCCTTTAAGAGAGAAAAAATAGGGAGAAGCGATTGAAAAAGGTGAGGCTTAAATTTACGATGCCGATCTATAGAATTGATTATAGGGGAAATTCATTGCGTGAGAGAATAGATAAGAAAACCGAGAGGGAGTTGGACAAATAAGAAATTTTTATAGAGAAAAATCACCTGAGGCAAAATGTAGATTTAAGAGATCTGGTGTTGGGTGGGGGTGGGTGGGTGGCGTATTACACAAAGCATGTAGGTAAGGGGATTTTTTTTTCAATTTAGTACATGAATGAATCCATTGTTACATATATTTACATATCTAGAAATGGGAAAAAAGTCTGATCCGTCCTTCAATTTTTGTGATTCAGAAATGATATATCTCTAGTTAATAAAGTGACTAACATATACTCCCTCCGTTTAAAAAAGAATGACCCTATTTCCTTTTTAGTTTGTTTAAAAAAGAATGACCCCTTTCCCTTTTTGGCAACATTTTAACTTTAACTTTCCACGTGGCGTGTTTAAGACCACAAGATTAAAGGGTATTTTGGTACATTTGACATAATGTTAAATTAGAACCACAAGATTAAAAAGTCTTCTTTTTTTTCTTAAACTCCGTTCCAAGTCAAACTAGGCCAATCTTTTTAAAATGGTGGGAGTACCATTTTATTACACGGATGACCTAAACATACCCTTTTCGGCGAATAGAAGTGAAAAAAACAATTTTGATCTATTCTTGACCTATTTTATTAAACTAAAACCCATAAAAATTATATGTGATCCTTTTAGCAATGTCCAACGGTATATTTAATCCTTTTCACATATGAACTTTTTCTGCCTTCATTTACTTAGTGACTATTTGCATTTATTATTCTTTATGATCACATTTATTTGTTTACTAATTTCTGGACACATGTGTTGCACGTGTGTTTCATGTGAACTTTTATTGATGCGATAAAATAATTATATTTTATGTAAATCGTGTGAAGTGAGTAATATTTTCTAATGTGCGTCAAGAAACACCAAATGAGGGGCACATTGTAATGTTTAAAATCAATTCCTTTGAAGCTACCTCGGTAAAACAATTCCGTTGAAGTTAATATCTGTAATTTTTAACTTTGTTAGTATTTAGATTTGTAAAATTTTCGGTAATAAATTTAAACTTTAAACTAATACTATATAGGAAGTCCTACAAGAAATATTACTTTTAACGACCACTTCTTAAGGAGGGGATATGAGTCCCGTCGTTATAAATATACTTATAACGATAAAATAAAATTTCGGTCGTTAAAACACATTATTATTAGCTTAATATTAATCGAGGTATAATATTTTTCTTCTCAAAAGTATGATACCATGTTAAAAAATAGTTGATCTAAAAATTAATTAGTTATTACTCCCTTCGTTTCAAAAAGGATGACCTAGTTTGACTTGGAACGGAGTTCAAGAAAAAAAAAGAAGATTTTTTAATCTTGTGATTCTAAATTAAAGTTATGTAAAATATACCAAAATGTCCTTTAATCTTGTGGTAAAAAGGAAATGGTGACATTTTTTTTAAACAGAGGGAATAATAAAAATACCGCTAGGTTTCCTCTTTTCCTTTACACAAAAAACTTAGGGTTTCAATCTGCATCAGGAGAATTTCCAACAATGAAACTTCCTTCTCACTAGAATTGGTGATATAGATCCGAATGTGACCGAGATTTTTACTTACCGTATCCAATCGTAGAAGAGGCAAAACATCCATTACTCACTGTATTCGCATGAGATAACCAACAGGTAATATAAGCGCAACTGATAGCGAAGGATAGGCTAAGTGTAGAAGACCTGTGTTTTTATTTAAGCTCTTCACTGAGAAACATCTCGAAATATGTTCTTTTTTTAGATCAACAAGAGCTTAGGTAAGAATTAATAAGTTTCTGGGGGAAGAAACAATTGTTTGTCACCTCTATCAGCATCAACTGCCCGTTTCGTTCAAGGTGACATTTGAATTTTTACTTTTTACCCTTTTATATGTTAATTTTACTTCAGATTAGGGTTATGATCACACTTGTTTACAAGTGTATGGACGATAACATTATCGATTTCAATTATACAAATTTGAGCTTAAGAAAATAAAACTTGTGGTACGGTCGATTTCAATATGCAATCTACATCATATCTATCTATCCCAATGCCCTCGACTTGTGTTATTCTCGTTGAGTTTTAAAAAACCAGTCTTTCTCCAAGTTTGCATAAAAACATAGCTTGTTATTTCGTGTTGATCGCCTCATTATTGCATGTTGTGAATAAGGTTAATCCATTCTTCTCTCATATGATAGTACCAGGTTAATTGCTACCATGATCAATCAATCCTGGAGTGTCTAAGTTGTTTCACGAAATATCTGTTGCAGGTATCTGCTTGGCTACATTCAATTTTCATAGCCCATCAGTTTTCTTGTTTGAAGGCATTTGATTTGGTTTGTATTTACCAACATCACATGCAAAACAGCATAAGGATTCTGTCTTGCAGCATTATTACTTTAAGTCTTTAATTGACCCAACGGCTCAAATTAGTCAACGGTGGACCGAATGCTCTAACCATTAATTATATTTCCTCTCTGTATCTGCTGCAGATGTCTTCAACTAAGGCTAGCTCTGTAAAAATCACGATCCTCAGTAGGGATGCTGTTTGATATTATGTGTTGTTATCTTAACTGATTTGAATGGAAACTACTTGACTCAAGAGGCTTTGGCGATTGCTCTGCTGAAATATTTGATATTTTGATTGATGGAATAGTTTATCCCAGATACAGTGATCTTGATGCACCTTTAAGTTCTTGATTATATTGAGCAATCACTAGCTGTAGTGAGCCAAGTTCATCATTGGTGATAGCTCCTTCTTTCTTCTTATTGGGACTAGGTATATCTACTTGTGGAATAACGTTAGTTATTGGTTTTAATTATGTTCAGTTGTATGTGTATCAGCACGACAAGGTCCTCAACATCCATCTGGAAAGATGAAATGTGCAATTTGAGTTTTTTAGATGATCATGATTCTGATCAGGTACCTATCTTATCAGGCAAGAAAAGTTATGCACGGATTGTCTAACACCCTAGCTGGTCTGTCTACACCACTTGATATGCAATGGAGATCAAGCACTTCTTTCGGCTCTGTCCTTTCAATACTTACTGATAGAAATGTTTGTTGTTGAGTATCCCTAGAAAAATTGTCGAATATACTATTGTGTTGTTCTTGCAACACCACCACTTTTATAGAATGTGAAGCTTCTATTCAGGAAGTTACAATCTTTATACAAGGAACAAATGTCTTTTCAAATCTTGGGCACCAACAAATTCTGCAAAACTTTGTTTTCTTTGTAGTTTCACTTGCACTAAAGCTAAATTTTAGATGTTGTCTGCTAGTTGTGTGAGTATTGGCATGATAAGTTCTTTCACCTCATCTTTAAACTTTTCTTCTTGCACAGTCTTTTTTAATTGTGGATGCAAACTCTTACATTCACTTTCATATGTGACAGTATTTGGGGAGAATATCATATTGGATCCTTATTTTTTGCACTTTTATTGCATTTGTCTACTATTCACCACCTCTAACTCCACATAGTCAGGTAATTAGCACTCAAATTTACTTGCACCTTAACCCTCACACAACTAGGTCATGTTTTGTTGATAGTAGCCATATCAAGATGAATTGGCTTACCTGTTTTTGGCCTTAGCTAATTTTGCCCAGATTTAGGTCCTAATGCGCGTCTTTAACTGGAGTTATACTAAATGTTAGTTTCAGTAATCTTAACAATTTTCTACTTATGCCTGCTTTATTATTATGAATTAGGAATAAATGATTGATTGGTTTGCACACGGTGTTTGATACATAATCTAATTATTTCAGTTTTGAAATGTACTATCTTTAGTGAAACAAGTAGTTTGATGCATGAAGCTCATCTAGTGGCCAAAGATTAGGTAGGCTTTGTATTTTGAAGTTTTCCACGACGTGTGAAGTTGATATATGAATCTTTTTTGAATACTTGGATACGAGTTTGTTTTTTAGGATAAGTATGGAGTCAAATATTTCTTTGAAGGATAATTTGTATACTCATTTTGGTGAGAGTGCAAAAGCGGCTGATGTTTTCTCTGTATTGTTCGAGGTATAACCATTAAGTAATATTTCTTCACTTTAACTACACCACCTTTAGGCTGCTACTTTTTATTGTTTTTCTTCTCTAGATATGCATACTTACAATCAATAATTAGATAATAGATCAGTCTCAGTGTCTCATATTGTCCTTTTATATGAATTGGTATTCCTTGTATATGTTCCTCATTCATATTTACCTTCCACTCAATAAAGAAAAAGGAAGTTAAGTATTGCAATATATGATTTTTCCTACGTGTTTTAGCTCTTCACCTCAGGTTCTGCTTGACAATTGTTTTGGTCATGCATTTAAATTATATACAATTGCTATATTAAGTGACATATGATACATTTGTGTTGAGTTGTCTGTAAGAGTCAGAGTCAAAACTAATGAAGGAATTTCATGAAAAAATTGAAACTAAAGTTGAAACTTGTTAAATTAAGTTATTGTATATTAAGCATAACAACATAATTATAGGTTCACATTAATCATTATAATAAATAAATATTCTAACATAAGCCTTCCCATTTGATTATTTGATTATAAACATGAGTACTTTAATGTTCCTTAAGTGAGCTATTTGATTTGATTGTCATAATGCTTGCTTAAATATTGAGCATGTTCAATTTATCTTCTTGTGTATTCTTTATGAAATTTTAGGATCTGCTTGTTAAATCACTTAGTTTATCTTCTTATGTATATGACCTCACATGAAGTTTGTACAGGGATTAATAACCTGTGATTAACATCATTACAATGCCACACCTCTAAGGTGGCGCACACATTCTACTCAACTATCTTCTTTTTGGCGAGGTACCTTCTGTTGGAGCTCCCTAGAGTACACAGTCCGAGAAGGACGAAGATTTTATCTTTTTCTTTATTATTCACACAAGAGGTATATCAAACTTACAAGATAGTAATATTTTATGTTTGGTTTCTATAGTGCAGGCTAGACATCTCTGTTTTGCCTATTTATATTTTTCGTTATTTTTTACTTGCTTTTCTTATGCCTTAAATTTGTACCTAGTATATTAATCACAACTATTTGTACTATGTAAATTTTTTAGTTTAGTATCTAGATTGTAATTAATATTTATTTGGCCACATAGGCTGTAACATGTAGTAACACTGGACATTTGTTTGAGCACCCAGGAACTTGACGAGTGACTTCTTTGCAAATTAATGTTTGGGTATATATTAATTCATTCTACGGATTTTCGTTGGCAAATCAATTTCACATCTCAATTTCGGGCTGATGTCTGCATATTGTAAGTTCAATACTTTTATCAACTCTTTTTGTATATGAATGACATGTAACTTCTTTGATAATTGCTTTTACTTTCTTTTACTCACATTAGGTAGCATTTGTTCTTGTTTTTGTAGAAGGACAAAACATGCAAGATACAGTGGATCGGTGTACCTTGTTTGTCACTTGAAATTAGTGGGCAGTGTGTTCTTGTTAGTTAGGATGTTTGAAGTCTACATTTGTACAATCTACAATAGAATTACGAACTGACAAATTGGGATGCTTTATTTCCTTTATAATTAACAATCAAGTTTATACGAAAATTGATTATTTTTATTTATATATTATAGGTGAAGGACTGAATGTATTTGATAAGATGAGTCAGCATTTGGTTCCTATATTAAAGTATGGAGCTTTAATAATGACATTGCCAAAATAGTTAAATGGAAATTTGCGAAGGGAAAATTTGTCGCTAAAAGGAAATGTAACGACCGTATTTTTTTGTCGTCGCAAAAGGATATTTAATGACCGGACTGCAAATATGATCATTAACTTTTAACGACAAGGCTTTTAACGATCGGTAACAATCAGATTTTTTTTCCGGTCGTTATAGATTTTTAATGACTGGATTTGAACTTTTAGCGACTGAATTTCCTTTCACTCGATTATTGTGAATTTTATTTAATGAATAAAATATAAATTGATAAAACTAATATTTTTAATTTCAATATTTTCTAAATAACAATTTAACTTTAGAATAATTGTATGGAACAAACGTGTAACGCATGTTCCTAGGTACTAGTATATATAAAATTCATGAAGAGTACTTAATTAACAAATTTCAACCTCTTCAAAGCTAATTAACTCATTATCAAAACTCACTTGTTTTACAAATAAATTTATCTATAGACAAGAGTCTACACAAGCTTATACGTTCACTAAAATTGTTCAAACATCTAAATAAATTATAATGTACTCTAGCAAACATACATATGAATATTAATAAGGATATCATTAGTCAAATTTGAAAAACACATAACAACATTTCATGATACGTTGACGATAAAATCAACAACATGCGTTTAACACAAACAAATTATATTGTACAAACGCACAAAGAATGAATCTATATGGTAACATTCACAAACAATTTTGAGTTCACCAGAATTAAAATTCTACGTCTACCACCAGCATCGCCATCACTACGACTGGTGCATCCGAACACAACCTCCACGTAGTCATCTCCTCTCTGTAACACACTCATATCGAGTAAATCCTCTTCGCTGAACTCGCCTCACCGCTTTAGTTACTATTCACTAAGTCAAAAATAAAAAAAATTTATATAAAGATCAAATTTTTAATAAAATCCTATAACAGAACAAAAAAAAGGAGAAGCGATCGAAAAAGGTGAGCATTAATTTTGTGATGCCGATATATAGAATTAATTATATGGGGAATTCATTGAGAGAGAGAAGAGATGAGAAAACCGAAAGGAAGATTGAGAAATGAGGTATTTCTATAGAGAAAAGTCACCTGAGGCAGAAAGCAGATTTAAGAGATATGGTGTTGGGGGTGGTGGGTGGGTGGGGGGCGTATTACACAAAGCATGAAAGTAATGGGAAATTTTTTATTTCAATTTATTACATGAATGGATCCATTGTTACATATATTTACATATCTAGAAATCGGAAAAAAGCCTGATACGTGCTTCAGTTTGCGATTCAGAAATGATATATCTCTAGTTTATAAAAGGACTAACATATACCTTTTTATTAAATAGATTACCCAAATATACCCTTTTCGATAAATAGAAGTTAAAAACAAAAGATTTTGATCTATTCTTGACTTGTTTTATTAAACTAAAACCCATAAAAAGTTTATGTGATCCCTTTAAAAAAATCCAGGGGTATATTTAATCTTTTTAACATATGAAATTTTTCCGCTTTCACTAACGTAGTGATTAATTTACATTTATAATTCTTTATTATCACATTTATTTGTTTACTAGTTTTTAGACACGTGTGTTTCATGTGAATTTTTATTGATTCGTTAAAACAATTAAATATTCATAAGGATACCATTAGTCAAATTTAAAAAATACATAACAACATTTTATGATAAGTCAATGATAAAACCAACAACATGCGTTTAACACGCTCAAAGACGGAATATATGTATATATATTAAATTGACGATCATATATATATATGGTCAAAAACCTTTCATGGCAGCCAGGGTAACATTCACAATATTTTGAGTTCACTAGAATTTAAAATTCTAAGTCTAGCATCAGCATCGCCATGTCACACACAACCTCCACGTAACTACAAGAAAATAGGCCTTTAACGAGGGGAAATATAGTCGTTAAATGTCTAAATACGGTCATTATAAGTCAATAGCGACCGGAAAATATCCAGTCGTCACCGGTCGTTAAAAGCTCCGTCGTTAAAAGTTAACGATCGGATTCTAATCTGGTCGTTAAAGATTCTTTAGCAACGACATATATTTCGGTCGTTATACATCATTTTTTGCGACAAGATTTTCCCTTCGCTAATTTATCATCACGTCGTTAAAAAGAGATTATAGTAACCGAAATTTCTTTCGTTAATTATATGTTATTATAATAGTCACATTTTCTTTTACTAATGCTCATTCTACTATTTGTGAACCTTTTCGTTGAAGAATTGTAACAATCAAATTTCACTCTGCTAAAGTAAAATTTCAACAAATATAAAAACCAAAATAATACATCCAGAAATAAATTAAATAATTAATATTTGTATAAATTTCTTTGTTAATACAATGAACTATACCAATCCACATGGAATAACATCATTTTTATGACTGCCTAAAAGAGAGAAAAAATGATCTATATAGCATATTATGTACATAAGATCCTTGTACAACTTGCTCTACACTTTCCTCACGTACAGAATCTTCAAATATTATATTCTTTATCTGTAAAGGAAAGATTACATTAGCTTAGCAGAATATGATTTTTGATGCAATTAGTTCAGAGGAATTGAATAGAGAAAAAAGTTTATAAATTATATCAACCTGTGCCAACAACATGACAACAACAAGCCACCAACAAATTTAGGATCGGAGGGCCATTTTAAACACTACCAAAGAACAAAAATGAAACCCACTAAGTACTAACATATGATACAATTTGCTTCACTTAGCAGAAGTCATTAAGAAGGTGGCAAATTTATTTGAGATATCAGCTTAATGGGACAATAAGAAAGTAAATACAAAATCTATAGTTTCTCACATTCTTCACAATTGAGGAGTTCTGGGGGTTACACGAAGCATAACTAATCTCAGGAGTTTATCCACAGTGATCATATAACCGAAATATAGAAAAATAATAAGCAATAAGTAACTGCAAAAGAAAATTTAGTAATCACCTCATGATTAAGCAGCTTCCACAGGAGGTAAAAATCTATAATGATAACAATCTGACCAACATATGCAACATATAAATTATCAATATCTTTCGCCGATGGAACATTGGTATACTGCATAAGGGTAGCTGGTGGGTCTGTTAGAAGGTGTGACACGACTGATTTAAAAAGAATCTAATGAAACACGAAGAGTCAGTCAACTTAAGAAACTTCAAAAAACAATTGAAAAAATTTATGATAGTTTCAGGAGTACAGTTGGACCGCTAGAAGAACCTAACTTTTGCTCAAACGACTTTTATTGAGTATGATATATTTTTTCACCTTATATTACAAAGCATATGTTCCATTAGTTGTATGCAAAGGAATATGTATTCAAAAAATTCATAAACATTCACTTTGTTGAACAAATAATGCTAATGCATAAGTACCTTATATTTCCAAACTATCAAATGCACTTGCACTCAAAATTTCTTCTACACATGGCATTTATAAGCATTCACTCTATTGCACCAATAATGTTAAGAAGCAAAGGAATTTTAAAGTTACTGTACTATGTGAAAACACCTAACCATTTCTTAAATATACAACAATAGACTACATGATAGAGGTATTGGTCTGAAGAGCCCCAATCACTTCATTGTCCACAGAATGAAAACATGACTGTAAAAATCTGCACGAGAAAATTGAGAATCCTAGAGAACCTAGGAACAATTTACTGGATGGAACAAAGCCTTATTGCTAGTACTATACCAGTTAGTAAGAAAATATGATAACACAGCTCTGAAAAGTAGAAACAAACTAGAAGCTCAGAATAGAGAAGATGTGTTCCATTAAAACTTATGTGCCCATAAGCATCTTAAAAATTGTGGCAGAAACAAATTGAGTTAATAAGATTTAAAAGAACTTTAAATGATGGGAACTTACTCTCAAGTCCATAGTAGCAGACTTCAAATGCCCATTCTCACTCATCAACTTCACAATTTCATGAGCTTTTGCTTGAGGAATAAATACTAACATGTCATCTCACTAAATGATTATATTTATGAACAAGAGCTGAAATTTGGGTCTAACACACCAAGTGAACTCTCTTTTAAAGAGAAATTATTCCTAATCACCCAAAAACCTGAAATATATTTATTAACTTACAATAATCCTCCTTCATAATAAGAAATTGCTAATTACAACTAAACGTATGAAGCTACACTTTTTTATCTTCTAGTGTTTAGGAAAATGTGGACATCTTGTGCCTAAACTACAATAACAACATACCAAGTGAAGTTCCACAACTGAGGTCTAGAGAGGGTAGAGTGTACGTAGGTAGACCTTACCACTACCTCATAGAGGTAGACAAACTGTTTCAGAAGTTCGAGTGCAGTAAATTCATCAATGAAGAAAAAAGGAAAAAACATCATATTGACAATAAGTAGATAAATTTTTCCTAATATATTAAACCTGAACCTCCAGCTAGCTTCCTATTGAATGATTATTTTAGAACCTGGCCATTCCACTAAGGCATGACCATCACTAGGGACAACGAAAAGATGATGGGTTTCAATTCATAGGCACAATCGGTTCATGGATAGGTAGTAAGCTATCACACATTACAATATCACTATATTAGGATAGTTTTGATCCATGTTTAGTAGCGGGATATCATGTCTATCTTTAACATTGTATGAAAAAGGTTTCAGTATTGTACATTCTTTTAGCATGTCACAAACATATACAAGATCAAGTTCATTAACTGAATCAGAACCCTTTTTAGACCTTCATCAATGTTTTGGTCACAAGCTTCTGATAGAATATTTTTTAAGACTTCCACCTTAACTGGGAGTTACAGAATCTAAAAAAAGAAGGTCTCTGACTATTTTCTTGATCATATGATTCATTTTATGGTTCACCAAAAGAAGTTTTCTTTGTGAATTCTTTCTTATGTTTCCTGTTCGCGGGTCTCTTGATGCATCACGTGATTGAACGAGAGGAAATTCCTCAATGACTTCTTTTTTGTCCTCACTGTCAACATCGGTATTTTCTTATGAATCAACAAGCAGCAGGGATACATAAGTAATATTTTATATTCCAAACCGGACCCATAATTAAAAATCAAATGTATATTGAAAGTTCAACTATTTTTGTGTCTAATTGACAAATTTACACAAGTTATTTCATAATTTAATCATCCAACTAAAACTTACCCTCTAACTATCACCATAGATCATGAAAATACAACTGAGATTTTTCCAATTGATTAATAAAGATACAAACTTTACACCAAAAAGAACATACGAAGATTTGAAAAAAGTATCTACCTGATATAAAAGCTATGAAGTGGAGTGACTGACCTTGTTATGGATTCGATAAGTTATGTAGGTATTCGGAACTCATGAAGACATAATATAGAATAGTTGTTATCACCACAGGTTATTGGGGACTCAGGTGTATTGTCTTTAGTGATAGGGGAAATTAACTTTTACTTGAGACATCACAGGCTGAGTAGAACCACCAGATTGACCAGGACATCCTAATAATTCAAAATAGTATTGGCAATTCACTGTTTCTTTTGAAAAGTAAAAATAATAATGAAAAAGCATATGGGAAAAAAATAATAAAAAAGCTATAAAACCATAACGTCCACTCACCTGTCCAACATAATTGAGAAACATAACATTAGAACTTCCAGTTTCAAAATTAAAATTAAACCTACATACCATAACACTCTGCAAAACATTTTACAAACTAGAAGAAGCCTAGAATTTCTATGGACTCCAAATCAGTAGAAGTAAAAATTTGTATACATTATACACTGACTTGTAGAAGAAACTTAATCTGCTTTGCACTTGTAGTAAATTCTTTAAACTGGTACACCATTCTTCTATCTAACTATGGAATGTAAATTATGCTTTAACCCTATTCCATTAAAATAGATCTACTGGGAAAAAAAAGAAAATTATGTCACACTCACCTAAACGAAATTGTACAATTACCAGAATTTTGCATATAATAACAATGCCCTAATTAATATGGGAAATTATAGACATAAAAAGATCAAAAGACTTGGACAAGGGAGCACCTTACCTATGGTGTGGGCGTTGGTCAAATTCATAATGTAATTTCATCACATATAGTGCTTTTGATTAAGCCCTTGGCGAAATCGAGCCGTAAACTCCTCGTCTTCTTCTCTCCTCGTTTTCCTTTTAGATTTTCTTGGCGCAAGAAGCACTTACGATTAAACCCTTGGAGAAATCAAGCCCTAAACTGCCTCATTTTTCTCCTCCTTGTCTTTGTTTAATTTTGCTGGAGCAAAAGGCTAATTGCATTGGAGATTGGGATCCAAAAACATATTGTGTATAGGAGGAGAAGAATGCAGGAGTTTACACGATAGAGCTTATATATAATAGAACAAATAATTGAGTATTATTAACATTAGCCCAAATAGAATATTTTGGGACTTTTTTTAATCTAGTTTTAACGACCGGATGACATGTCTTCTAGCGACCGAATATTATCCTTTCATAATTGTTAATTTATAAATTAATTTTTACGACTAAATTATTTTTTAGACGTTATAAGTACACTTGTAACGACCATATTTGTATCCCGTCGTTATGAAATGTTCGTTAAAAGTCAAATTTCTTGTAGTTCTCCTCTCTGCAATACGCTCATACCGCGTAATTCCTCTTCGCTGAACATATCGCCTCACCGCTTCTCTTACTATTCACTCATTCAAAAACCAAATAATATTTTATATAAAGATCACATTTTTAATAAAATACTATAAGAGAACAAAAAAAAAGAGAAGCGATAAGAAAAGATAGTATTAATTTTGTGATGCCGATTTATAGAATGATTGTACGGGGAATTCATTGCGAGAGAGATAAAAGATGAGAAATCGAGAGAAAGATGGACAAATGAGATATTTTTATTGAGAAAAGTCACCTGAGGCAGAATGCAGATTTAAGAGATCTGGTGTTGGGGGTGGGGGTGGGTTGGGGGCGTATTACACAAAGCATGTACGTAAGGGGGGAGTTTTTGTGGATCCATTGTTACATATATTGACGTATCTAGAAATGGAGAAAAAGTCTGATACGTCCTTCAATTTTTGCGATTCACAAAAGATATATCTCTAGTTAATAAAGTGACTAACATATATCTTTTTATTACAAGGATAACCCAAATATACCCTTTTCGGCAAATAGAAGTGAAAGAAATGATTTTGATCTATTCTTGTGTTATTTTATTAAACTAAAACCCATAAAAAGTATATGTGATCCTTTTAGCAAAATCCAGGATATATTTAATCCTTCTCACATATGAACTTTTTCTGCCTTCATTAACTTAGTGACTAATTTGCATTTATATTCTTTATGATCACATTTATTTGTTTACTAGTTTCTGGATACGTGAGTTGCACGTGTGTTTAATGTGAATTTTTATTTATGCGTTAAAACAATTAAATATTAATAAGGATACCATTAGTCAAATTTGAAAAACACATAAAAACATTTCATTATAAGTCGATGATAAAATCAACCACATGCGTTTAACTCAAACACATTATATTGTACAAACGCGCAAAGAAGAAATATATATATATATTAAATTGACGATTATATACATATGTATGGTATTAAAAACCTTTAGGACAACCAGGGTAACACTCACAAGCAATTTTGAGTTCACCAGAATTGAAAATCTTAAGTCTAGCACCAGCATTGCCATGTCTACGTTTGGTGCATCCATGCACAACCTCCACATAGTCATCTCCTCTATGCAACACACTCATATCACGTAACTACTGTTCGCTGAACATATTGCCTCACCACTTCTGTTACTATTCACTCCGTCAAAAACAAAAAAAAAACGTTTTATGTAAAGATCAATCTTTTAATAAAATCTTATAAGAGAACAAAAAAAAAGAAGTAAGAGAAGTGATTGGAAAAGGTGAGTATTAATTTTTTTATGCCGATATATAAAATTGATTAAACGGGAAATTCATTGGGAGAGAGAGAAGAGATGAGTAAATTGAGAGGAAGATGGACAAATGAGGTATTTCTATAGAGAAAAGTCACCTCAGGCAGAAAGCAGATTTAAGAGATCTAGCGTTGGTGTGGGGGTGAGTGGGGGGGCGTATTACACAAAGCATGTAGGTAAGGGGAATTTTTTGTTTCAATTATTACATGAATGGATCTATTGTTACATATATTGACGTATTTAAAAATGGGAAAAAAGTCTGATACGTCCTTCAAGTTTTGCGATTCAGAAATGATATATCTCTAGTTAAAAAAAGGACTAACATATACTTTTTTATTACACTAATGAACCAAATATATCCTTTTCGGCAAATAGAAGTGGAAAAAAAATAATTTTGAGCTATTCTTGACTTGTTTTATTAAACTAAAACTCATAAAAACTATATGTGATCCTTTTAGCAAAGTCCAGGGGTATATTTAACACTTCTCACATATGAACTTTTTCTTCCTTCATTATCTTAGTGACTAATTTGTATTTATTATTCTTTTGGACTACATTTATTTGTTTACTAATTTCTGGACACGTGTGTTGCACGTGTATTTCATGTGAAATTTTATTCATGCCTTAAAATATTTAAATATTAGTAATATACCATTAGTCAAATTTAAAAAGCACATAACAATATTTTATTACACTAATGAACCAAATATACCCTTTTCGGCTTATAGAAGTGGAAAAAATAGTAATTTTGAGCTATTCTTGACTTGTTTTATTAAACTAAAACTCATAAAAACTATATGTGATCCTTTAGCAAAGTCCAAGGGTATATTTAACTATTCTCACATATGAACTTTTTCTTCCTTAATTATATTAGTGACTAATTTGCATTTATTATTCTTTTGGACCACATTTATTTGTTTACTAGTTTCTGGACACGTGTGTTGCACCTGTGTTTCATGTGAAATTTTATTCATGCCTTAAAACAATTAAATATTAGTAATATACCATTAGTCAAATTTAAAAAGCACATAACAATATTTCATGATAAGTCAATAATAAAATCAACAACATGCGTTTAACACAAATACATTATATTGTACAAACGCACAAAGAAGAAATATATATATATATATATATATATATATATATATATATCTGTGTGTGTGTGTGTGTGTGTGTATATATATAGGGTAACATTCACAAGTATTTTGAGTTCACCAGAATTGAAAATTCTAAGTCTAGAATCAGCATCGCCATGTCTACGACTGGTGCATGCACACACACCCTCAACTTAGTCATCTCCTCTATGTGACACACTCATATCGGGTAAATCCTCTAAGCTGAACATATTGCCTCACCGCTACTGTTACTATTCACTCAGTCAAAAACCAAAAATATTTTGTATAAAGATAAAATTTTTAATAAAATCCTATTAGAGAACAAAAAAAAAAAAGGAGGAGCGATCAAAAAAGGTGAGTATTAATTTTGTGATGCCGATATATAGAATTAATTGTACGGGGAATTTGTTACGAGAGAGAGAGAAGAGATGAGAAAACCGAGAGGAAAATGGATAATTAAGATATTTTTATACAGAAAAATCACCTGAGGCATAAAGTATATTTAAGAGTTCTGGTGTTGGGTGGGGGCGTATTACATTAAGCATGTAGATATGGTGGAATTTTTCGTTTCAATATAGTACACGAATGAATCCATTGTTATATATATTTACATATCTAGAAATGGGAAAAAAGTCTGATATGTCCTTCAGTTTTTGCGATTAAGAAATGATATATCTATAGTTAATAAAGTTACTAACATATACCTTTTTATTACACGGATGACCCAAATAAACCCTTTTCGGCAAATAGAAGTCGAAAAAAACGATTTTGATCTATTCTTGACTTGCTTTATTAAACGAATACCATAAAAATTATACGTGATCTTATTAGCAAAGTGCAGGGGTATATTTAATGCTTCTCACATATGAATTTTTTCTGCCTTCATTAACTTAGTGACTTATTTGTATTTATTATTCTTTATTATCATATCTATTTGTTTACTAGTTTCTAGACACGTGCGTTGCACGTGTGTTTCATGTGAATTTTAATTGATTCTTTAAAATAATTAAATATTAATAAGGATACCATTAGTCAAATTTAAAAAACACATAACAAAATTTCATGATAAGTCAATGATAAAATCAACAACATGCGTTTAACACAAACACATTATATTGTACAAACGCACACAGAAGGAATATATATGTTAAATTGACGATTTTATATATATATATATATATATATATATATATATATATATATATATATATATATATATATATGGTAAAAATACTTTCAGGGCAGCCAGGGTAACATTCACAAGCAATTTTGAGTTTACTAGAATTGAAAATTATAAGTCTAGCATCAGCATCGCCATGTTAGTTTCATTAATCTTAACAATTTTCTACTTAAGCCTGCTTTATTATTATGAATTAGGAATAAATGATTGATTGGTTTTCACACGGAGTTTGATACATAATCTAATTATTTCAGTTTTGAAATGTACATCTTTATTGAAACAAGTAGTTTGATGCATGGAGCTCATCTAGTGGCCAAAGATTAGGTAGGCTTTGTATTTTGAAGTTTTCCACGACGTGTAAAGTTGATATATAAATCTTTTTTGAATACTCGAATACGAGTTTGTTTTTTAGGATAAGTATGGAGTCAAATATTTCTTTGAAGGATAATTTGTATACTCATTTTGGTGAGAGTGCAAAAGCGGCTGATGTTTTCTCTGTATTGTTCGAGGTATAACCATTAAGTAATATTTCTTCACTTTAACTACACCACCTTTAGGCTGCTACTTTTTATTATTTTTCTTCTCTAGATATGCATACTTACAATCAATAATTAGATAATAGATCAGTCTCAGTGTCTCATATTGTCCTTTTATATGAATTGGTATTCCTTGTATATGTTCCTCATTCATATTTACCTTCCACTCAATAAAGAAAAAGGAAGTTAAGTATTGCAATATATGATTTTTCCTACGTGTTTTAGCTCTTCACCTCAGGTTCTGCTTGACAATTGTTTTGGTCATGCATTTAAGTTATATACAATTGCTATATTAAGTGACATATGATACATTTGTGTTGAGTTGTCTGTAGGAGTCAGAGTCAAAACTAATGAAGGTGTTTCATGAATAAATTGAAACTAAAGTTGAAACTTGTTAAATCAAGTTATTGTATATTAAGCATAACAACATAATTATAGGTTCACATTAATCATTATAATAAATAAATATTCTAACATAAGCCTTCCCATTTGATTATTTGATTATAAGCATGAGTACTTTAATGTTCCTTAAGTGAGCTATTTGATTTGATTGTCATAATGCTTGCTTAAATATTGAGCATGTTCAATTTATCTTCTTGTGTATTCTTTATGAAATTTTAGGATCTGCTTGTTAAATCACTTAGTTTATCTTCTTATGTATATGACCTCACATGAAGTTTGTACAGGGATTAATAACCTGTGATTAACATCATTACAATGCCACACCTCTAAGGTGGCGCACACATTCTACTCAACTATCTAGTTTTTGGCGAGGTACCTTCTGTTGGAGCTCCCTAGGGTACACGGTCCGAGAAGGACGAAGATTTTATCTTTTTCTTTATTATTCACACATGAGGTATATCAAACTTACAAGATAGTAATATTTTATGTTTGGTTTCTATAGTGCAGGCTAGACATCTCTGTTTTGCCTATTTATATTTTTCGTATTATTTTTTACTTACTTTTCTTATGCCTTAAATTTGTACCTAGTATATTAATCACAACTATTTGTACTATGTAAATTTTTTAGTTTAGTATCTAGATTGTAATTAATATTTATTTGGCCACATAGGCTGTAACATGTAGTAACACTGGACATTTGTTTGAGCACCCAGGAACTTGACGAGTGACTTCTTTGCAAATTAATGTTTGGGTATATATTAATTCATTCTACGGATTTTCGTTGGCAAATCAATTTCACATCTCAATTTCGGGCTGATGTCTGCATATTGTAAGTTCAATACTTTTATCAACTCTTTTTGTATATGAATGACATGTAACTTCTTTGATAATTGCTTTTACTTTCTTTTACTCACATTAGGTAGCATTTGTTCTTGTTTTTGTAGAAGGACAAAACATGCAAGATACAGTGGATCGGTGTACCTTGTTTGTCACTTGAAATTAGTGGGCAGTGTGTTCTTGTTAGTTAGGATGCTTGAAGTCTACATTTGTACAATCTACAATAGAATTACGAACTGACAAATTGGGATGCTTTATTTCCTTTATAATTAACAATCAAGTTTATACGAAAATTGATTATTTTTATTTATATATTATAGGTGAAGGACTGAATGTATTTGATAAGATGAGTCAGCATTTGGTTCCTATATTAAAGTATGGAGCTTTAATAATGACATTGCCAAAATAGTTAAATGGAAATTTGCGAAGAGAATTGACAATTTGCGAAGGGAAAATTTGTCGCTAAAAGGAAATGTAACGACCGTATTTTTTTGTCGTCGCTAAAGGATATTTAATGACCGGACTGCAAATACGATCATTAACTTTTAACGACAAAGCTTTGAATGATCGGTGACGATCAGATTTTTTTTCCGGTCGTTATAGATTTTTAATGACTGGATTTCAACTATTAGCGACTGAATTTCCTTTCACTCGATTATTATGAATTTTATTTAATGAATAAAATATAAATTGGTAAAACTAATATTTTTAATTTCAATATTTTCTAAATAATAATTTAACTTTAGAATAATTGTATGGAACAAACGTGTAACGCATGTTCCTAGGTACTAGTATATATAAAATTCATGAAGAGTACTTAATTAACAAATTTCAACCTCTTCAAAGCTAATTAACTCATTATCAAAACTCACTTGTTTTACAAATAAATTTATCTATAGACAAGTGTCTACACAAGCTTATACGTTCACTAAAATTGTTCAAACATCTAAATAAATTATAATGTACTCTAGCAAACATACATATGAATATTAATAAGGATATCATTAGTCAAATTTGAAAAACACATAACAACATTTCATGATACGTCGACGATAAAATCAACAACATGCGTTTAACACAAACACATTATATTGTACAAACGAACAAAGAATGAATCTATATATTAAATCGAATATATATATATATATATATATGGTAACATTCACAAATAATTTTGAGTTCACCAGAATTAAAAATTTTACGTCTAGCACCAGCATCACCATCACTACGACTGGTGCATCCGAACACAACCTCAACGTAGTCATCTCCTCTATGCAACACACTCATATCGCGTAAATCCTCTTCGCTAAGCTCGCCTCACCGTTTTAGTTACTATTCACTAAGTCAAAAACAAAAAAAAGTTTTATATAAAGATCATATTTTTAATAAAATCCTATAACAGAACAAAAAAAAGGAGAAGCGATCAAAAAAGGTGAGCATTAATTTTGTGATGCCGATATATAGAATTAATTATATGGGGAATTCATTGAGAGAGAGAAGAGATGAGAAAACCGAAAGGAAGATTGACAAATGAGGTATTTCTATAGAGAAAAGTCACCTGAGGCAGAATGCAGATTTAAGAGATATGGTGTTGGGGGTGGTGGGTGGGTGGGGGGCGTATTACACAAAGCATGAAAGTAATGGGGAATTTTTTATTTAATTTATTACATGAATGAATCCATTGTTACATATATTTACATATCTAGAAATCGAAAAAAAGCCTGATACGTGCTTCAGTTTGCGATTCAGAAATGATATATCTCTAGTTTATAACAGGACTAACATATACCTTTTTATTAAATAGATTACCCAAATATACCCTTTTCGATAAATAGAAGTTAAAAAAAAAGGTTTTGATCTATTCTTGACTTGTTTTATTAAACTAAAACCCATAAAAAGTTTATGTGATCCCTTTAACAAAATCCAGGGGTATATTTAATCTTTTTCACATATGAAATTTTTCCGCCTTCACTAACGTAGTGATTAATTTGCAATTATTATTCTTTATTATCACATTTATTTGTTTACTAGTTTCTAGACACGTGTGTTTCATGTGATTTTTTATTGATTCGTTAAAACAATTAAATATTCATAAGGGTATCATTAGTCAAATTTAAAAAACACATAACAACATTTTATGATAAGTCAATGATAAAACCAACAACATGCGTTTAACACAAACACATTATATTGTACAAACGCTCAAAGACGGAATATATATATATATATATATATATATATATATATATATATATATATATATATATATATATATATTAAATTGACGATCATATATCTATATGGTCAAAAACCTTTCATGGCAGCCAGGGTAACATTCACAATATTTTGAGTTCACTAGAATTTAAAATTCTAAGTCTAGCATCAGCATCGCCATGTCACACACAACCTCCACGTAACTACAAGAAAATAGGCTTTTAACGAGGGGAAATATAGTCGTTAAATGTCTAAATCCGATCATTATAAGTCAATAGCGACCGAAAAATATCCAGTCGTCACCGATCGTTAAAAGCTCTGTCATTAAAAGTTAACGATCAGATTCTAATCTGGTCATTAAAGATTCTTTAGCAACGACATATATTTCGGTCGTTATACATCATTTTTTGCGACAAGATTTTTTCTTCGCTAATTTATCATCACGTCGTTAAAAAGAGATTATAGTAACCGAAATTTCTTTCGTTAATTATATGTTATTATAATAGTCACATTTTCTTTTACTAATGCTCATTCTACTAATTGTGAAACTTTTCGTTAAAGAATTGTAACAATCAAATTTCCTTCTACTAGTAAAATTTCAACAAATATAAAAACCAAAATAATACATCCAAAAATAAATTAAATAATTAATATTTATATAAAATTTCTTTGTTAACACAATGAACTATACCAATCCACATGGGATAACATCATTTTTATGACTGCCTAAAAGAGAGAAAAATTGATCTATATAGCATATTATGTACATAAGATCCTTGTACAACTTGCTCTGCACTTTCCTCACGTACAGATTCTTCAAATATTATATTTTTTATCTGTAAAGGAAAGATTACATTAGCTTAGCAGAATATGATTTTTGATGCAATTAGTTCAGAGGAATTGAATAGAGAAAAAAGTTTATAAATTATACCAACCTGTGCCAACAACATGACAACAACAAGCCACCAACAAACTTAGGATCAGAGGGCCATTTTAAGCACTACCAAAGAACAAAAATGGAACACACTAAGTACTAACATATGATACAATTTGCTTCACTTAGCTGAAGTCATTAAGAAGGTGGCAAATTTATTTGAGATATAAGCTTAATGGGACAATAAGAAAGCAAATACAAAATCTATAGTTTCTCACATTCTTCACAATTGAGGGGTTCTGGGGGTTACACGAAGCATAGCTAATCCCAGGAGTTTATCCACAGTGATCATATAACTGAAATATAAAAAAATAATAAGCAATAAGTAACTGCAAAAGAAAATATAGTAATCACCTCATGATTAAGCAGCTTCCACAGGAGGTAAAAATCTATAATGATAACAATCTGACCAACATATGCAACATATAAATTATCAATATCTTTCGCCGATGGAACATTGATATACTGCATAAGGGTAGCTGGTGGGTCTGTTAGAAGGTGTGACACGACTGATTTAAAAGAATCTAATGAAACACGAAGAGTCAGTCAACTTAAGAAACTTCAAAAAATAATTGAAAAAATTTATGATAGTTTCAGGAGTACAGTTGGACAGCTAGATGAACCTAACTTTTGCTCAAACAACTTTTATTGAGTATGATATATTTTTTCACCTTATATTACAAAGCATATGTTCCATTAGTTGTATGCAAAGGAATATGTATTCAAAAAATTCATAAACATTCACTTTGTTGAACAAATAATGCTAATGCATAAGTACCTTATATTTCCAAACTATCAAATGCACTTGCACTCAAAAATAATTCTACACATGGCATTTATAAGCATTCACTCTATTGCACCAATAATGTTAAGAAGCAAAGGAATTTTAAAGTTACTGTACTATGTGAAAACACCTAACCATTTCTTAAATATACAACAATAGACTACATGATAGAGGTATTGGTCTGAAGAGCCCCAATCACTTCATTGTCCACAGAATGGAAACATGACTGTAAAAATCTGCACGAGAAAATTGAGAATTCTAGAGAACCTAGGAACAATTCACTGGATGGAACGAAGCCTTATTGCTAGTACTATACCAGTTAGTAAGAAAATATGATAACGCAGCTCTGAAAAGTCGAAACAAACTAGAAGCTCAGAATAGAGAAGATGTGTTCCATTAAAACTTATGTGCCCATAAGCATCTTAAAAATTGTGGCAGAAACAAATTGAGTTAATAAGATTTAAAAGAACTTTAAAATGATGGGAACTTACTCTCAAGTCCTTAGTGGCAGACTTCAAATGCCCATTCTTACTCATCAACTTCACAATTTCATGAGCTTTTGCTTAAGGAAAAAATACTAACATGTCATCTCACGAAATGATTATATTTATGAACAAGAGCTGAAATTTGGGTCTAACACACCAAGTGAACTCTCTTTTAAAGAAGTTAAGAACACAAAGGGAGAAATTATTCCTAATCACCCAAAAACCTGAAATATATTTATTAACTTACAATAATCCTCCTTCATAATAGAAATTGCTAATTACAACTAAACGTATGAAGCTACACTTTTTTATCTTCTGATATTTAGGAAAATGTGGACATCTTGTGCCTAAAGAACAATAACAACATACCAAGTGAAGTCCCACAACTGAGGTCTAGATAGGGTAGAGTGTACGAAGGTAGACCTTACCACTACCTCATAGAGGTAGACAGACTGTTTCAGAAGTTCGAGTGCAGTAAATTCATCAATTAAGAAAAAAGGAAAAAACATCATATTGACAATAAGTAGATAAATTTTTCCTAATTTATTAAACCTGAACCTCCAGCTAGCTTCCTATTGAATGATTGTTTTAGAACCTGGCCATTCCACTAAGGCATGACCATCACTAGGGAAAACGAAAAGATGATGGGTTTCAATTCATAGGCACAATCGGTTCATGGATAGGTAGTAAGCTATCACACATTACAATATCACTATATTAGGATAGTTTTGATCCATGTTTAGTAGCGGGATATCATGTCTATCTTTAACATTGTATGAAAAATGTTTCAGTATTGTACATTCTTTTAACATGTCACAAACATATACAAAATCAAGTTCATTAACTGAATCAGAACCCTCTTTAGACCTTCATCAATGTTTTGGTCACCAAGAAAGCTTCTGATAGAATGTTTTTTAAGACTGCCACCTTAACTGGGAGTTACAGAATCTGAAAAAAGAAGGTCTCTAACTATTTTCTTGATCATATTATTCATTTTATGGTTCACCCAAAGAAGTTTCCTTTGTGAATTCTTTCTTATGTTTCCTGTTACCGGGTCTCTTGATGCATCATGTGATTGAACGAGAGGAAATTCCTCGATGACTTCTTTTTTGTCCTCACTGTCAACATCGGTATTTTCTTATGAATCAACAAGCAGCAGGGATACATAAGTAATATTTTATATTCCAAACCGGACCCATAATTAAAAATCAAATGTATATTGAAAGTTCAACTATTTTTGTGTCTAATTGACAAATTTACACAAGTTATATCATAATTTAATCATCCAACTAAAACTTACCCTCTAACTATCATCATAGATCATGAAAATACAACTGAGATTTTTCCAATTGATTAATAAAGATACAAACTTTACACCGAAAAGAACATATGAAGAATTGAAAAAAGTATCTACCTGATATAAAAGCTATGAAGTGGAGTGACTGACCTTGTTATGAATTCGATCAGTGATGCAGGTATTCGAAACTCATGAAGACATAATATAGAATAGTTGTCATCACCACAGGTTATTGGGGACTCAGGTGTATTGTCTTTAGTGATAGGGGAAATTCACTTTTACTTGAGACATCACAGGCTGAGTAGAACCACCAGATCGACCAGGACATCCTAATAATTCAAAATAGTATTGGCAATTCACTGTTTCTTTTGAAAAGTAAAAATAATAATGAAAAAGCATATGGAAAAAAAATACTAAAAAAGCTATAAAATCATAACGTCCACTCACCTGTCCAACATAATTGAGAAACATAACATTAGAACTTCCAGTTTCAAAATTAAAATTAAACCTACATACCATAACACTCTGCAAAACATTTCACAAACTAGAAGAAGCCTAGAATTTCTATTGACTCCAAATCAGTAGAAGTAAAAATTTGTATACATTATACACTGACTTGTAGAAGAAACTTAATCTGCTTTGCACTTGTAGTAAATTCTTTAAACTGGTACACCATTCTTCTAATCTAACTATGGAATGTAAATTATGCTTTAACCCTATTTCATGAAAATAGATCTATTGGGAAAAAAATAAAATTATGTCACACTCACCTAAATGAAATTGTACAATTACCAGAATTTTGCATATAATAACAATGCCCTAATTAATATGGGAAATTATAGACATAAAAAGATCAAAAGACTTGGACAAGGGAGCACCTTACCTATGGTGTGGGCGTTGGTCAAATTCATAATGTAATTTCATCACATATAGTGCTTTTGATTAAACCCTTGGCGAAATCGAGCCGTAAACTCCTCGTTTTCTTCTCTCCTCGATTTCCTTTTAGATTTTCTTGGCGCAAGAAGCACTTACGATTAAACCCTTGGAGAAATCAAGCCCTAAACTGCTTCATTTTCCTCCTCCTTGTCTTTATTTAATTTTGCTGGAGCAAAAGACTAATTGCATTGGAGATTGGGGATCCAAAAACATATTGTGTATAGGAGGAGAAGAATGCGGGAGTTTACACGATAGAGCTTATATATAATGGAATAAATAATTGAGTATTATTAACATTAGCCCAAATAGAATATTTTGGGACTTTTTTTAATCTAGTTTTAACGACCGGATGACATGTCTTCTAGCGACCGAATATTATTCTTTCATAATTGTTAATTTAAAAATTAACTTTTACGACTAAATTATTTTTTGGACGTTATAAGTACACTTGTAACGACCATATTTGTATCCCGTCGTTATGAAATGGTCGTTAAAAGTCAAATTTCTTGTAGTTCTCCTCTCGGCAATACGCTCATATCGCGTAATTCCTCTTCGCTGAACATATCGCCTCACTGCTTCTCTTACTATTCACTCATTCAAAAAGCAAATAATATTTTATATAAAGATCACATTTTTAATAAAATACTATAAGAGAACAAAAAAAAAAGAGAAGCGATAAGAAAAGATAGTATTAATTTTGTGATGCCGATTTATAGAATTGATTGTACGGGAAATTCATTGCGAGAGAGATTAAAGATGAGAAATCGAGAGGAAGATGGACAAATGAGATATTTTTATTGAGAAAATTCACCTGAGGCAGAAAGCAGATTTAAGAGATCTGGTGTTGGGGGTGGGGGTGGATTGGGGGCGTATTACACAAAGCATGTACGTAAGGGGGGAGTTTTTGTGGATCCATTGTTACATATATTGACGTATCTAGAAATGGGGAAAAAGTCTGATACGTCCTTCAATTTTTGCGATTCAGAAAAGATACATCTCTAGTTAATAAAGTCACTAAAATATATCTTTTTATTACAAGGATAACCCAAATATACCCTTTTCGGCAAATAGAAGTGAAAAAAAAATGATTTTGATCTATTCTTGACTTATTTTATTAAACTAAAACCCATAAAAAGTATATGTGATCCTTTTAGCAAAATCCAGGATATATTTAATCCTTCTCACATATGAACTTTTTCTGCCTTCATTAAATTAGTGACTAATTTGCATTTATTATTCTTTATGATCACATTTATTTGTTTACTAGTTTCTGGATACGTGAGTTGCACGTGTGTTTCATGTGAATTTTTATTTATGCGTTAAAATAATTAAATATTAATAAGGATACCATTAGTCAAATTTGAAAAACACATAAAAATATTTCATGATAAGTCGATGATAAAATCAACCACATGTGTTTAACACAAACACATTATATTGTACAAACGCGCAAAGAAGAAATATATATATTAAATTGACGATTATATATATATATGTATGGTATTAAAAACCTTTAGGACAACCAGGGTAACACTCACAAGCAATTTTGAGTTCACCAGAATTGAAAATCTTAAGTCTAGCACCAGCATTGCCATGTCTACGTTTGGTGCAGCCATGCACAACCTCCACATAGTCATCTCCTCTCTGCAACACACTCATATCGCGTAACTCCTCTTCGCTGAACATATTGCCTCACCACTTCTGTTACTATTCACTCTGTCAAAAACAAAAAAAAAACTTTTTGTGTAAAGATCAATCTTTTAATAAAATCTTATAAGAGAACAAAAAAAAAGGAGAAGTAAGAGAAGTGATTGAAAAAGGTGAGTATTAATTTTTTTATGCCGATATATAAAATTGATTATACGGGAAATTCATTGGGAGAGAGAAAAGAGATGAGTAAATTGAGAGGAAGATGGACAAATGAGGTATTTCTATAGAGAAAAGTCACCTCAGGCAGAAAGCAGATTTAAGAGATCCAGCGTTGGGGTTGGGGTTGTGGGTGGGGGGGGGGGCGTATTACACAAAGCATGTAGGTATAGGGTAACATTCACAAACAATTTTGAGTTCACCAGAATTAAAAATTCTACGTCTAGCACCAGCATCGCCATCACTATGACTGGTGCATCCGAACACAACCTCCACGTAGTCATCTCCTCTCTGCAACACACTTATATCGCGTAAATCCTCTTCGCTGAACTCGCCTCACCACTTTAGTTACTATTCACTAAGTCAAAAACAAAAAAAAGTTTTATATAAAGATCAAATTTTTAATAAAATCCTTTAACAAAACAAAAAAGGAGAAGCGATCGAAAAAGGTGAGCATTAATTTTGTGATGCCGATATATAGAATTAATTATATGGGGAATTCATTGAGAGAGAGAAGAGATGAGAAAATCGAAAGGACGATTGACAAATGAGGTATTTCTATAGAGAAAAGCCACCTGAGGCAGAAAGCAGATTTAAGAGATATAGTGTTGGGGGTGGTGGGTGGGTGGGGAGCGTATTACACAAAGCATGAAAGTAATGGGAAATTTTTTATTTCAATTTATTACAAGAATGGATCCATTGTTACATATATTTACATATCTAGAAATCGGAATAAAGACTTATACGTGCTTCAGTTTGCGATTCAAAAATGATATATCTCTAGTTTATAAAAGGACTAACATATACCTTTTTATTAAATAGATTACCCAAATATACCCTTTTCGACAAATAGAAGTTAAAAAAAAAAGATTTTGATTTATTCTTGACTTGTTTTATTAAACTAAAACCCATAAAAAGTTTATGTGATCCCTTTAACAAAATCCAGGGGTATATTTAATCTTTTTCACATCTGAAATTTTTCCGCCTTCACTAACCTAGTGATTAATTTGCTTTTATTATTCTTTATTATCACATTTATTTGTTTACTAGTTTCTAGACACGTGTGTTTCATGTAAATTTTTATTGATTCGTTAAAACAATTAAATATTCATAAGGATACCATTAGTCAAATTTAAAAAACACATAACAACATTTTATGATAAGTCAATGATAAAACGAACAACATGCGTTTAACACAAACACATTATATTGTAAAAATGCTCAAAGACGGAATATATATATATATATATATATATATATATATATATATATATATATATATATATATATATATATATATATATATATATATATATATATATATATATATATATATATATATATATATTAAATTGACGATTATATATGGTCAAAAACCTTTCATGGCAGCCAGGGTAACATTCACAATATTTTGAGTTCACTAGAATTTAAAATTCTAAGTCTAGTATCAGCATCGTCATGTCACACACAACCTCCACGTAACTACAAGAAAATAGGCCTTTAACGAGGGGAAATATAGTCGTTAAATGTCTAAATCCGGTCGTTATAAGTCAATAGCGACCGAAAAATATCCGGCCGTCAGCGGTCGTTAAAAGCTCTGTCGTTAAAAGTTAACGACCGGATTCTAATCTGGTCGTTAAAGGTTCTTTAGCAATGACATATATTTCGGTCGTTATACATCATTTTTTGCGACAAGATTTCCCTTCGCTAATTTATCATCACGTCGTTAAAAAGAGATTATTGTAACCGAAATTTCTTTCGTTATTTATATGTTATTATAATAGTCACATTTTCTTTTACTAATGCTCATTCTACTATTTGTGAAACTTTTCTTTGAAGAATTTTAACAATCAAATTTCCTTCTACTAAAGTAAAATTTCAACAAATATAAAAACCAAAATAATACATCCAAAAATAAATTAAATAATTAATATTTATATAAAATTTCTTTGTTAACACAATGAACTATATCAAACCACATGGGATAACATCATTTTTATGACTGCCTAAAAGAGAAAAAAATTGATCTATATAGCATATTATGTACATAAGATCCTTGTACAACTTGCTCTGCACTTTTCTCACGTACAAATTCTTCAAATATTATATTCTTTATCTATAAAGGAAAGATTACATTAGCTTTGCAGAATATGATTTTTGATGAAATTAGTTCAGAGGAATTGAATAGAGAAAAAAGTTTATAAATTATACCAACATGTGCCAACAACAAGCCACCAACAAACTTAGGATCGGAGGGCCATTTTAAGCACTACCAAAGAACAAAAATGGAACCCACTAAGTACTAACATATGATACAATTTGCTTCACTTAGCCGAAGTCATTAAGAAGGTGGCAAATTTATTTGAGATATCAGCGGAACAATAAGAAAGCAACTACAAAATCTATAGTTTCTCACATTCTTCACAATTGAGGGGTTCTGGGGGTTACACGAAGCATAGCTAATCTCAGGAGTTTATCCACAGTGATCATATAACTAAAATATAGAAAAATAATAAGCAATAAGTAACTGCAAAAGAAAATTTAGTAATCACCTCAAGATTAAGCAGCTTCCACAGGAGGTAAAAATCTATAATGATAACAATCTAACCAACATATGCAACATATAAATTATCAATACCTTTCGCCGATGGAACATTGATATACTACATAAGGGTAGCTGGTGGGTCTGTTAGAAGGTGTGACACGACTGATTTAAAAAGAATCTAATGAAACACGAAGAGTCAGTCAACTTAAGAAACTTCAAAAAACAATTGAAAAAATTTATGATAGTTTCAGGAGTACAGTCGGATAGCTAGAAGAACCTAACTTTTGCTCAAACGACTTTTATTGAGTATGATATATTTTTTCACCTTATATTACAAAGCATATGTTCCATTAGTTGTATGCAAAGGAATATGTATTCAACAAATTCATAAACATTCACTTTGTTGAACAAATAATGCTAATGCATAAGTACCTTATATTTCCAAACTATCAAATGCACTTGCACTCAAAATTTCTTCTACACATGGCATTTATAAGCATTCACTCTATTGCACCAATAATGTTAAGAAGCAAAGGAATTTTAAAGTTACTGTACTATGTGAAAACACCTAACCATTTCTTAAATATATAACAATAGACTACATGATAGAGGTATTGGTCTGAAGAGCCCCAATCACTTCATTGTCCACAGAATGAAAACATGACTGTAAAAATCTGTACGAGAAAATTGAGAATCCAAGAGAACCTAGGAACAATTGACTGGATGGAACGAAGCCTTATTGCTAGTACTATACCAGTTAGTAAGAAAATATGATAACGCAGCTCTGAAAAGTCAAAACAAACTAGAAGCTCAGAATAGAGAAGATGTGTTCCATTAAAAGTTATGTGCCCATAAGCATCTTAAAAATTGTGGTAGAAACAAATTGAGTTAATAAGATTTAAAAGAACTTTAAAATGATGGGAACTTACTCTCAAGTCCTTAGTAGCAGACTTCAAATGCCCATTCTCACTCATCAACTTCACAATTTCAAGAGCTTTTGCTTGAGGAAAAAAATACTAACATGTCATCTCACGAAATGATTATATTTATGAACAAGAGCTGAAATTTGGGTCTAACACACCAAGTGAACTCTCTTTTAAAGAAGTTAAGAACACAAAGGGAGAAATTATTCTTAATCACCCAAAAAACAGAAATATATTTATTAACTTACAATAATCCTCCTTCATAATAAGAAATTGCTAATTACAACTAAACGTATGAAGCTACACTTTTTTATCTTCTGATATTTAGGAAAATGTGGACATCTTGTGCCTGAACAACAATAACAACATACCCAGTGAAGTCCCACAACTGAGGTCTAGAGAGGGTAGAGTGTACGTAGGTAGACCTTACCACTACCTCATAGAGGTAGACAGATTGTTTCAGAAGTTTGAGTGCAGTAAATTCATCAATTAAGAAAAAAGGAAAAAACATCATATTGACAATAAGTAGATAAATTTTTCCTAATATATTAAACCTGAACCTCCAGCTAGCTTCCTATTGAATGATTGTTTTAGAACCTGGCCATTCCACTGAGGCATGACCATCACTAGGGAAAACGAAAAGATGATGGTTTTCAATTCATAGGCACAATAGGTTCATGGATAGGTAGTAAGCTATCACACATTACAATATCACTATATTAGGATAGTTTTGATCCATGTTTAGTAGCGGGATATCATGTCTATCTTTAACATTGTATGAAAAAGGTTTCAGTATTGTACATTCTTTTAACATGTCACAAACATATACAAAATCAAGTTCATTAACTGAATCAGAACCCTCTTTAGACCTTCATCAATGTTTTGGTCACCAAGAAAGCTTCTGATAGAATGTTTTTTAAGACTGCCACCTTAACTGGGAGTTACAGAATCTGAAAAAAGAAGGTCTCTAACTATTTTCTTGATCATATGATTCATTTTATGGTTCACCCAAAGAAGTTTCCTTTGTGAATTCTTTCTTATGTTTCTTGTTCGCGGGTCTCTTGATGCATCATGTGATTGAACGAGAGAAAATGCCTCAATGACTTTTTTTTTGTCCTCACTGTCAACATCGGTATTTTCTTATGAATCAACAAGCAGCAGGGATACATAAGTAATATTTTATATTCCAAACTGGACCCATAATTAAAAACCAAATGTATATTGAAAGTTCAACTATTTTTGTGTCTAATTGACAAATTTACAGAAGTTATTTCATAATTTAATCATCCAACTAAAACTTACCCTCTAACTATCACCATAGATCATGAAAACACAACTTAGATTTTTCCAATTGATTAATAAAGATACAAACTTTACACTGAAAAGAACATACGAAGAATTGAAAAAAGTATCTACCTGATATAAAAGTTATGAAGTGGAGTGACTGACCTTGTTATGAATTCGATCAGTGATGTAGGTATTCGAAACTCATGAAGACATAATATAGAATAGTTGTTATCACCACAGGTTATTGGGGACTCATGTGTATTGTCTTTAGTGATAGGGGAATTTCACTTTTACTTGAGACATCATAGGCTGAGTAGAACCACCAGATCGACCAGGACATCCTAATAATTTAAAATAGTATTGGCAATTCACTGTTTCTTTTGAAAAGTAATAATGATAATGAAAAAGCATATGGAAAAAAAAAATACTAAAAAAGCTATAAAACCATAACGTCCACTCACCTGTCCAACATAATTGAGAAACATAACATTAGAACTTCCAGTTTCAAAATTAAAATTAAACCTACATACCATAACACTCTGCAAAACATTTCACAAACTAGAAAAAGCCTAGAATTTCTATTGACTCCAAATCAGTAGAAATAAAAATTTGTATACATTATACATTGACTTGTAGAAGAAACTTAATCTGCTTCGCACTTGTAGTAAATTCTTTAAACTGGTACACCATTCTTCTAATCTAACTATGGAATGTAAATTATGCTTTAACCCTATTTCATGAAAATAGATCTATTGGGAAAAAAATAAAATTATGTCACACTCACCTAAACGAAATTGTACAATTACCAGAATTTTGCATATAATAACAATGCCCTAATTAATATGGGAAATTATAGACATAAAAAGATCAAAAGACTTGGACAAGGGAGCACCTTACCTATGGTGTGGGCGTTGGTCAAATTCATAATGTAATTTCATCACATATAGTGCTTTTGATTAAACCCTTGGCAAAATCGATCCGTAAACTCCTCGTTTTCTTCTCTCTTCGTTTTCCTTTTAGATTTTCTTGGCGCAAGAAGCACTTACGATTAAACCCTTGGAGAAATCAAGCCCTAAACTGCTTCATTTTCCTCCTCCTTGTCTTTATTTAATTTTGCTGGAGCAAAAGGCTAATTGCATTGGAGATTGGGGATCCAAAAACATATTGTGTATAGGAGGAGAAGAATGCGGGAGTTTACACGATAGAGCTTATATATAATAGAATAAATAATTGAGTATTATTAACATTAGCCCAAATAGAATATTTTGGGACTTTTCTTAATCTAGTTTTAACGACCGGATGACATGTCTTCTAGCGACCGAATATTATCCTTTCATAATTGTTAATTTAGAAATTAACTTTTACGACTAAATTATTTTTTGAACGTTATAAGTACACTTGTAACGACCATATTTGTATCCCGTCGTTATGAAATGTTCGTTAAAAGTCAAATTTCTTGTAGTTCTCCTCTCTGCAATACGCTCATACCACGTAATTCCTCTTCGCTGAACATATCGCCTCACCGCTTCTCTTACTATTCACTCATTCAAAAACAAAATAATATTTTATATAAAGATCACATTTTTAATAAAATACTATAAGAGAACAAAAAAAAAGAGAAGCGATAAGAAAAGATAGTATTAATTTTGTGATGCCGATTTATAGAATTGATTGTACGGGGAATTCATTGCGAGAGAGATAAAAAATGAGAAATCGAGAGAAAGATGGACAAATGAGGTATTTTTATTGAGAAAAGTCACCTGAGGCAGAATGCAGATTTAAGAGATCTGGTGTTGGGGGTGGGGGTGGGTTGGGGGCGTATTACACAAAGCATGTACGTAAGGGGGGAGTTTTTGTGGATCCATTGTTACATATATTGACGTATCTAGATATGGGGAAAAAGTCTGATACGTCCTTCAATTTTTGCGATTCACAAAAGATACATCTCTAGTTAATAAAGTGACTAACATATATCTTTTTATTACAAGGATAACCCAAATATACCCTTTTCGGCAAATAGAAGTGAAAAAAATGATTTTGATCTACTTGACTTATTTTATTAAACTAAAACCC
The DNA here is from genome assembly GCA_016801875.1 of Solanum sitiens. Taxonomy (NCBI): domain Eukaryota; kingdom Viridiplantae; phylum Streptophyta; class Magnoliopsida; order Solanales; family Solanaceae; genus Solanum; species Solanum sitiens. The sequence goes on from JABWTJ010000217.1 coordinate 1,434,356, forward strand.
ATAAAAAGTATATGTGATCCTTTTAGCAAAATCCAGGATATATTTAATCCTTCTCACATATGAACTTTTTTTGCCTTCATTAAATTAGTGACTAATTTGCATTTATTATTCTTTATGATCACATTTATTTGTTTACTGGTTTCTGGATACGTGAGTTGCACGTGTGTTTCATGTGAATTTTTATTTATGCGTTAAAACAATTAAATATTAATAAGGACACCATTAGTCAAATTTGAAAAACACATAAAAACATGTTATGATAAGTCGATGATAAAATCAACCACATGCGTTTAACACAAACACATTATAATGTACAAACGCGCAAAGAAGAAATATATATGTTAAATTGACAATTATATATATATGTATGGTATTAGAAACCTTTAGGACAACCAGGGTAACACTCACAAGCAATTTTGAGTTCACCAGAATTGAAGATATTAAGTCTAGCACCAGCATTGCCATGTCTACGTTTGGTCCATCCAGGCACAACCTCCACATAGTCATATCCTCTCTACAACACACTCATATCGCGTACTCCTCTTCGCTGAACATATTGCCTCACCACTTTTGTTACTATTCACTCCGTCAAAAACAAAAAAAAAACGTTTTATGTAAAGATCAATCTTTTAATAAAATCTTATAAGAGAACAAAAAAAAAAGGAGAAGGAAGAGAAGTGATTGAAAAAGGTGAGTATTAATTTTTTTATGCCGATACATAAAATTGATTATACGGGAAATTCATTGGGAGAGAGAAGAGATGAGTAAATCGAGAGGAAGATGGACAAATGAGGTATTTCTATAAAGAAAAGTCACCTGAGGCAGAAAGCAGATTTAAGAGATCTAGCATTGGGGGTGGGGGTGGGGGGGCGTATTACACAAAGCATGTAGGTAACGGGGAATTTTTTGTTTTAATTATTACATGAATGGATCTATTGTTACATATATTGACGTATCTAGAAATGGAAAAAAAGTCTGATACGTCCTTCAATTTTTGCGATTCAGAAATGATATATCTCTAGTTAAAAAAAGGACTAACATATACTTTTTTATTACACTAATGAACCAAATATATCCTTTTCGGCAAATAGAAGTGGAAAAAAATAATTTTGAGCTATTCTTGACTTGTTTTATTAAACTAAAACTCATAAAAACTATATGTGATCGTTTTAGCAATGTCCAGGGGTATATTTAACTCTTCTCACATATGAACTTTTTCTTCCTTCATTATCTTAGTGACTAATTTGCATTTATTATTCTTTTGGACCACATTTATTTGTTTACTAGTTTCTGGACACGTGTGTTGCACGTGTATTTCATGTGAAATTTTATTCATGCCTTAAAATAATTAAATATTAGTAATATACCATTAGTCAAATTTAAAAAGCACATAACAATATTTTATTACACTAATGAATCAAATATATCCTTTTCGGCTTATAGAAGTGGGGAAAAAAATAATTTTGAGCTATTCTTGACTTGTTTTATTAAACTAAAACTCATAAAAACTATATGTGATCCTTTAGCAAAGTCCAAGGGTATATTTAACTCTTCTCACATATGAACTTTTTCTTCCTTAATTATATTAGTGACTAATTTGCATCTATTATTCTTTTGGACCACATTTATTTGTTTACTAGTTTCTGAACACGTGTTTTGCACGTGTGTTTCATGTGAAATTTTATTCATGCCTTAAAACAATTAAATATTAGTAATATTCCATTAGTCAAATTTAAAAAGCACATGACAATATTTCATGATAAGTCAATAATAAAATCAACAACATGCGTTTAACACAAATACATTATATTGTACAAATGCACAAAGAAGAAATATATATATATATATATATATATATATATATATATATATATATATATATATATATATATATATATATATATATATATATATATATATGTGTGTGTGTGTGTGTGTGTGTGTGTGTGTGTGTGTGTGTGTATAGGGTAACATTCACAAGTATTTTGAGTTCACCAGAATTGAAAATTCTAAGTCTAGCACCAGCATCGTCATGTCTACGACTGGTGCAAGCACACACACCCTCAACTTAGTCATTTCCTCTATGTGACACACTCATATCGGGTAATCCTCTAAGCTGAACATATTGCCTCAACGCTATTGTTACTATTCACTCAGTCAAAAACCAAAAATATTTTGTATAAAGATAAATTTTTTAATAAAATCCTATTAGAGAACAAAACAAAAAGGAGGAGCGATCGGAAAAGGTGAGTATTAATTTTGTGATGCCGATATATAGAATTAATTGTACGGGGAATTTGTTACGAGAGAGAGAAGAGATGAAAAAACCGAGAGGAAAATGGATAATTAAGATATTTTTATACAGAAAAATCATGTGAGGCATAAAGTAGATTTAAGAGTTCTGGTGTTGGGTGGGGGCGTATTACATTTTGCATGTAGATGTGGTGGGATTTTTAGTTTCAATATAGTACACAAATGAATTCATTGTTATATATATTTACATATCTAAAAATGGGAAAAAAGTCTGATACGTCCTTCAGTTTTTGCGATTAAGAAATGATATATGTATAGTTAATAAAGTTACTAACATATATCTTTTTATTACACGGATGACCCACATAAATCCTTTTCGGCAAATAGAAGTGGAAAAAAGAGATTTTGATCTATTCTTGACTTGTTTTATTAAACGAATACCCATAAAAATTATACGTGATCTTATTAGCAAAGTGCAGGGTTATATTTAATACTTCTCACATATGAAATTTTTCTGCCTTCATTAACTTAGTGACTAATTTGTATTTATTATTCTTTATTATCATATCTATTTGTTTACTAGTTTCTAGTTGCACGTGTGTTTCATGTGAATTTTAATTGATTCTTTAAAATAATTAAATATTAATAAGGATACCATTAGTCAAATTTAAAAAACACATAACAAAAATTCATGATAAGTCAATGATAAAATCAACAACATGAGTTTAACACAAACACATTATATTGTACAAACGCTCAAAGACGGAATATATATATTAAATTGACGATTATATATATATATATATATATATATATATATATATATATATATATATATATATATATATATATATATATATATATATGGTAAAAAAACTTTCAGGGCAGCCAGGGTAACATTCACAAGCAATTTTGAGTTCACTAGAATTGAAAATTATAAGTCTAGCATCAGCATCGCCATGTCACACACAACCTCCATGTAGTCATCTCCTCTCTTCAACATGCTCATATCGCGTAATTCCTCTTCGCTGAACATATCGCCTCACTGCTTCTGTTAATATTCACTCAGTCAAAAATTAAAACATGTTTAATATAAAGATCAATTTTTTAATAAGTTCCTTTAAGAGAACAAAAATAGGGAGAAGCGATCGAAAAAGGTGAGGCTTAAATTTGTGATGCCGATATATAGAATTGATTATAGGGGAAATTCATTGCGAGAGAGAATAGATAAGAAAACCGAGAGGAAGATGGACAAATAAGAAATTTTTATAGAGAAAAATCACCTGAGGCAAAATGTAGATTTAAGAGATCTGGTGTTGGGGTGGGGGTGGGTGGGAGGCGTATTACACAAAGCATGTACGTAAGGGGATTTTTTTTTCAATTTAGTACATGAATGGATCCATTGTTACATATATTTACATATCTAGAAATGGGAAAAAAGTCTGATCCGTCCTTCAATTTTTGCGATTCAGAAATGATAAAGCTCTAGTTAATAAAGTAACTAACATATACTCCCTCCGTTTCAAAAAGAATGACCCTATTTCCTTTTTAGTTTGTTTAAAAAAGAATGACCCCTTTCCCTTTTTGGCAACATTTTAACTTTAACTTTCCACGTGGCATGTTTAAGACCACAAGATTAAAGGGTATTTTGGTACATTTGACATAACGTTAAATTAGAACCACAAGATTAAAAAGTCTTCTTTCTTTTCTTAAACTTCATTCCAAGTCAAACAAGGCCAATCTTTTTAAAACAGAGGGAGTACCATTTTATTACACGGATGACGTAAATATACCCTTTTCGGCGAATAGAAGTGAAAAAACTAATTTTGATCTATTCTTGACCTATTTTATTAAACTAAAACCCATAAAAATTATATGTGACCCTTTTAGCAATGTCCAGCGGTATATTTAATCCTTTTCACATATGACTTTTTCTGCCTTCATTTACTTAGTGACTATTTGCATTTATTATTCTTTATGATCACATTTATTTGTTTACTAGTTTCTGGACACATGTGTTGCACGTGTGTTTCATGTGAACTTTTATTGATTCGATAAAATAATTATATTTTATGTAAATCGTGTGAAGTGAGTAATATTTTCTAATGTGCGTCAAGAAACACCAAATGAGGTGCACATTGTAATGTTTAAAATCAATTCTTTTGAAGCTACCATCGGTAAAACAATTCCGTTGAAGTTAATATCTGTAATTTTTAACTTTGTTTAGTATTTAACACACTTGCAATAAAGTCACATGACTAATTTGAGCCATATAACAATACAGACTTAGGATAATGATAAAAAAATTCATAAAAATTATATATACACGCACACTAAAATTGGGAACGAAAAAAATTAAAAGTTGAATGATCAAATTTATCCTTTATGGGTTAAACAATCATTTAAGTATTTAAGTAAGCACTAATCCTTTAATTATTGGTATTAAAAAGTAAATTTACCTATCTATTAATAATATTTTATTAAAATAAAACAATAGAAAATAAATACATTCTCATTCCTTAGCTCATTCATTTAAATGTGGTGGAATTGCTTTCATATTCCACAATTATTCTACCTTTAGAATTTCTTTTTAGTATTTTAGATTTGTAAAATTTTCGGTAATAAATATAAACTTTAAACTAATACTATGTAGGAAGTCCTACAAGAAATATTACTTTTAACGACCACTTCTTAAGGAGGGGATATGAGTTCCGTCGTTATAAATATACTTATAACGATAAAATAAAATTCCGGTCGTTAAAACACATTATTATTAGCTTAATATTAATCGAGGTATAATATTTTTCTTCTCAAAAGTATGATACCATGTTAAAAAATAGTTGATCTAAAAATTAATTAGTTATTACTCCCTTCGTTTCAAAAAGGATGACCTAGTTTGACTTGGAACGGAGTTCAAGAAAATCAAGAAGATTTTTTAATCTTGTGATTCTAAATTAAAGTTATGTAAAATATACCAAAATGTCCTTTAATCTTGTGGTAAAAAGGAAATGGTGACATTTTTTTTAAACAGAGGGAATAATAAAAATACCGCTAGGTTTCCTCTTTTCCTTTACACCAAAAACTTAGGGTTTCAATCTGCATCAGGAGAATTTCCAACAATGAAACTTCCTTCTCACTAGAATTGGTGATACAGATCCGAATGTGACCGAGATTTTTACTTACCGTATCCAATCGTAGAAGAGGCAAAACATCCATTACTCACTGTATTCGCATGAGATAACCAACAGGTAATATAAGCGCAACTGATAGCGAAGGATAGGCTAAGTGTAGAAGACCTGTGTTTTTATTTAAGCTCTTTACTGAGAAACATCTCGAAATATTAAGTGACATATGATACATTTGTGTTGAGTTGTCTGTAGGAGTCAGAGTCAAAACTAATGAAGGAGTTTCATGAAAAAATTGAAACTAAAGTTGAAACTTGTTAAATCAAGTTATTGTATATTAAGCATAACAACATAATTATAGGTTCACATTAATCATTATAATAAATAAATATTCTAACATAAGCCTTCCCATTTGATTATTTGATTATAAGCATGAGTACTTTAATGTTCCTTAAGTGAGCTATTTGATTTGATTGTCATAATGCTTGCTTAAATATTGAGCATGTTCAATTTATCTTCTTGTGTATTCTTTATGAAATTTTAGGATCTGCTTGTTAAATCACTTAGTTTATCTTCTTATGTATATGACCTCACATGAAGTTTGTACAGGGATTAATAACCTGTGATTAACATCATTACAATGCCACACCTCTAAGGTGGCGCACACATTCTACTCAACTATCTAGTTTTTGGCGAGGTACCTTCTGTTGGAGCTCCCTAGAATACACGGTCCGAGATGGACGAAGATTTTATCTTTTTCTTTATTATTCACACATGAGGTATATCAAACTTACAAGATAGTAATATTTTATGTTTGGTTTCTATAGTGCAGGCTAGACATCTCTGTTTTGCCTATTTATATTTTTCGTATTATTTTTTACTTGCTTTTCTTATGCCTTAAATTTGTACCTAGTATATTAATCACAACTATTTGTACTATGTAAATTTTTTAGTTTAGTATCTAGATTGTAATTAATATTTATTTGGCCACATAGGCTGTAACATGTAGTAACACTGGACATTTGTTTGAGCACCCAGGAACTTGACGAGTGACTTCTTTGCAAATTAATGTTTGGGTATATATTAATTCATTCTACGGATTTTCGTTGGCAAATCAATTTCACATCTCAATTTCGGGCTGATGTCTGCATATTGTAAGTTCAATACTTTTATCAACTCTTTTTGTATATGAATGACATGTAACTTCTTTGATAATTGCTTTTACTTTCTTTTACTCACATTAGGTAGCATTTGTTCTTGTTTTTGTAGAAGGACAAAACATGCAAGATACAGTGGATCGGTGTACCTTGTTTGTCACTTGAAATTAGTGGGCAGTGTTCTTGTTAGTTAGGATGTTTGAAGTCTACATTTGTACAATCTACAATAGAATTACGAACTGACAAATTGGGATGCTTTATTTCCTTTATAATTAACAATCAAGTTTATACGAAAATTGATTATTTTTATTTATATATTATAGGTGAAGGACTGAATGTATTTGATAAGATGAGTCAGCATTTGGTTCCTATATTAAAGTATGGAGCTTTAATAATGACATTGCCAAAATAGTTAAATGGAAATTTGCGAAGAGAATTGACAATTTGCGAAGGGAAAATTTGTCGCTAAAAGGAAATGTAACGATCGTATTTTTTTGTCGCCGCTAAAGGATATTTAATGACCGGACTGCAAATAGGATCATTAACTTTTAACGACAAGGCTTTGAATGATCGGTGACGATCAGATCTTTTTTCCGGTCGTTATAGATTTTTAATGACTGGATTTGAACTATTAGCGACTGAATTTCCTTTCACTCGATTATTATGAATTTTATTTAATGAATAAAATATAAATTGGTAAAACTAATATTTTTAATTTCAATATTTTCTAAATAATAATTAACTTTAGAATAATTGTATGGAACAAACGTGTAACGCATGTTCCTAGGTACTAGTATATATAAAATTCATGAAGAGTACTTAATTAACAAATTTCAACCTCTTCAAAGCTAATTAACTCATTATCAAAACTCACTTGTTTTACAAATAAATTTATCTATAGACAAGAGTCTACACAAGCTTATACGTTCACTAAAATTGTTCAAACATCTAAATAAATTATAATGTACTCTAGCAAACATACATATGAATATTAATAAGGATATCATTAGTCAAATTTGAAAATCACATAACAACATTTCATGATACGTCGACGATAAAATCAACAACATGCGTTTAACACAAACACATTATATTGTACAAACGCACAAAGAATGAATCTATATATTAAATCAAATATATATATATATATATATATGGTAACATTCACAAACAATTTTGAGTTCACCAGAATTAAAATTCTACGTCTACCACCAGCATCGCCATCACTACGACTGGTGCATCCGAACACAACCTTCACGTAGTCATCTCCTCTCTGCAACACACTCATATCGCGTAAATCCTCTTCGCTGAACTCGCCTCACCGCTTTAGTTACTATTCACTAAGTCAAAAACAAAAAAATGTTTTATATAAAGATCAATTTTTTAATAAAATCCTATAACAGAACAAAAAAAAGGAGAAGCGATCGAAAAAGGTGAGCATTAATTTTGTGATGCCGATATATAGAATTAATTATATGGGGAATTCATTGAGAGAGAGAAGAGATGAGAAAACCGAAAGGAAGATTGACAAATGAGGTATTTCTATAGAGAAAAGTCACCTGAGGCAGAATGCAGATTTAAGAGATATGGTGTTGGGGGTGGTGGGTGGGTGGGGGGCGTATTACACAAAGCATGAAAGTAATGGGGAATTTTTTATTTAATTTATTACATGAATGGATCCATTGTTACATATATTTACATATCTAGAAATCGAAAAAAAGCCTGATACGTGCTTCAGTTTGCGATTCAGAAATGATATATCTCTAGTTTATAACAGGACTAACATATACCTTTTTATTAAATAGATTACCCAAATATACCCTTTTCGATAAATAGAAGTTAAAAAAAAAAGATTTTGATCTATTCTTGACTTGTTTTATTAAACTAAAACCCATAAAAAGTTTATGTGATCCCTTTAACAAAATCCAGGGGTATATTTAATCTTTTTCACATATGAAATTTTTCCGCCTACACTAACGTAGTGATTAATTTGCAATTATTATTCTTTATTATCACATTTATTTGTTTACTAGTTTCTAGACACGTGTGTTTCATGTGATTTTTTATTGATTCGTTAAAACAATTAAATATTCATAAGGATATCATTAGTCAAATTTAAAAAACACATAACAACATTTTATGATAAGTCAATGATAAAACCAACAACATGCGTTTAACACAAACACATTATATTGTACAAACGCTCAAACACGGAATATATATATATATATATATATATTAAATTGACGATCATATATCTATATGGTCAAAAACCTTTCATGGCAGCTAGGGTAACATTCACAATATTTTGAGTTCACTAGAATTTAAAATTCTAAGTCTAGCATCAGCATCGCCATGTCACACACAACCTCCACGTAACTACAAGAAAATAGGCTTTTAACGAGGGGAAATATAGTCGTTAAATGTCTAAATCCGGTCATTATAAGTCAATAGCGACCGGAAAATATCCAGTCGTCACCGATCGTTAAAAGCTCTGTCGTTAAAAGTTAACGATCAGATTCTAATCTGGTCGTTAAAGATTCTTTAGCAACGACATATATTTCGGTCGTTATACATCATTTTTTGCGACAAGATTTTTTCTTCACTAATTTATCATCACGTCGTTAAAAAGAGATTATAGTAACCGAAATTTCTTTCGTTAATTATATGTTATTATAATAGTCACATTTTCTTTTACTAATTCTCATTCTACTAATTGTGAAACTTTTCGTTAAAGAATTGTAACAATCAAATTTCCTTCTACTAGTAAAATTTCAACAAATATAAAAACCAAAATAATACATCCAAAAGTAAATTAAATAATTAATATTTATATAAAATTTCTTTGTTAACACAATGAACTATACCAATCCACATGGGATAACATCATTTTTATGACTGCCTAAAAGAGAGAAAAATTGATCTATATAGCATATTATGTACATAAGATCCTTGTACAACTTGCTCTGCACTTTCCTCACGTACAGATTCTTCAAATATTATATTTTTTATCTGTAAAGGAAAGATTACATTAGCTTAGCACAATATGATTTTTGATGCAATTAGTTCAGAGGAATTGAATAGAGAAAAAAGTTTATAAATTATACCAACCTGTGCCAACAACATGACAACAACAAGCCACCAACAAACTTAGGATCAGAGGGCCATTTTAAGTACTACCAAAGAACAAAAATGGAACCCACTAAGTACTAACATATGATACAATTTGCTTCACTTAGCTGAAGTCATTAAGAAGGTGGCAAATTTATTTGAGTTATAAGCTTAATGGAACAATAAGAAAGCAAATACAAAATCTATAGTTTCTCACATTCTTCACAATTGAGGGGTTCTGGGGGTTACACGAAGCATAGCTAATCTCAGGAGTTTATCCACAGTGATCATATAACTGAAATATAAAAAAATAATAAACAATAAGTAACTGCAAAAGAAAATATAGTAATCACCTCATGATTAAGCAGCTTCCACAGGAGGTAAAAATCTATAATGATAACAATCTGACCAACATATGCAACATATAAATTATCAATATCTTTCGCCGATGGAACATTGGTATACTGCATAAGGGTAGCTGGTGGGTCTGTTAGAAGGTGTGACACGACTGATTTAAGAGAATCTAATGAAACACGAAGAGTCAGTCAACTTAAGAAACTTCAAAAAATAATTGAAAAAATTTATGATAGTTTCAGGAGTACAGTTGGACAGCTAGATGAACCTAACTTTTGCTCAAACAACTTTTACTGAGTATGATATATTTTTTCACCTTATATTACAAAGCATATGTTCCATTAGTTGTATGCAAAGGAATATGTATTCAAAAAATTCATAAACATTCACTTTGTTGAACAAATAATGCTAATGCATAAGTACCTTATATTTCCAAACTATCAAATGCACTTGCACTCAAAAATAATTCTACACATGGCATTTATAAGCATTCACTCTATTGCACCAATAATGTTAAGAAGCAAAGGAATTTTAAAGTTACTGTACTATGTGAAAACACCTAACCATTTCTTAAATATACAACAATAGACTACATGATAGAGGTATTGGTCTGAAGAGCCCCAATCACTTCATTGTCCACAGAATGGAAACATGACTGTAAAAATCTGCACGAGAAAATTGAGAATTCTAGAGAACCTAGGAACAATTCACTGGATGGAACGAAGCCTTATTGCTAGTACTATACCAGTTAGTAAGAAAATATGATAACGCAGCTCTGAAAAGTCGAAACAAACTAGAAGCTCAGAATAGAGAAGATGTGTTCCATTAAAACTTATGTGCCCATAAGCATCTTAAAAATTGTGGCAGAAACAAATTGAGTTAATAAGATTTAAAAGAACTTTAAAATGATGGGAACTTACTCTCAAGTCCTTAGTGGCAGACTTCAAATGCCCATTCTCACTCATCAACTTCACAATTTCATGAGCTTTTGCTTAAGGAAAAAATACTAACATGTCATCTCACGAAATGATTATATTTATGAACAAGAGCTGAAATTTGGGTCTAACACACCAAGTGAACTCTCTTTTAAAGAAGTTAAGAACACAAAGGGAGAAATTATTCCTAATCACCCAAAAACCTGAAATATATTTATTAACTTACAATAATCCTCCTTCATAATAAGAAATTGCTAATTACAACTAAACGTATGAAGCTACACTTTTTTATCTTCTGATATTTAGGAAAATGTGGACATCTTGTGCCTAAAGAACAATAACAACATACCAAGTGAAGTCCCACAACTGAGGTCTAGATAGGGTAGAGTGTACGAAGGTAGACCTTACCACTACCTCATAGAGGTAGACAGACTGTTTCAGAAGTTCGAGTGCAGTAAATTCATCAATTAAGAAAAAAGGAAAAAACATCATATTGACAATAAGTAGATAAATTTTTCCTAATTTATTAAACCTGAACCTCCAGCTAGCTTCCTATTGAATGATTGTTTTAGAACCTGGCCATTCCACTAAGGCATGACCATCACTAGGGAAAACGAAAAGATGATGGGTTTCAATTCATAGGCACAATCGGTTCATGGATAGGTAGTAAGCTATCACACATTACAATATCACTATATTAGGATAGTTTTGATCCATGTTTAGTAGCGGGATATCATGTCTATCTTTAACATTGTATGAAAAAGGTTTTAGTATTGTACATTCTTTTAACATGTCACAAACATATACAAAATCAATTTCATTAACTGAATCAGAACCCTCTTTAGACCTTCATCAATGTTTTGGTCACCAAGAAAGCTTCTGATAGAATGTTTTTTAAGACTTCCACCTTAACTGGGAGTTACAGAATCTGAAAAAAGAAGGTCTCTGACTATTTTCTTGATCATATTATTCATTTTATGGTTCACCCAAAGAAGTTTCCTTTGTGAATTCTTTCTTATGTTTCCTGTTACCGGGTCTCTTGATGCATCATGTGATTGAACGAGAGGAAATTCCTCGATGACTTCTTTTTGGTCCTCACTGTCAACATCGGTATTTTCTTATGAATCAACAAGCAGCAGGGATACATAAGTAATATTTTATATTCCAAACCGGACCCATAATTAAAAATCAAATGTATATTGAAAGTTCAACTATTTTTGTGTCTAATTGACAAATTTACACAAGTTATATCATAATTTAATCATCCAACTAAAACTTACCCTCTAACTATCATCATAGATCATGAAAATACAACTGAGATTTTTCCAATTGATTAATAAAGATACAAACTTTACACCGAAAAGAACATATGAAGAATTGAAAAAAGTATCTACCTGATATAAAAGCTATGAAGTGGAGTGACTGACCTTGTTATGGATTCGATCAGTGATGCAGGTTTTCGAAACTCATGAAGACATAATATAGAATAGTTGTTATCACCACAGGTTATTGGGGACTCAGGTGTATTGTCTTTAGTGATAGGGGAAATTCACTTTTACTTGAGACATCACAGGCTGAGTAGAACCACCAGATCGACCAGGACATCCTAATAATTCAAAATAGTATTGGCAATTCACTGTTTCTTTTGAAAAGTAAAAATAATAATGAAAAAGCATATGGAAAAAAAATACTAAAAAAGCTATAAAATCATAACGTCCACTCACCTGTCCAACATAATTGAGAAACATAACATTAGAACTTCCAGTTTCAAAATTAAAATTAAACCTACATACCATAACACTCTGCAAAACATTTCACAAACTAGAAGAAGCCTAGAATTTCTATTGACTCCAAATCAGTAGAAGTAAAAATTTGTATACATTATACACTGACTTGTAGAAGAAACTTAATCTGCTTTGCACTTGTAGTAAATTCTTTAAACTGGTACACCATTCTTCTAATCTAACTATGGAATGTAAATTATGCTTTAACCCTATTTCATGAAAATAGATCTATTGGGAAAAATATAAAATTATGTCACACTCACCTAAACGAAATTGTACAATTACCAGAATTTTGCATATAATAACAATGCCCTAATTAATATGGGAAATTATAGACATAAAAAGATCAAAAGACTTGGACAAGGGAGCACCTTACCTATGGTGTGGGCGTTGGTCAAATTCATAATGTAATTTCATCACATATAGTGCTTTTGATTAAACCCTTGGCGAAATCGAGCCGTAAACTCCTCGTTTTCTTCTCTCCTCGATTTCCTTGGCGCAAGAAGCACTTACGATTAAACCCTTGGAGAAATCAAGCCCTAAACTGCTTTATTTTCCTCCTCCTTCTCTTTATTTAATTTTGCTGGAGCAAAAGGCTAATTGCATTGGAGATTGGGGATCCAAAAAAATATTGTGTATAGGAGGAGAAGAATGCGGGAGTTTACACGATAGAGCTTATATATAATAGAATAAATAATTGAGTATTATTAACATTAGCCCAAATAGAATATTTTGGGACTTTTTTTAATCTAGTTTTAACGACCGGATGACATGTCTTCTAGCGACCGAATATTATTCTTTCATAATTGTTAATTTAAAAATTAACTTTTACGACTAAATTATTTTTTGGACGTTATAAGTACACTTTTAACGACCATATTTGTATCCCGTCGTTATGAAATGGTCGTTAAAAGTCAAATTTCTTGTAGTTCTCCTCTCGGCAATACGCTCATATCGCGTAATTCCTCTTCGCTGAACATATCGCCTCACTGCTTCTCTTACTATTCACTCATTCAAAAACCAAATAATATTTTATATAAAGATCACATTTTTAATAAAATACTATAAGAGAACAAAAAAAAAAGAGAAGCGATAAGAAAAGATAGTATTAATTTTGTGATGCCGATTTATAGAATTGATTGTACGGGAAATTCATTGCGAGAGAGATAAAAGATGAGAAATCGAGAGGAAGATGGACAAATGAGATATTTTTATTGAGAAAAGTCACCTGAGGCAGAAAGCAGATTTAAGAGATCTGGTGTTGGGGGTGGGGGTGGATTGGGGGCGTATTACACAAAGCATCTACGTAAGGGGGGAGTTTTTGTGGATCCATTGTTACATATATTGACGTATCTAGAAATGGGGAAAAAGTCTGATACGTCCTTCAATTTTTGCGATTCAGAAAAGATACATCTCTAGTTAATAAAGTCACTAAAATATATCTTTTTATTACAAGGATAACCCAAATATACCCTTTTCGGCAAATAGAAGTGAAAAAAAAATGATTTTGATCTATTCTTGACTTATTTTATTAAACTAAAACCCATAAAAAGTATATGTGATCCTTTTAGCAAAATCCAGGATATATTTAATCCTTCTCACATATGAACTTTTTCTGCCTTCATTAAATTAGTGACTAATTTGCATTTATTATTCTTTATGATCACATTTATTTGTTTACTAGTTTCTGGATACGTGAGTTGCACGTGTGTTTCATGTGAATTTTTATTTATGCGTTAAAACAATTAAATATTAATAAGGATACCATTAGTCAAATTTGAAAAACACATAAAACTATTTCATGATAAGTCGATGATAAAATCAACCACATGTGTTTAACACAAACACATTATATTGTACAAACGCGCAAAGAAGAAATATATATATTAAATTGACGATTATATATATATATGTATGGTATTAAAAACCTTTAGGACAACCAGGGTAACACTCACAAGAAATTTTGAGTTCACCAGAATTGAAAATCTTAAGTCTAGCACCAGCATTGCCATGTCTACGTTTGGTGCAGCCATGCACAACCTCCACATAGTCATCTCCTCTCTGCAACACACTCATATCGCGTAACTCCTCTTCGCTGAACATATTGCCTCACCACTTCTGTTACTATTCACTCCGTCAAAAACAAAAAAAAAACTTTTTATGTAAAGATCAATCTTTTAATAAAATCTTATAAGAGAACAAAAAAAAAAGGAGAAGTAAGAGAAGTGATTGAAAAAGGTGAGTATTAATTTTTTTATGCCGCTATATAAAATTGATTATACGGGAAATTCATTGGGAGAGAGAAAAGAGATGAGTAAATTGAGAGGAAGATGGACAAATGAGGTATTTCTATAGAGAAAAGTCACCTCAGGCAGAAAGCAAATTTAAGAGATCCAGCGTTGGGGTTGGGGTTGGGGGTGGGTGGGGGGGCGTATTACACAAAGCATGTAGGTATAGGGTAACATTCACAAACAATTTTGAGTTCACCAGAATTAAAAATTCTACGTCTAGCACCAGCATCGCCATCACTATGACTGGTGCATCCGAACACAACCTCCACGTAGTCATCTCCTCTCTGCAACACACTTATATCGCGTAAATCCTCTTCGCTGAACTCGCCTCACCACTTTAGTTACTATTCACTAAGTCAAAAACAAAAAAATGTTTTATATAAAGATCAAATTTTTAATAAAATCCTTTAACAAAACAAAAAAGGAGAAGCGATCGAAAAAGGTGAGCATTAATTTTGTGATGCCGATATATAGAATTAATTATATGGGGAATTCATTGAGAGAGAGAAGAGATGAGAAAACCGAAAGGACGATTGACAAATGAGGTATTTCTATAGAGAAAAGCCACCTGAGGCAGAAAGCAGATTTAAGAGATATAGTGTTGGGGGTGGTGGGTGGGTGGGGAGCGTATTACACAAAGCATGAAAGTAATGGGAAATTTTTTATTTCAATTTATTACAAGAATGGATCCATTGTTACATATATTTACATATCTAGAAATCGGAATAAAGACTGATACGTGCTTCAGTTTGCGATTCAAAAATGATATATCTCTAGTTTATAAAAGGACTAACATATACCTTTTTATTAAATAGATTACCCAAATATACCCTTTTCGACAAATAGAAGTTAAAAAAAAAAGATTTTTATTTATTCTTGACTTGTTTTATTAAACTAAAACCCATAAAAAGTTTATGTGATCCCTTTAACAAAATCCAGGGGTATATTTAATCTTTTTCACATCTGAAATTTTTCCGCCTTCACTAACCTAGTGATTAATTTGCATTTATTATTCTTTATTATCACATTTATTTGTTTACTAGTTTCTAGACACGTGTGTTTCATGTGAATTTTTATTGATTCGTTAAAACAATTAAATATTCATAAGGATACCATTAGTCAAATTGAAAAAACACATAACAACATTTTATGATAAGTCAATGATAAAACGAACAACATGCGTTTAACACAAACACATTATATTGTAAAAATGCTCAAAGACATAATATATATATATATATATATATATATATATATATATATATATATATATATATATATATATATATATATATATATATATATATATTAATTGACGATCATATATATATATGGTCAAAAACCTTTCATGGCAGCCAGGGTAACATTCACAATATTTTGAGTTCACTAGAATTTAAAATTCTAAGTCTAGCATCAGCATCGTCATGTCACACACAACCTCCACGTAACTACAAGAAAATAGGCCTTTAACGAGGGGAAATATAGTCGTTAAATGTCTAAATCCGGTCGTTATAAGTCAATAGCGACCAAAAAATATCCGGTCGTCAGCGGTCGTTAAAAGCTCTGTCGTTAAAAGTTAACGACCGGATTCTAATCTGGTCGTTAAAGGTTCTTTAGCAACGACATATATTTTGGTCGTTATACGTCATTTTTTGCGACAAGATTTCCCTTCGCTAATTTATCATCACGTCGTTAAAAAGAGATTATTGTAACCGAAATTTCTTTCGTTATTTATATGTTATTATAATAGTCACATTTTCTTTTACTAATGCTCA
The DNA here is from genome assembly GCA_016801875.1 of Solanum sitiens. Lineage (NCBI taxonomy): Eukaryota > Viridiplantae > Streptophyta > Magnoliopsida > Solanales > Solanaceae > Solanum > Solanum sitiens. The sequence goes on from JABWTJ010000217.1 coordinate 1,451,141, forward strand.
TTCTACTATTTGTGAAACTTTTCTTTGAAGAATTTTAACAATCAAATTTCCTTCTACTAAAGTAAAATTTCAACAAATATAAAAACCAAAATAATACATCCAAAAATAAATTAAATAATTAATATTTATATAAAATTTCTTTGTTAACACAATGAACTATATCAATCCACATGGGATAACATCATTTTTATGACTGCCTAAAAGAGAAAAAAATTGATCTATATAGCATATTATGTACATAAGATCCTTGTACAACTTGCTCTGCACTTTTCTCACGTACAAATTCTTCAAATATTATATTCTTTATCTATAAAGGAAAGATTACATTAGCTTTGCAGAATATGATTTTTGATGAAATTAGTTCAGAGGAATTGAATAGAGAAAAAAGTTTATAAATTATACCAACATGTGCCAACAACATGACAACAACAAGCCACCAACAAACTTAGGATCGGAGGGCCATTTTAAGCACTACCAAAGAACAAAAATGGAACCCACTAAGTACTAACATATGATACAATTTGCTTCACTTAGCCGAAGTCATTAAGAAGGTGGCAAATTTATTTGAGATATCAGCTTAATGGAACAATAAGAAAGCAACTACAAAATCTATAGTTTCTCACATTCTTCACAATTGAGGGGTTCTGGGGGTTACACGAAGCATAGCTAATCTCAGGAGTTTATCCACAGTGATCATATAACTAAAATATAGAAAAATAATAAGCAATAAGTAACTGCAAAAGAAAATTTAGTAATCACCTCAAGATTAAGCAGCTTCCACAGGAGGTAAAAATCTATAATGATAACAATCTAACCAACATATGCAACATATAAATTATCAATACCTTTCGCCGATGGAACATTGGTATACTACTTAAGGGTAGCTGGTGGGTCTGTTAGAAGGTGTGACACGACTGATTTAAAAAGAATCTAATGAAACACGAAGAGTCAGTCAACTTAAGAAACTTCAAAAAACAATTGAAAAAATTTATGATAGTTTCAGGAGTACAGTCGGACAGCTAGAAGAACCTAACTTTTGCTCAAACGACTTTTATTGAGTATGATATATTTTTTCACCTTATATTACAAAGCATATGTTCCATTAGTTGTATGCAAAGGAATATGTATTCAAAAAATTCATAAACATTCACTTTGTTGAACAAATAATGCTAATGCATAAGTACCTTATATTTCCAAACTATCAAATGCACTTGCACTCAAAATTTCTTCTACACATGGCATTTATAAGCATTCACTCTATTGCGCCAATAATGTTAAGAAGCAAAGGAATTTTAAAGTTACTGTACTATGTGAAAACACCTAACCATTTCTTAAATATATAACAATAGACTACATGATAGAGGTATTGGTCTGAAGAGCCCCAATCACTTCATTGTCCACAGAATGAAAACATGACTGTAAAAATCTGTACGAGAAAATTGAGAATCCAAGAGAACCTAGGAACAATTCACTGGATGGAACGAAGCCTTATTGCTAGTACTATACCAGTTAGTAAGAAAATATGATAACGCAGCTCTGAAAAGTCAAAACAAACTAGAAGCTCAGAATAGAGAAGATGTGTTCCATTAAAACTTATGTGCCCATAAGCATCTTAAAAATTGTGGTAGAAACAAATTGAGTTAATAAGATTTAAAAGAACTTTAAAATGATGGGAACTTACTCTCAAGTCCTTAGTAGCAGACTTCAAATGCCCATTCTCACTCATCAACTTCCCAATTTCAAGAGCTTTTGCTTGAGTAAAAAAATACTAACATGTCATCTCACGAAATGATTATATTTATGAACAGGAGCTAAAATTTGGGTCTAACACACCAAGTGAACTCTCTTTTAAAGAAGTTAAGAACACAAAGGGAGAAATTATTCTTAATCACCCAAAAAACAGAAATATATTTATTAACTTACAATAATCCTCCTTCATAATAAGAAATTGCTAATTACAACTAAACGTATGAAGCTACACTTTTTTATCTTCTGATATTTAGGAAAATGTGGACATCTTGTGCCTAAACAACAATAACAACATACCCAGTGAAGTCCCACAACTGAGGTCTAGAGAGGGTAGAGTGTACGTAGGTAGACCTTACCACTACCTCATAGAGGTAGACAGATTGTTTCAGAAGTTCAAGTGCAGTAAATTCATCAATTAAGAAAAAAGGAAAAAACATCATATTGACAATAAGTAGATAAATTTTTCCTAATATATTAAACCTGAACCTCCAGCTAGCTTCCTATTGAATGATTGTTTTAGAACCTGGCCATTCCACTAAGGCATGACCATCACTAGGGAAAACGAAAAGATGATGGTTTTCAATTCATAGGCACAATAGGTTCATGGATAGGTAGTAAGCTATCACACATTACAATATCACTATATTAGGATAGTTTTGATCCATGTTTAGTAGCGGGATATCATGTCTATCTTTAACATTGTGTGAAAAAGGTTTTAGTATTGTACATTCTTTTAACATGTCACAAACATATACAAAATCAAGTTCATTAACTGAATCAGAACCCTCTTTAGACCTTCATCAATGTTTTGGTCACCAAGAAAGCTTCTGATAGAATGTTTTTTAAGACTTCCACCTTAACTGGGAGTTACAGAATCTGAAAAAAGAAGGTCTCTAACTATTTTCTTGATCATATGATTCATTTTATGGTTCACCCAAAGAAGTTTCCTTTGTGAATTCTTTCTTATGTTTCCTGTTCACGGGTCTCTTGATGCATCATGTGATTGAACGAGAGAAAATGCCTCAATGACTTTTTTTTTGTCCTCACTGTCAACATCGGTATTTTCTTATGAATCAACAAGCAGCAGGGATACATAAGTAATATTTTATATTCCAAACTGGACCCATAATTAAAAACCAAATGTATATTGAAAGTTCAACTATTTTTGTGTCTAATTGACAAATTTACAGAAGTTATTTCATAATTTAATCATCCAAATAAAACTTACCCTCTAACTATCACCATAGATCATGAAAACACAACTCAGATTTTTCCAATTGATTAATAAAGATACAAACTTTACACTGAAAAGAACATACGAAGAATTGAAAAAAGTATCTACCTGATATAAAAGTTATGAAGTGGAGTGACTGACCTTGTTATGAATTCGATCAGTGATGTAGGTATTCGAAACTCATGAAGACATAATATAGAATAGTTGTTATCACCACAGGTTATTGGGGACTCATGTGTATTGTCTTTAGTGATAGGGGAATTTCACTTTTACTTGAGACATCACAGGCTGAGTAGAACCACCAGATCGACCAGGACATCCTAATAATTCAAAATAGTATTGGCAATTCACTGTTTCTTTTGAAAAGTAATAATGATAATGAAAAAGCATATGGAAAAAAAATACTAAAAAAGCTATAAAACCATAACGTCCACTCACCTGTCCAACATAATTGAGAAACATAACATTAGAACTTCCAGTTTCAAAATTAAAATTAAACCTACATACCATAACACTCTGCAAAATATTTCACAAACTAGAAAAAGCCTAGAATTTCTATTGACTCCAAATCAGTAGAAATAAAAATTTGTATACATTATACATTGACTTGTAGAAGAAACTTAATCTGCTTTGCACTTGTAGTAAATTTTTTAAACTGGTACACCATTCTTCTAATCTAACTATGGAATGTAAATTATGCTTTAACCCTATTTCATGAAAATAGATCTATTGGGAAAAAATAAAATTATGTCACATTCACCTAAACGAAATTGTACAATTACCAGAATTTTGCATATAATAACAATGCCCTAATTAATATGGGAAATTATAGACATAAAAAGATCAAAAGACTTGGACAAGGGAGCACCTTACCTATGGTGTGGGCGTTGGTCAAATTCATAATGTAATTTCATCACATATAGTGCTTTTGATTAAACCCTTGGCGAAATCGATCCGTAAACTCCTCGTTTTCTTCTCTCTTCGTTTTCCTTTTAGATTTTCTTGGCGCAAGAAGCACTTACGATTAAACCCTTGGAGAAATCAAGCCCTAAACTGCTTCATTTTCCTCCTCCTTGTCTTTATTTAATTTTGCTGGAGCAAAAGGCTAATTGCATTGGAGATTGGGGATCCAAAAACATATTGTGTATAGGAGGAGAAGAATGCGGGAGTTTACACGATAGAGCTTATATATAATAGAATAAATAATTGAGTATTATTAACACTAGCCCAAATAGAATATTTTGGGACTTTTCTTAATCTAGTTTTAACGACCGGATGACATGTCTTCTAGCGACCGAATATTATCCTTTCATAATTGTTAATTTAGAAATTAACTTTTACGACTAAATTATTTTTTGAACGTTATAACTACACTTGTAACGACCATATTTGTATCCCGTCGTTATGAAATGGTCGTTAAAAGTCAAATTTCTTGTAGTTCTCCTCTCTGCAATACGCTCATACCACGTAATTCCTCTTCGCTGAACATATCGGCTCACCGCTTCTCTTACTATTCACTCATTCAAAAACCAAATAATATTTTATATAAAGATCACATTTTTAATAAAATACTATAAGAGAACAAAAAAAAAGAGAAGCGATAAGAAAAGATAGTATTAATTTTGTGATGCCGATTTATAGAATTGATTGTACGGGGAATTCATTGCGAGAGAGATAAAAAATGAGAAATCGAGAGAAAGATGGACAAATGAGGTATTTTTAATGAGAAAAGTCACCTGAGGCAGAATGCAGATTTAAGAGATCTGGTGTTGGGGGTGGGGGTGGGTTGGGGGCGTATTAGACAAAGCATGTACGTAAGGGGGGAGTTTTTGTGGATCCATTGTTACATATATTGACGTATCTAGATATGGGGAAAAAGTCTGATACGTCCTTCAATTTTTGCGATTCACAAAAGATACATCTCTAGTTAATAAAGTGACTAACATATATCTTTTTATTACAAGGATAACCCAAATATACCCTTTTCGGCAAATAGAAGTGAAAAAAATGATTTTGATCTATTCTTGACTTATTTTATTAAACTAAAACCCATAAAAAGTATATGTGATCCTTTTAGCAAAATCCAGGATATATTTAATCCTTCTCGCATATGAACTTTTTCTGCCTTCATTAAATTAGTGACTAATTTGCATTTATTATTCTTTATGATCACATTTATTTGTTTACTGGTTTCTGGATACGTGAGTTGCACGTGTGTTTCATGTGAATTTTTATTTATGCGTTAAAACAATTAAATATTAATAAGGATACCATTAGTCAAATTTGAAAAACACATAAAAACATGTTATGATAAGTCGATGATAAAATCAACCACATGCGTTTAACACAAACACATTATAATGTACAAACGCGCAAAGAAGAAATATATATGTTAAATTGACAATTATATATATATGTATGGTATTAGAAACCTTTAGGACAACCAGGGTAACACTCACAAGCAATTTTGAGTTCACCAGAATTGAAGATATTAAGTCTAGCACCAGTATTGCCATGTCTACGTTTGGTCCATCTAGGTACAACCTCCACATAGTCATCTCCTCTCTACAACACACTCATATCGCGTACTCCTCTTCGCTGAACATATTGCCTCACCACTTCTATTACTATTCACTCCGTCAAAAACAAAAAAAAACGTTTTATGTAAAGATCAATCTTTTAATAAAATCATATAAGAGAACAAAAAAAAAAGGAGAAGGAAGAGAAGTGATTGAAAAAGGTGAGTATTAATTTTTTTATGCCGATACATAAAATTGATTATACGGGAAATTCATTGGGAGAGAGAAGAGATGAGTAAATCGAGAGGAAGATGGACAAATGAGGTATTTCTATAAAGAAAAGTCACCTGAGGCAGAAAGCAGATTTAAGAGATCTAGCGTTGGGGGTGGGGGTGGGTGGGGGGGCGTATTACACAAAGCATGTAGGTAAGGGGGAATTTTTTATCTTAATTATTACATGAATGGATCTATTGTTACATATATTGACGTATCTAGAAATGGGAAAAAAGTCTGATACGTCCTTCAATTTTTGCGATTCAGAAATGATATATCTCTAGTTAAAAAAAGGACTAACATATACTTTTTTATTACACTAATGAACCAAATATACCCTTTTCGGCAAATAGAAGTGGAAAAATAATAATTTTGAGCTATTCTTGACTTGTTTTATTAAACTAAAACTCATAAAAACTATATGTGATCCTTTTAGCAAAGTCCAGGGGTATATTTAACTCTTCTCACATATGAACTTTTTCTTCCTTTATCATCTTAGTGACTAATTTGCATTTATTATTCTTTTGGACCACATTTATTTGTTTACTAGTTTCTGGACACGTGTCTTGCATGTGTGTTTCATGTGAAATTTTATTTATGCCTTAAAACAATTAAATATTAGTAATATACCATTAGTCAAATTTAAAAAGCACATAACAATATTTTATTACACTAGTGAACCAAATATACCCTTTTTGGCAAATAGAAGTGAAAAAAATAATAATTTTGTGCTATTCTTGACTTGTTTTATTAAACTAAAACTCATAAAAACTATATGTGATCCTTTAGCAAAGTCCAGGGGTATATTTAACTCTTCTCACATATGAACTTTTTCTTCCTTAATTATCTTAGTGACTAATTTGCATTTGTTATTCTTTTGGACCACATTTATTTGTTTACTAGTTTCTGGACACGTGTGTTGCACGTGTGTTTCATGTGAAATTTTATTCATGCCTTAAAACAATTAAATATTAGTAATATACCATTAGTCAAATTTAAAAAGTACATAACAATATTTCATGATAAGTCAATAATAAAATCAACAACATGCGTTAACACAAATACATTATATTGTACAAACGCACAAAGAAGAAATATATATATATATATTAAATTGATGATTATATATATATATATATATATATGTGTGTGTGTGTGTGTGTGTGTGTGTGTGTGTATTTATATATAGGGTAACATTCACAAGTATTTTGAGTTCACCAGAATTGAAAATTCAAAGTCTAGCACCAGCATCGCCATGTCTACGACTGGTGCAGGCACACACAACCTCAACTTAGTCATCTCCTCTATGTAACACACTCATATCGGTTAACTCCTCTTAGCTGAACATATCGCCTCACCGCTACTGTTACTATTCACTCAGTCAAAAACCAAAAATGTTTTGTATAAAGATCAAAATCTTAATAAAATCCTATTAGAGAACAAAAAAAAGAAAAAAATAAAAAAATAAAAAGGAGGAGCGATCGAAAAAGGTGAGTATTAATTTTTTGATGCCGATATATAGAATTGATTGTACGGGGAATTTGTTACGAGAGAGAGAAGAGATGAGAAAACCGAGATGAAAATGGATAATTAAGATATTTTTATACAGAAAAATCACCTGAGGCATAAAGTAGATTTAAGAGATCTGGTGTTGGGTGGGGGGCGTATTACATTAAGCATGTAGATAAGGGGAGATTTTTAGTTCCAATTTAGTACACGAATGGATCCATTGTAATATATATTTACATATCTAGAAATGGGAAAAAACTCTGATACGTCTTTCAGTTTTTGCGATTAAGAAATGATATATCTATAGTTAATAGAGTTACTAACATATACCTTTTTATTACACGGATGACCCAAATAAACCCTTTTCGACAAATAGAAGTGGAAAAAAAAGATTTTGATCTATTCTTGACTTGTTTTATTAAACGAATACCCATAAAAATTATACGTGATCTTATTAGCAAAGTGCAGGGGTATATTTAATACTTCTCACATATGAAATTTTTCTGCCTTCATTAACTTAGTGACTAATTTGTATTTATTATTCTTTATTATCATATCTATTTGTTTACTAGTTTCTAGACACGTGCGTTGCGCGTGTGTTTCATGTGAATTTTTATTGATTCTTTAAAATAATTAAATATTAATAAGGATACCATTAGTCAAATTTAAAAACCACATAACAAAATTTCATGATAAGTCAATGATAAAATCAACAACATGCGTTTAACACAAACACATTATATTGTACAAACATACACAGAAGGAATATATATATTAAATATACGATTATATATATATATATATATATATATATATATGGTAAAAAAACTTTTAGGGCAGCCAGGGTAACATTCACAAGCAATTTTGAGTTCACCAGAATTGAAAATTATAAGTCTAGCATCAGCATCGCCATGTCACACACAACCTCCATGTAGTCATGTCCTCTCTGCAACACACTCATAGCGCCTAACTCCTCTTCGTTGAACATATCGCCTCACCGCTTCTCTTACTGTTCACTCAGTCAAAAATCAAATAAGATTTTATATAAAGATCACATTTTTAATAAAATACTATAAGAGAACAAAAAAAAAAAGAAGAAGAGATCAGAAAAGATGATTATTAATTTTGTGATACCTATATCTAGAATTGATTGTACGGGGAATTCATTGCGAGAGAGATAAGAGATGAGAAATCGAGAGGAAGATGGACAAATGAGGTATTCTTATAGAGAAAAATCACATGAGGTAGAATGCAGATTTAAGAGATCTGGTGTTGGGGGTGGGGCGTGGGTTGAGGGCGTATTACACAAGGCATCCAGGTAAGGGGGAATTTTTTGTTTCAATTTAGTACATGAATGGATGCATTGTTACATATAATGACGTATCTAGAAATGGCAAAAAAGTAGGATACGTCCTTAAATTTTTGGGATTCAAAAATGATATATCTCTAGTTAATAAAGTGACTAACCTATACCTTTTTATTACAAGGATAACCCAAATATACCCTTTTCGACAAATAGAAGTGAAAATAAATGATTTTGATCTATTCTTGACTTGTTTTATTAAACTAAAACCTATAAAAAAAAGTATATGTGATCCTTTTAGCAAAGTCCAAGGGTATATTTAATTATTCTCACATATGAACTTTTTCTGCCTTCATTAGCTTAGTGACTTTTGCATTTATTATTCTTTATGATCACATTTATTTGTTTACTAGTTTCTGGACACGTGCGTTGCACGTGAGTTTCATGTGAATTTGTATTGTTGCGTTAAAATAATTAAATATTTATAAGGATACCATTAGTCAAATTTAAAAAGAACATAACAACATTTCATGATAAGTTGATAATAAAATCAACAAGATGCGTTTAACACAAACACATTATGTTTTACAAAAGCACAAAGAAGGAATATATATATATATATATATATATATATATATATATATATATATATATGGTAAAAAAACTTTCAGGGCAGCCAAGAAATTTTGAGTTCACCAGAATTGAAAATTATAAGTCTAGAATCTGCATCGCCATGTCACACACAACCTCCACGTAGTCATCTCCTCTCTGCAACACACTTATATCGCATACTCCTCTTTGCTGAACATATCGCCTCGCCGCTTCTCTTACTATTCACTCAGTCAAAAACCAAATAAAATTTTATATAAATATCACATGTTTAATAAAATACTATAAGAGAACAAGAAAAAAAGGAGAAGCAATCAGAAAAGATGAGTATTAATTTTGTGATACCTATTTATAGAATTGATTGTACGGAGAATTCATTGCGAGAGAGTGAAGAGATGAGAAATAGAGAGGAAGATGGACAAATGAGGTAATTTTATAGAGAAAATCACTTGAGGCAGAAAGCAGATTTAAGATATTTGGTATTGGGGTGGGGGTGGCGTGGGGGCGTATTACACAAAGCATGTAGGTAAGGGGGAATTTTTTGTTTCAATTTAGTACATGAATTGATCCATTGTTACGTATATTGGCGTATCTAGAAATGGGAACAAAGTCTTATACGTCCTTCAATCTTTGCGATTCAAAAATGATATATCTCTAGTTAATAAAGTGACTAACATATACCTTTTTATTACAAGTATAACCCAAATATACCCTTTTCAGCAAATAGAAGTGAAAAAAAATGATTTTGATCTATTCTTGACTTGTTTTAATAAACTTAAACCCATAAAAACTAGATGTGATCCTTTTAGCAAAATCCAAGGGTATATTTAAGAGTTAATACCTCATATGATCACTTAACTATGCACTCTTCTCTCAGAGAGTCACTCAACTTTTAATTTTAACTCAAAAGTCACTCAACTTTGAATTTTAACTAAAAAGTCACTCAACTATCTCATCTTTCCTCAGAAAATCACTCGTCTATTTAATTGTTTTTTTAATTAAAATTTACTGAAATTAATTGTTTACACAACACACCAAAATTTTAAAAGATAAAAAATACTATTTAAACCATTTAGTGATTCATCTACGACCCATTAAAAATATAATATGATCCATTTTATTTTGTCGTTAATCCTAAATTATTCCCTCTCTTTCTCCTTGGCATTTATGTTTTTGCCTAAAATTTTAATACATGTGTCTAACACAATTTTTATGTTCTGCTACTGGAAACAATTCTTAACAGCTCCAATCAATCCATGTAATATTGATTTTAAATTCTCAAATACATAATGAAAAAAGAAGCAGTAAGCTAGAAAAATGAAAGAATTTGAATATCGAACTTTTTGTCTGTGAGACATGAAGGCAAAATGGAGCAGGGGAGAGAGAGAGGGAATAATTTAGCATTAAGGGCGAAACAAAATGGGTCATATTATATTTTTAAATGGGTTGGGTTAGGTGGATGAATTACTAAATGATTTAATGGTATTTTTTTTATTTTTTAAAATTTTGATTTGTTATAGAAAACAATTAATATCAACAAATTTTAACTAAAAAATAATTTAATAGATTGAGTGACTTTTTGAAGGAAGAGGGGATAGTTGAGTGACTTTTGAGTTAAAATTCAAAGTTGAGTGACTTTCTGAGAGAGAAGTGCATAGTTGACTGACTTTTGAGTTAAAATTTAAAGATGAGTGACTTTCTGAGAGAAGAGTACATAGTTGAGTGACCATCTAAGGTATTAACTCGTATATTTAATCCTTCTCACATATGAACTTTTTCTGCCTTCTTTAACTTAGTGACTAATTTACATTTATTATTCTTTATGATCACATTTATTTGTTTACTAGTTTCTGAACACGTGAGTTGCACGTGTGTTTAATGTGAATTTTTATTGTTGCGTTAAAATGATTAAATATAATAGGGATACCATTAGTCAAATTTAAAAAGCACATAACAATATTTCATGATAAGTCGATAAAATTATCAACATGCATTTAACCGAAACACATCATATTGCACAAACGCACAAAGAAGGAATATACATATTAAATTAAAGATTTATATATATATATATATATATATATATATATATATATATATATATATATATATATATATATATATATATATTAACCTTTAGGACAGCCAGGGTAACACTCACAAGCAATTTTGAGTTCACCAGAATTGAAAATCTTAAGTCTAGCCCCAGCATTGCCATGTCTACGACTGGTGCATCCACATACAACCTCCACGTAGTCATCTCCTCTCAGCAACACGCTCATATCGCGTAACTCCTCTTTTCTTAACATATTGCCTCACCACTTCTGTTACTATTCACTCTGTTAAAACAAAAAAAAACATTTTATATAAAGATCAATTTTTTAATAAAATCCTATAAGAGAACAAAATAAAGGAGAAGTGAGAGAAGTGATCGAAAAAGGTAAGTATTAATTTTGTGATGCCGATATATAAAATTGATTATGTGAGAAATTCATTGGGAGAGAGAGAAGAGATGAGTAAACCGAGAGGAAGATGGACAAATGAGGTATTTCTATAGAGAAAAGTCACCTGAGGCAGAAAGCAGATTTAAGAGATCTGGTGTTGGGGGTGGGGGGGTGGGGGGCGTATTACACAAAGAATGTACGTAAGGGGGAATTTTTTGTTTCAATTGTCACATGAATGGATCAATTGTTACATATAGTTACATATCTATAAATGGGAAAAAGGTTGATACGTCCTTTAGTTTTTGCAGTTCAGAAATGATATATCTCTAGTTAAAAAAAAGGACTTACATATACCTTTTTATTACACGGATGAACCAAATATACCCTTTTCGACAAATAGAAGTGAGAAAAATGATTTTGATCTATTGGTGACTTGTTTTATTAAACTAAAACCCATAAAAAAGTATATGTGATCCTTTTAGCAAAGTCCAAGGGTATATTTAATCCTTCTCACATATGAACTTTTTCTGCTTTCATTTTCTTCGTGACTAATTTGCATTTATTATTCTTTATGACCACATTTATTTATTCACTAGTTTCTAGACACGTGTGTTTCATGTGAATTTTTATTGATGCGTTAAAACATTTAAATATTATTAAGTATACTATTAGTCAAATTTAAAAAGCATATAACAATATTTCATGATAAGTCAATGATAAAATCAACAACATGCGTTTAACACAAATACATTATATTGTACAAACGCACAAAGAAGGAATATTATATATATATATATATATATATATATATATATATATATATATGGTAAAAAAACCTTCAGGGCAACCAGGGTAACATTCACGAGTATTTTTGAGTTCACTAGAATTGAAAATTTTAAGTCTAGCACCAGCATCGCCATGTCTACGACTGGTGCATGCACAGACAACCTCCACGTAGTCATCTCCTCTCTGCAACACACTTATATCATGTAACTCCTCTTCGCTGAATATATTGCCTCACCGCTACTGTTACTATTCACTCTGTCAAAACAAAAAAATTTTTGTATAAAGGTCAAAATTTTAATAAAATCCTATAAGAGAACAAAAAAGAGTAGAAGTGATCGGAAAAGGTGAGTATTAATTTTGTAATGCCGATTTATAGAATTGATTATATGGGGAACTCATTGCGCGAGAGAGAAGAGATGAGAAAACCGAGAGGAAGATGGAAAAATGAGGTACTTTTATAGAGAAAGATCAACTGAGGTAGAAATCAGATTTAAGAGATCTGGTGTATGGGGTGCGGGGTGGGTTGGCATGTTGGTAAGGGGGAATTTTTGTTTCAATTTAGTACGTGAATGGATTCATTATTTCATATATTTACGTATCTAGAAAAATGGGGAGAAGTCTGATACATCCTTTAATTTTTGTATATCAGAAATGATATATCTCTAGTTAATAAAGTGACTAACATATACCTTTTTATTACAAGCATAACCCAAATATACCCTTTTTGGCAAATAAAAGTGAAAAAATATGATTTTGATATATTCTTGACTTGTTTTATTAAACAAAAACCTATAAAAAAAGTATATGTGATCCTTTTAGCAAAGTCCAAGGGTATATTTAATCATTCCCACATATGAACTTTTTGTCCCTTCATTAGCTTAGTGACTTTTGCAGTTATTATTCTTTATGATCACATTTATTTGTTTACTAGTTTCTGGACACGTGAATTGCACGTGATGTGAATTGCACGTGTGTTTCATGTGAATTTTTATTGATTCATTAAACAATTGAATATTAATAAGGATACCATTAGTCAAATTTAAAAAGCACATAACAACATTTCATGATAAGTTGATGATAAAATCAACAACATGCTTTTAACACAAACACATTATATTGTACAAACGCATAAAGAAGGAATATATATATTAAATTGAAGATTATATATATATATATATTTATATATATATATATATATATATATATATAGTATCAAAAACCTTCAGGACAGTCAGGGTAACACTCACAAGCAATTTTGAGTTCACCAGAACTGAAAATCTTAAGTCCAACACTAGCATTGTCATGTCTATGACTGGTGCATCCACACACAACCTCCACTTAGTCATCTCTTTTCTACAACATGCTCATATCACGTAACTCCTTTTCTCTGAACATATCGTCTCACCGCTTCTGTTACTATTCACTCCGTCTAAAACAAAAAAAAACGTTTTATATAAAGGTCAAACTTTTAATAAGATCCTATTAGAGAATAAAAAAAAGGAGAAGTGATAAGGTGAGTATTAATTTTGTGATGTCGATATATAAAATTGATTATACGGGAAATTCATTGGGAGAGAGAGAGAGAGAGAAGAGATGAATAAACTGAGAGGAAGATGCACAAATGAGATATTTGTATAGAGAACAATTACCCGAGGAAGAAAGCAGATTTAAGAGATCTGGTGTTGGGGGTTGGATTTGGAGAGGGGGGTTATTACACAAAGCATGTATGTAAGGGGGAATTCTTTGTTTCAGTTTAGTACTTGAATGGATCCATTGTTACATATATCTACATATCTATAAATGGGAAAAAAGTATGATACATCCTTTAATTTTTGCGATTCAGAAATGATATATCTCTACTTAATAAAGTGACTAACATTATTTTTTGCACGGATGACCCATATATACTTTTTTCAGCGAATAGAAGTGAAAAAAATGATTTTGATCTATTCTTAACTTGTTTTTATTAAACGAAAATCCATAAAAAGTATATATGTTCCTTTTAGCAAAGTCCAGGGGTATATTTGATCCTTCTGACACATGAACTTTTTCTGCCTTCATTAATTTTGTGACTAATTTGCATTTTTTTTATGATCACATTTATTTGTTTACTAGTATCTAGACACGTGCATTGTACGTGTGTTTCATGTGAATTTTTATTGATGCGTTAAAATAATTAATGTTTTATGCAAATCGTATGAAGTGAGTAACATTTTTTAGTGTGCGTCAAGAAACACCAAATGAGGGATATATTGTAATGTTTAAAATTAATTCCTTTGAAGCTACCATCGGTAAAATAATTCTGTTGAAGTTATTATCGGTAATTTTTCAACTTTTTTTAGTAGTTAACACACTTGGAAAAAAGTCACATGACTAATTTGAGCGAAATAATAATACAGACTTACGATAATAATAATAAAAAAATCGTAAAAATTAGATTGGTGAAGTCTAATAGAGAAAAATACAGAAAAAAATAAAATTAAAAATAAAGCGTACACATCATTCGCAAGACTTTATTCATATGGATCATAGATAGAAAATAAATATAAAATCAATAAGTTATCCATATTCAAAATTAGGAAGGTACAAGTTTAAAGAGAAAAAACAAAAGACACAAAAATTGCACTAACAAATCCTATAATTTGCAAATTATGTATAACGAAGTATGCATCATCTTTTTCTCCAAAGTAAGAAAATACTTATTTCTGACAAAGTTAGAGACAACATTTACCAGCGGCGCTTGACATCATATTCATTGCTGCACATATCATAATGTGTGTGTGTGCATGCGTGCGTACGTGTGTCAAAATAATAAATCAAATCTATTTTAAAAGTTATGTCACTTGAGAAAATATTTGTTGTTATTATACCGAGACACTATTAAAAATTTGAACTTGTGTTTACTGTAATTCATTACTTTACCTATTTATTTGTTGAATAGAAATAAAGTCGAAAAAGCGAACAAACATAGTCACCATCAATAAATACGTGAAGAAAATCAATATCATATAGGGTATAGCCCCATAATCATATATAAAAATGTGTTTGAATTTCATGTTCTAGATTACTGTAAATGCATGTAAATACCTTTAACTCTAAATACTGAATTAACTAAGTGAATTGAAATTTAACGGAAACAAAAATCTTAAAAGTTATCAATAACTTATCAAAGATGATGAATAAACATATTTCTCAACAAAACTTGCTAACAAAGCAAAATAGATGTACATTTATCAGTTCAGCCAAACGTTTAAATTTGTTGTCAGATTTTATAGCTATTTCTTTTATAATAATAACCTATCTCGTGAAATCCGTCTAGGGAGTGTAGGATGTGCACATACCTTAACTCAATTCAGAAGTCCCTCAACTTGAGTCAAGTATAGAAAATTAGAGTAAAATATGAAAAGAAAAAATGACAGTGAAGAGAATATTATATAATATAACAACTATTACGAAAACAAAAGCAACAAAAATAGTACAATAATCGAAACACCATAGAAACAATTGGCGTTAGAAAGCAAAAGAAAGACAGTAGAAAGCAAAAGAAAGACAGTACACGAATGAAATTACTATAATGACAAACACCACTAAGGGTGTGTTTGGTATGAAGGAAAATATTTTCCATGGAAAATGTTTTCCTAGAAAATATTTTCCATGGAAAATGTTTTCCTAGAAAATATTTTCAAGGAAAACAAGTAGATTTTGGACTTATTTTCTCATGTTTGGTTGGTGAGTAGAAAATATTTTCCGAAAATAATTTTTGGTGTTTGATTTATGAATGAAAAATATTTTTGAGAGACATCTTTTATTTTTACTAGAGTAAAAAATAATTTATGAAATCAAAAATATTTTTTAAAATCAAAATTATTATTTTTTGGGGGTGGGGGGTAGTGGGTTAATTCTTTGGGGAGCGGTTGGGGTGGGGGTGGGGGTCAGGGATCGGGTGAAAATTTTTGAAATTAAAAATATTTTTTTAAAATCGATGTTTTTCCAAAAAAAAAATGTAATTTGAAATTGGAGGAGAGTTTTGGAAAATGTTTTTCTTAATTTTTGAAGGGAAGTCATTTTCCTTAATTTTGAGGAAAATGAGTTGATTTGGAAAACATTTTCCATAACTTTTGTCCCAACCAAACATGGAAAAATTGGAAAATATTTTCCAAAAAATGTTTTCCTTCATACCAAACACACTCTTAGTCTAAACCCTTCGAAAAACAAGAGAACACTCCATTACAACCTTCAACCTTAATCTGTGATCTTCATGCTTAAGCATTTTCTGTAATTGATGAAATCAACATCTTTTTTCTTCTAAGCTTTGAAAGGGGAATTAGTTTATGTATTTGCCAATAATAATTTTAGCTCATGTGCATGATATTTATAAGCCAAAAGTTTATCTAGAATTCTTTAGAAAGCTCAACAGTTATATGCTGGAGAATGGATAGATATTCTTAAAATGCGGTTTCACGTTTTCATTTTTAGTATTTAATATAATATAATTATTATTTAATATTTAATTGCTTAGAATATTTTATAACATTTTGAATTAAGATAGAGTTAAATAGTATTTTAACTTTTACTTTTATGGCTTCTCACTTATAATGTAAAAAATATGATTTATCTTCTTGTAAAAGCTACCATGATCCCCCCCACCCCCCCAATTTTTTTTTTCTAGATACAACGAATAAACACATTTTGTACTAGCTTGTAATTGATTGTTTGATTAATTGTTAATTGAGGAGTATTTTTAATTTCTCATGTTACAGAAGATAATAGTGCACACTCTCTCTCCATTTGTGTTAATTTTTACACATGATTTCAGAGCTTAGAATACAAGGGTATTGACTGCTTGGCGTATTACTGCCCTTCTTTTCGAACAATGTAGATGATATAACCAGGTTACTAGGCCAAAAAGTATCTACAGAACTATCGGATGTATTATAGATGTCAATTATAAACAGATTACATGGCCAAAAACTACAATAAAGAATGAGGTAGAAGACTAGAAAAGTGAATTGTAATTGCAATATGAATCAGTATAGAATAATGCAAACAGTCAATTGTTTGAGGGCAAAACTGAAGCTCTACAAAAAGGACATGATTTTTTCCTCTGCAACCATTTGTTGATGCATTCAACATGAAATTCATGGCCACATTGAAGTGTGCCAATGTTATCTTCATCTTTATATTCGAGCAAGCAGATAGCACATGCTTCTTGTCCTCATCATCATCACCATCTTCGTTGGCGTCTATGTCCATAACACAAGTAACATAACATGTACTTTTTTCAAAATATGCAGACATATCTTGGAATTCCGGATCACCAAAAAAGATGGTGGACTATAATACACGAAAATTGGTAAAATTGGAGGTTTACCTGCTCTAGGTCTCGTTTGACCTTGAAAATGAGCCGTTTTAGACATGGTGACAAACCGGCTCCACATATAAGGTCTTAACAGACGTTCATGTAATTATTTTTCAAAAATGATCTCAGAATTCTGGATCACCAACAAAGATAGTGGACTACAGCACACGAAAATCAGAAATATGTGGGGTTTACCTGCTCTGGGCTTGTTTGGCCTTGAAAATAGGCCGTTTTGACTGTGGTGACCAATCATTTCAATAGATAAGGTCTTAACTGACGTCAGTGTAAATTTATGGCAAAAATAATCTCGATATTCCGGATCACCAAAAATGATAGTGGACTATAGCACAGGAAAATTGTCAAAATAGAGGGTTGACCTAATATGGGGCTCATTTGACCTTGAAATTGGATCTTTTTGGCATTGGTGACCAACCTCCTCCATATATAAGGTCTTAAAGGGCGTCCATGTATATTTTTGGCAAAAATGAGCTCAGAATTCCGGATCACTAAAAAAAGATGGTGGACTATAGCACAAGAAAATCGGAAAAATAGGGGGTTTACTTGCTTTAGGCTTGTTTGACCTTGAAAATAGGTCGTTTTAGCCATTTTTGTTATCAACCTGTATTTATAAGGTTAACCCCAAAAAAAAAAAAACAGAAACAGAAATAGAAATAGATGAAATAGATAGAATACAAAAATAATCCGAGTCCACAGAAATTACTGTGTCTCCTTAAGAAATTTAATCCCCTCACTGTACCCGAGGTTATGGATTAATTTCTAGAGATAAAACGGATTAATCCTGTTAAAGAAATAGAGGCACCTCAAACTTCTTTAACTTCAGCGAACTTAAGAATAGTAACAAGCCACACAGACTCAATCGATCGACACTTTGATTTTGAGAGAAAAATTATATGTAGAGAAGGGAAAAATTTTCAGTGTTTGAAAAAACGAAAAATAACTTCCTTTTATAGCCATTTTCAGCAAGAAACGTGTCTGTTCAGAAAAATCTGTTCAGACCCATTTTATCCAGAGAGTTATAACAACTTTTCGGAAATTGTATCTGTAGGGAAAGTAATAAATTTTCGGAAAGTAACAACTTTTCGGAAAGAGTAACAACTTTTAGGATTTACCGTTATACGCGAATTAATTCTGTTAATTAACTAATTAACTAACGTTCTGAATTAATTTATAAGAGATAATATTAACAGAATTTATTTGATTAATAAAAAATTGATTAAATAAATTTTGTCCAAAAAATTTATCAATCAATCACATCGAACCCGAACCCGAATCCGAATCCGAAGCAGAAGCGCCGAGCGACGACGACGGTGCGAGGGGGCACCTTCTTCTTAGCTCTTTAAGAAGTAAAGGAAGTGTTTCCTTATATAAGGACAACAATTTCTCTTTCTTTTGTCGATATGGGAGAAATAACTTTTCATTTGCACTTTGCAAATGACTTTTCATTTTCCCTCCAAATTAGTTCCCTCACTTTTCATATTCTCTCTTTTCTTTTCCCATTCACACTTTGCTAAACCCAACAATTTTGACCAACTCAATCTATAGGTAGGGTCCTAACGGATGCCTATGTAAATTTTTGGCAGAAATAATCTCGGAATTCCGGATCATCAAAAAAGATTTTGGACTGTAGCACACGAAAAATTGGCAAAATAGGGGGTTTACCTGCTCTGAGGCTCGTTTTACCTCGAAAATGGGTCATTTTTGCCTTGGTGACCAACCGATTCCATTGATAAGCTCTTAACAGACGCCCGTGTAAATATTTGGCAAAAATAATCTCAAAATTATGGATCACCAAAAAAGATGGTGGACAATAGCACATGAAAATCTGCAAAATAGGGGGTTTACCTTCTCTAGGCTCGTTTGACCTTGAAAATGGATCATTGTGGCCGTGTTGACCAACCATAGATATGGTCTTAACAGATGTCCGTGTAAATATTTGGCAAAAATAATCTCAAAATATCAGATCACTAAAAAAGATGGTGGACTATAGCACACGAAAGTTGGCAAAATGGATTACCTACTCTGGGTTCGTTTGACCATGAAAATGAGTTGTTTTGACCATGGTGACCAACCGACTCTATAGATAAGGTCTTAACGGATGTTCATGTAAATTTTTGGCAAAAATAATCTCGAAATTCTGTATCAGCAAAAAAGATTATGAGCTATAGCAAATGGAGGATTTACGTTCTCTAGGCTCATTTGACCTTGAAAATGGACCGTTTTGACTGTGGTGACCAACCGACTCCATAGATAAGGTTTTAACTTATTTCCATGTAGCTTTTTATAAAAAATGATCTCAAAATTCTGTATCATCAAAATAGATGGTGGACTATAGAACAACAAAAAAGACAAAATAGGGGTTTATCTGCTCTAGGCTCGTTTGAATTTTAAAATGAGCGTTTTGGCCGTGGTGACCAACCGGCTACATAGATAAGGTCTTAAGTGATGTTTGTGTAAATTTTTTACAAAAAATAATCTCGAAAGTTTCGATCACCAATAAAGATGGTAGACTACAACACACGAAAATCGGGAAAATATGGTTTTACCTTTGTGGGGGCTTGTTTTAACTTAAGAATTGGTCATTTTGGTTTTGGTGACCAATAGACTCCATAGATAGGGTCTAAACAGATGTCGGTGTAATTTTCTTGCAAAAATGATCTAGAAATTTTGGATCACAAAAAAAATGGTGTACTATAGCACACGAAAATCGGCAAAATTGGGAGTTTACCTGCTCTAGGGCTCGTTTGACCTTGAAAATTGGTTGTTAGTCGTGGTGACCAATTGTATACATTGATAAGGTCTTAATGGACGTCTTTGTAAATTTTTGGCAAAAATGATCTCGGTATTTTGGATCACAAAAAACGATGATGGACAATAGTAGATGAAAATCGCATAAATAAGGCGGGTTTACATGCTTTGGGGCTCGTTTGACCTTTAACATAGGACATTTTGGTAGTGGTGACCAATCGGCTCCATAGTTAAGAAATTAACGGACGTCCATGTAAATTTTTGATAAAAATGATCTCGAAATTTCGTATGACTAAAAAAGATGGTGGACTATAGTACACGGAAAATGACAAACTAGGGGTTTATCTACTCTAGGCTCATTTGACTTTTAAAATGGGTCGTTTTGGCCGTGGTGACCAACCGACTATATATATAAGGTCTAAACGGATGTCCGTGTAAATTTTTTACAAAAATGATCTCGGAAGTTTGGATCACAAATTAAGATGGTGGATTATAGCACACGAATATTGGAAAAATAGGGGTTTACCTGCTCTAGGCTCGTTTAACCTTTAAAATTGGCCATTTTGGCTATGGTGACCAATAGGCTCCATAAATAGGGTCTAAACAGACGTCGGTGTAAATTTTTGCAAAAATGATCTCAAAATTTCGGATCACCAAAAAAGATGGTGTACTATAGCACACGAAAATCTGCAAAATTGGGGGTTTAGGTGATGAGGTGTAGGTGGGACGACGGGGCATCGATGCCGCCATCGACCAAAACTTAGCCACTTTTCTAAAAGTGGCAAAAAACACAGTCTCTGACCAAAACTACGGACGTGCAGTACTGGGGCAAGGGTGCCCGTCAACTGACCTACTGCCCGTAGGTCGAGGTCTCGTAGGTCAGACCTGAGATTTTCACTATCTAAATGTTAAGTGAGTCAATTAATTAGTTAATTAGTTAGGGGGTTTAATTAGGTATTAAGGGGTGTTTAATTAAGTTAGTTAAATGACTTTATAAACTATCCTAAGGCTAAACCCAACTTAACACTTCATAATTCCCAAACCCAAATCACTCTTCCTTCTCTCTACTTTCTCTCTCCCAAAGAAGACTCCATAGAAGACCAAGGTCAAGGGCATCAGGGCTTCAATAACATCTCTTTTTCTCCATCAATCTTCAAGGAAAATCAAGGTATGGGAACCTTTCACCTTTGGGATTCCTTTCCCCAAAGGGTTCTTCCAAAATTTGTTTTCAAAAAGATGATTTCATATGGGTTTCTTTCTAATCCGAATTTGATCTTCTAAATTGTATTGTTTATGGTTTCCACTGATTATTATGATTAGATTATGATGTATTATTGTTCAATTATGCTAGTTCTTGATGATTTAACCTAGTGTGTGGAATAGATTATGAATTGACCCAAATTCCCTAACCCTAGATATTGAACTCCTGTTGAATTGATTAGTATTGATGCAATTGACTTAGTTAATGTGTTAATTACTATTGGATGATGTTGTTATACCTATTGATGGATGAAGTTTGATTGGTTGATGGTAAGACCAATGATGATGTCTTTTGAAGGAGAAATTGGTAAGACTTTGTGATCTTGAACCTTTACTTCAATTGTGATGGCTTTTACTTAGTGATGAAGTTCAATTGAAGCATTTCTTGTGATTGAATTAGGTAGGTGTTGGTATGATAATGAAATTGAAATGTCTTGATTATATGATTGTGAGATTATGCTTAAGATGTAATGATATTAGGTTTGTTATGAATTGTCTATGTGCCTCATTATGACATGATGATGATAATGTGTTGATCTCACATATGAGGGTTGTATTGAAAGGATGTTCTCATGCATTTCCTAAAGATCTAATGATATGATATACAAAGGGTTAGTCTCCTATGACCTAAACTAAGCTATGATGAATAATAAAGGCTTAAAGACATTTCAAAAAGGGACTCTAGCTTAGCACCGAGTGAACTAGTAGTGAGGAGTGTCCCTTCCCAAGTAGGGAAGGGAGGTTCACTATTGTACTCATGAGATTGGATACTATAATGCAATGTGCATAAAAAAGGTCCCAAGCATATCTCTTAGTTCTTGAACTATGTTGCCCCCATAGGAATACTAGCTAGTAGATCTACCTAGAATGCTATGTTCATGTTTTGGTACTACCTTGGCAAGTATCCCACCTTCTTTCGATGTAGGGTTTCATGATACCAGATTGTACATTTAGCTCTTGTGGTCTATGTCTGTTTAGGCAAGTGTTCCCAAAGTAAAATGAAGTAATAAAGTGAACACTAACTAGGGTGACTTAAGGGGTTTGACTTAGTCTAGGTAAAGGTATGGGACTCTACCTATACATTGCACTAGTTGGCCTCGAGGGAAGTCCTAGAAGGTTGTTCTTATGTTATATAAAGTAAATGTTATGCATATGTTGAATTTACATGTTGATGATCCTATATGATGTTAGTTTCACTTATGAACATGCTAATGATCTATATTGCTAAATATGATGATGGCTACTCATGATGCTATGTTATATGAAGTTAGACAATATTTATGTTCCTTTGTTTGGTTCACTTGGTTGAGTAAGGTTATGGGAGTTTTCTTGGTCATTACACATGTAGACTTGATGTTGGGTTATGAGTAAGGATCTTGTAAGTGATGTGTGTTATGAACTCTTATACATGCTTTGTTGTTATGACATGATGTTGGAGTTGGGTTGTTATGTACTCAAGAATGCTACTACACATGTTGACTTGATTATAGTTGATGATGTTGGTCTTGTGATATATATGATCTGTCTTAATGAATATGTGATTATTGGCTTATATGGGTTCTTGAATGTGCATTAAAGACTTTCAAATGACTTATCATGTTTTCTAAAGTAAATGTCCCTTTCTCATGCATTCTTTCAAATGTTTTATGTGCATGTTTCCATACTTAGTACAAGTGGTGTACTAACCCATATTTCTATATTTCTACAATTATGTAGGTTCCGGCTGTTGAGATTCTAGAGGGCCATTGAAGAAGACTTGGATTCTCATTCTCCAAGTTCGTTAGGTCCTCACCTTCCGAGGACGATGCCACTATCTAGCTATTGATGTTTTTCTAGTTTAAAGACATTTAGTTCTTTCCTTTTCATTTGAAGATGATTTTCGTATATGCCTATATGTGGCTTTTATTGTAATGAAGTAAGGGCTATGCCCGAATGTTGTATTCTATCTATATGGTTTAAATGTGAGACATATCCTAGATTTCCCATTAGAATATCTTTATATATTATATATGTGAAATAAAAGTAGAAGCCTATGTAGTGCTTCCTATGTGAGGAGTCTATGTAAACTCCCTATGTATATATTATGTGTAAGCGAGAGGTCTATGTAAACCTCAATATAGAAGTAGATGAAAACTTTTAAATTTTCCGCAATTAACTTATAATATGTTATTATGAATGCTAAGAGGTTAGTCTTAGTCCTCTCCAAGGACGACGACACTGGTGAGGTTTATGGGGTGCTCCCCGGATGTGACACATGACCTTTCCCAAAATGAAAGTGTACAAAACATGTGTCTATCAAAAAAGGTCGGCTAACTCCACTAGTGAAGACGATACACCAAAGAAGAAAGGCGACTTTGTTGAACGTCAACAAATTGACAATGCATAGAGAAAAAATGAATTCCTAAAAGGCAAACCAAAATGGTAATCAGTGATTTTCTAACTGTGAAAGGCAAATTCGAACGAGTTAGGAGATTAACGTTAAAAGGCCTGAAGCCTAAAATATGAAAATTTAAGCTAAAGCACATGAGGAGATTCACCGAACACGCTCGTCGAGTGTGACTTATGTTGCCAAATAAAACATGCATTGCGATTTGATATAAATTTTGGGAAACAAAAAATAGCTCAAATCAGAGTGAAATGAGATAGTTCTGAAGAAGAGAAAGATTAAGAAATATTTTGAGTTTTGATAGAACACTTGACCTTTGTGAAGAACACTTTTGTATCTTTTGACATTTATAAACATTGCTTTTGAATTTGATAAATTGAAGTTTAATCTAGAGTGGGTTTACTTGTAATTTCTAAATCCATATTACCATGGTTTCTTTCGTGGAAGGTATATTGTTTTATTTAATTATGAGATTGGGTATTGATTTGATGTAGTCTGTACTGTGTTATGATTCATTTTACATATGTTAATACATGAATATGGGTAATTAGCATGGGGTAACTTATGGGCTAAAAATGCTAATTTAATTCCTTCTTCCGATCTCTGTTTGATGCTCGGAAGAGATTTATTTGAGTGGGTAGTTATCAAATACTAGAAAATTAGGTGTGATTTCTCTAACTTACTTGAAAATAAAGGTTGTGGTCTATTTTCCCTATTTTTGCATCAATAGACAGAGTAGAGTAAGGTATTGGATTGTTTAGATTCATATTTAGATGAGACATAATGAAGAGTCTATGCATAGATTTCTTGAGATCGAAAGACAATTAGCATTATTGAAGATGACTTCTCATATTCATGAATGTTCATTACTATAGAGTATCATAATTACCCAGTTGTGACATCGATTTCCTATACCTACACCCCTAGATTGCTTGTTAATATCATGCCCGAGAGCACCCCCTAGATGTGACACTGCGTAAATGATCCCGAAGGAGTATCACACAAACCCTTAGCTTAACCATCATTACATAAGACATTAAATAATGCGAAAATTTAAATTTTTTTAACATCAATGTCAAACTCTTTGATAATGGAAATAGAATGTCTAGACGTCGACTCATAAACAATCTATGTACAACATAGAAGTCCCAAATAAGGACCATAGCTCTTTACAATAAAATTGTCTCATAATAGGAAGTACATAAGAAGTTTATTACAATATAAGGAAGCATAAGTGGAATCATTCTTGTCCTCGGAACTTGAGGACATACCGAAGTCTTAGAGAATCCAACCCAAGCCTTCTATTCTTCACAATGGGAACCTACTAGTCGGAACCTACACATAGTAGAAAATGAAACAAATATGGGTTAGCAAAATCAATTGTAGTAAGTATGGAAACCATGCAATTAAAACAATTTAATACATGCATTAAAGGTACCTTTATCGAAAACATGCTATTTTAAGTTGAAAGCCACAATGCACATTCAAGGGATGCATGATCAATCCATACCATAACATAAAGCTACATTCATAATCATAAGTAACATTATACAATTAAGACACCACACATGACTCCCTTGTCAAGCTCACTTGTGCAATGTACACATGAAGTCTCATACCTCCATATATGCTATGTAAAGCCATCAAGAAGACATGAGTGTGGTCGCATACATAATTAACATCATAATAGGTGAAATCAACCTTAAAATCATTCATAAGTTTCCATAGGTAAAGTCCCATACCCTCACCTATACTAAAGAGTATCCCTAAAGAAGCCCTAGTTAGAGTTCATACTCATAAGTCATATTAATAGATTACTTCATATTCTTACAACATAAGGAGATTTGCAATGACCGACATAGACCATGTGAGAGCTACATGGAATTCGGTGTTCTGCCCCCACACCAAAAATAGGTGTTTCACTTGCCTAAAGTAAAACCAACTTAATTAGCATCTAGGTGGATGAACAAGCTAAAGACCTATGTCGGCACATAGTTACGGAACAAGGAGATTGGTACAAGAAACCCGGACTTGTAAAACCTACAAGGTTTCCATCTCATAAGACAACATATATATTGAGGAACCCAGACTTGCTAAACGTAAAAGGAACCCATATGTGAAGCTGGACTTTCTAAAAGTAAAAGTCTCCATCTCATATTCATGTTCACTCGGTGCTAAGCACAATACCCTTAAAGTAACATTAAGCCTTTAATAATGCATTAGTTCATAAATAATACCTTAAAGACTCAACGACTCATATATCTTATAGATCAAGTGTTCAAAAGATGAGAATAGCCTTTGAATCTTAGAACCATGAACATATGAGAATGTCCTTTCATATCATAGTCATATAGTGTTTAAGAGAATTACCTTTTATTCAACTTACCAACACTAACATAATCATAGCACCACATTCATGTTCATATTGTAGCATAACATACATGTTCAAACCATAGCACACTTGATCATAATTTGGGTTGTGGGAGGAGGAAATCTTGACTCAAGCCACAATGCATAAATCAAGTAAGCACCTCCACCATAAGTGGATCAACAATTCAATATAAGACTACACATCAAATGGAAAACCTTCAATCATAGCCTTCAAGTCTTTCTTCAATATTCCACCATATTATATTAGTCTTACATCATATAGGATAATATCACAATACAAAAATCAATTTGATGAAAACATACTAGATTTTCATCATTCAAAATATACCAGGGTTTAGATTTGAGAAAGAAGGGGAAATCATAGGTCGTGTGGGGAATTGTTCAAAAACAATAAACATTACATGAATTCATCCACAAACATTCATATATAATCATAAACAACCATTTTAGATCAACGAAATAGATTTTATAAAGAGACCCACGAATTTGAGTAAAAAACTAGAAATAGGGGGGCTTTGAAATCCAATTTCTGAGAGGGCCTCTTGGGGAAAATATCCAAAGACTGAAGAGTATCCATACATGAATTCAAGATTTGCCACGAAATTGAAGTGAAAACCTTGGAGCTTTGACCATAATCTTGAAGCTTGGTGTTCTTCAATAGAGGAGCTTTGTAAAGAAAGAAATATTTGAGGGAATTGGTTTTGGGAGAATATTTTGGTATTTCTGTTTTTGATTTGAGGATGGGTTAAAAATGAATTGAAACAAATATATATTTAACCCCTAAAATACCCAAAAGAACCCTCACTTAATTTGACTAATTAACTTAAGACATTATAAGATTACCTTTTAATGAACCCCGTCAGGGACCACGCCAAACTCCAAGGGCCGTGGTCCCTCCCGTGGAGTTTGAGTCAGTGAGCCCCCAACTTGGAGCACAAGACTCCATGTCTAAGGCACCTTCACGGTCACCTTCATGGGCACCTTCATAGTTCGTGTAGTGGACAACTGATCGTGGTCTAGCCGGGAAGGGTTGAGGCAGTAGCTTGCCAAAAAGGTGTCCACTAGACCATGTCCAAGGCAAGACCATGCCCCTCCCGTAAAGGTGGGGTTGTGTGCATGTTGCTAGGGGCAGCCTTGGGCTTTGGCCTTGTCTTTGGCTTCTTTGCCATGGAACTTTCCCTTTGGTCTAGACTTGTTCCACCTAGTTTTCACCTGAAACGCTATAGTAGTATTTAGTGAGTCATTTTTATGATTTTTAACATACGTTTAGGATCTACTTTAACCTATCATTTTCTAGAGTGTTAAAGTTAATGTCACAACGCATGGAATACCGTAGGCGTAACATGAAGTATAAAAACTCGAAAGGGCTCACACAAGCCACTTAGCAATTATCAAACGAGATAACAAAACATTAAAGATTTAAAAGACAGTTTCAACATATAAAGTTTTATATTGAAAAGGGGAAGTATAAATATCGTATCAAATACATCTTATACATAATAACAAATCGGAGCATAACCCATATATCAAGTTAAAAATTTAAAAGTAAAGGTTTGGTCCTTGGAAAATGAGGATTCACCAATTTTCAATATTTTATATGAGATCCCAATCAATGAAAGTGCGAATCTAAATCGCCGAACCCTACATTCGGAAAAGTTTAGGAAAGAGTATGCGTTTGTACAAAAATGCACCAAGTATGCTAGTCATGCATAAAAGTACGAAATTATGCTAACACGGGAATTTTTGTGATATGCAAAGACCAATTCAAAGTATAAGATATGAGGGTTACAAAAAATGAGTCCTAAACATGGTTAATGAAATTAAAACCTTGTTTGATCACATGTGAGATACTTCTTGAAGTAAACTTAATCAATATTGTGGAAACTAGCCTTAGCCGACATATATGATCCCCTGGTGTGTCATACCCCGAGCCTACACCCTGGGGGGACTAGCACTCGGTGAACATTGCTGGCCTCGAGCGAACCCTTGGTCTGGCAAACTTAACCCAACGGAAGACAAAATCATATTTAAAATGATAAAGGAACTTATCTCAACAACATAGCAAAAATAGCTGGGAATGTCTTTAAAGGTTTAAACATTCAACATGGCCAAAATGGCTATCCAAGTCTTAACATAAGAATGAAAAGGTAAAGACTACTGAACTAATAACTGTCTATGAAGCCTCTAAACTAACTGAGATGGATGTTGGGACAAACCCCATAACATTCTATTGAACTAACTAGAAAGAAATAAAAGATGTCCTCCGGAATGCAAGGAGGCTCACCAACTGACTCTGGGGTGCTTAGTTGGATCAACGGTGAGCTGGATATCGATCCTCGTTATTTACGTATGCATCATGATATGATGAACGCCAACTGGCATCAGTACATTGAATGTAGGAGTATACAAGTTAGAATGCTAAACGACACTTAAGCTTGAAAAGGAGTAAGAAAGAACACTTACCTTCGCTCTGTTTCAACTCATGATTTGCTAACTCTTACTCAATATGTGCAGTTTAAAAGTAAATGCAATATAAAGAAAAGCTGACTGAAATATTTTGTGAACTCTTAATGTATAAGTATACAAATAATATCTGAGATGTATGTAATAATACAAATAACTGATGTGTATGAAGATACAATACTTCTGTGGGAGCTTCTCTAACCGACAACCATCACTTAAGAGCTATAGTGATGATACAGAGTTACTCGTCCCATGCTACCCAGCCATCCTAACCTTACCAGAGTATAAGACTTGAACTGCCTAATGGATCCACTAGTATACAATGAAAAAGCTTCATATAAAAAGTCTGACCCTCTTCTACCCATGATGGCTACATGGAGACTTGAGTTAATATAAATTGGCATCCCCACATCGGTGCTAAATACTACTCCCAAAAATAAATACTGGCTCTTATGTTTTTAGAACATAATGATTCTCTGATTGGAGATTAGCGCTCAAAACATAGCTTTAAAAAGCTCTCTTGGAAATCATAGTTTCCCTGCTTATTTAAATGTGAAAACATTTTTACTTCTCTTTGGGGATACTTAATCCTCATATACTCTTGAAGAAAGGAATTTCAACCTAACTCTTTACTCTTTGCTCAACTTATAGCTTGAGCCTTAAAACAAAGTTAGAATGTTTGTTTAAGACTCTAGAAATCTTGAAAACTTACTTTGACTTGCTTCTTCACTTTTAGACTTGACTCTTAACTTCTTTGACTTTGATCTCTGGCTGGGGCGCCGCGCCAGGGCCTGACGGATAGAGTCTATCCTAAGGGGCTCAGGTAGGCGCAGCGCCCTAGGGCCTATCATACAGTTTTTTCAACTTCTCTTCTCTCATTTTCAACTCTAAACCTCCCAAACATCCATGGATCTTCCCCGAAACACTTAGGATCACTAAGATCCTCAATACCCAATAGTTTAGACTTGTAAAACAGCCCAGAAACACGAATCAAGACCACTAAAGGTACACTACAACTCTACCAACAAGATTTCAACAATTGTTCATCAAGAACTTCATGATTCATCATTCAATCAACAAAAAACTTACTGAATTAAACATATTGGTGTGTGGGTGAACGAACCCAACACACAAAGATGTCACATACCTCGACAGGATCACCCTCGATGAATTCCACTAGCGAGACCTTAGCGTTCTTAAAGAATTCTTGATCTTCCTTTCTCTTCTCTCTTCTTCCCAAGACCTAAGCTTTATAAACTTTTCTAAAACTTAATTGGGACTTGGTTTTACCCCTAATAAACCCTTAAAATGAATCAGGCAATACTAGGGTGAAAAGACTACTTTACCCTTACTAAAATCTGGATTTGACTTTCCTCAGTACAACAACCCAACTTCCGAGAGGCATATCTCCCTCATACGACATTGAAAATGCGCAACCTCGACGCCGTTGGAAAGATATTTGCAGGGGATTTCCGACCATATAAATAACTCACCCTAAATCCTCTTGATATGTGAGTTATGGCCGTTTGAAAATGACCAAGATTCACTTTTTAAAATTTGGAAACTTTCCAGATTTCCCTATTTATTTCCAAAAATGATTATTCTTGGTTTCTTAGCTTATTATTATTTATTTCAAGTTATGAGATGTTACAATATCCCCCCGGGGACATTCATCCTCGAATAAGAACTCTTTCACTAAGCTAAGGATAGTAACATCACTTCAGCACTTAACAACAAAAGCAAATAACAACCTGCTTACATATAGTCTTATGAAGCGCTAAGAAGAGAATTTAATAACATGATCTGCATTCTTTACGGATTCAAAGAGATGGGGATATCTGTTCTTCATATCCTCCTCAGCTTCCCAGTTCACTTCTTCAACAAATTGGTTCCTCCAAAGGACCTTGACTGATGCAACTTCCTTTGTCCTCAACTTACGAATTTGACGATCCAACATCTGAACCGGAACTTCTTCATAGGATAAGCTATCCTTAATACCAACATTCTCAGTTGGTTCAATTAATGAAATATAACCCAAACACTTCTTCAACATAGAAATAAGGAATATCAGATGAACCGCCGCTAATTCTTGTGGTAGATCTAACTCATAAGCCACATTGCCCACTCTTTTGGAGATTCTATAAGGTCCAATATATTGGGACTAAGTTTCCCCTTCTTACCAAACCTCATAACACCCTTCATGGGTGAAACTTTCAGATACACCTAATCATCCTCCGCAAATTCTAACGGCCTTATCCTAACATCTGTGTAGGTCTTTTGGTGACTCTGTGTCGTTTTCAATCTCTCTTGAATCACTTTCATCTTCTCCATAGCCTGGTGAACTAGATCTGGTCCTATCAACCTTGCTTCACCAACTTTGAACCACCCAATAGGAGATCTGCATCTTCTCCCATAAAGAGTTTCATATGGAGCCATTTGGATGCTCGAATGGTAACTGTTGTTGTAAGCAAACTCAATGAGAGGTATGTAATCATCCCAATTCCCTGTGAAATCGATCACACAATCTCTGAACATATCTTCTAAGGTATGTATAGTTCCCTCTACTTGTACATCTGTGTGAGGATGAAAGAAGTGATTAAGTTCACCTTTGAATCCCAACCTTTCTAGAAAGATTTCTAGAAATATGCAGTAAATTGTTCACCTCTATCCAAAATAATGGAGACCAGAACTTTATGAAGTATTACCACTTCCTGAAGGTACAACTTAGCATAATCCTCGGCTGAATATGTAGTCTTTACTAGCAAGAAATGGGCTAACTTTGTCATTCTATCGACAATCACCCAAATAGAATCATGTTGTTTGCGAGATCTTGGCAAGTCTGTGATAGAGACCATATTAATCATCTCCAACTTCTATTACGTAAGTTCTATATTTTGAGCCAAACCTCCGGGCCTTTGGTATTCTACTTTCACTTGCTGGAAATTCGGTCACTTGGCAACAAACTCAGCAATGCCCTTCTTCATGCCTTCCCACCAATAAACCTCTCTCAGATCGCGGTACATCATTGTGGAACCTGGATGGATGGAATAATTGGAGCTATGAGCTTTCTCCATGATCCCTTCTTGGATTTCATCAACTTGTGGTACACAAAATCTACCATAATACTTCAACACATCATCTCCCCCTTGTTCAAAAGCTATCACTATTTGCTTATGAATGTTCGCCTTTAAATAAAGCAAAATGAGGTCTTTGACCTCTGATGCTAATGATGACTCAGCCCCATTGGTCACCACTATACCTCCTTCAGTGGAATCCATAAGTCTAACTCCCAAACGTGCAAGTGATCTGTGCACATCTTTAGGTGACTCCTTCTTTCCTTCTTCAACATGGGAAGTACTTCCCATGGATAACCTGCTTAAAGCATCAGCAACAACATTAGCCTTACCTGGGTGGTAAAGAATACTCATGTCGTAATCCTTGAGTAATTCCAACCACCTCATGTATCTTAAATTGAGTTCTTTCTGAGTGAACACATATTGGAGGCTCTTATGATCAGTTAATATGTCGACATAACACCATACAAGTAGTGGCACCATATCTTCAAAGCAAAAAATACTGCAGCCAATTCTAAGTCATGAGTTGGATAATTCCTCTCATGAATCTTCAATTGTCTGAAGGCATAAGCTATAACCTTGTTATTCTGCACCAATACACATCCCACACCAACTCTCGATGCATCACAATACACCATAAAACCTTGAGTACCTTTTGGTAAGGTCAAAACCTGAGCGATAGTCAATCTCTTTTTCAATTCCTTAAAGCTTTTCTCACAAGCTTCCAACTATTGAAACTTGACTGTCTTTTGAGTTAGCTTGGTCAAAGGAGACGAGATAGATGAAAACCCTTCAACAAATCTCCTATAATAGCAAGTCAAACCCAAGAAACTCCTGATATTAGTTGGAGACGTGGGTCTAGGCCAACTCTGAACTCCATCTATCTTTTGGGTATCAACTCTAATCCGATCACCAGAAACGATGTGGCCCAAGAATGCCACAGACTTAAGCCAAAACACACACTTGGAAAACTTGGCATATAGCTCCTTATCTTTCAAAGTCTTCAGAACAGTCTTGAGGTGACTAGCATAATCTTCTTTGTTCCTTGAATAAATCAGTGTGTCATCAATGAAGACGATGACAAACAGATCAAAATCAGGTTTGAAGACTCTATTCGTAGATCCATGAATGTTACAGGTGCATTTTTCAAACCAAAGGACATAACCAGAAACTCGTAGTTCCCATATTTGGTTCTAAAAGTTTTCTTTGGAATATCACATTTCCTAACTTTCAATTGATTGTAGCCTAATCTAAGATCGATTTTCGAGAAGCAAGAAGCACCCTGAAGTTGATCGAAAAGATCATCTATCCTTGGGAGGATACTTATTCTTGATTGCCACCTTATTTAATTGGCGATAATCTATGCACATCCTAAGGGAACCATTTTTCTTTCTCAGTAAGACCGGAGCGCCCTAAGGTGAGACACTTAGTCGAATAAAGCCCTTATCCAACAAATCTTTCAGTTGTTCTTTTAGCTCTTTCAACTCTGCTGGTGCCATTCTGTATGTCGAAATGGAGATAGGACGAGTAGAATTATGTCTATACCGAAGTCTATTTCTCTCTCAGGAGAGACTCTAGGTAGATCATCAAGAAAGACTTCTGTAACTCACTGACTATAGGAACTGACTGAAGAGGAGGTACCTCAGCACTTGAGTCATTAACTCGGACTAAGTGATGGATACACCCCTTGGAAACTAAATTTCTTGCCTTTAGGTATGAATTGAACAACCCTTAGGCACTGTTGAACTACTACTCCACTCTATGACTGGCTAATTTGGAATCTGAAACGTGATAAGTCGAGTTCTGCAATCTATTGATGCATAACAAGCATGGATCCAGTCCATAACTAGAATGACATCAAAACCTACCATGTCGAACACAATTAAATCTACCATGGTACTTTTTTGACTGACGAAAATAGGACAATCACAATAGACTCTTTCTGCTAGAATGGATTCACCAACAGGTGTGGGAACACTAAATGGTTCGCTAAGTTGCTTAGGGATAATTTCAAAGTTCATAGCAATATAGGGAGTTACAAAAGATAGACTCTCCCCTGGGTCTAACAAAGCATAAATAGTAAAGTCAAAGACTCGAATCATACCAGTGACAACATCTGGCGAATCTTCTTGTCCTTGGCAATTATTGAGAGCATACAAGCGGTTTGTTCCTCCGCCAGCACCAGAAGTAGCTCTTCTAGGTACAACCCTATCTGGTGGAGTAGCTGATGAAGACTGAGCTCTATTACCCACATTACCACCGCCTTTCTTTCTCTTGGTACATTCTCTCATGAAATTTCCAGTCTGACCTCACTTGAAACAACCCGCAGAGCTTACTACCTCCTTGCGCCACACTACCCTGTGAATATGCCAGCCTAGCTCAGGCGTTCTAACCATGATGCTCAACTATGTCTCTAGGCGCAGGTGTACTAGCAGATGATGGTGCATGCCCCTTCTGCTTCTGAAATTATGGCCGATTCGAACCACTTTTCTACTACCCAGACTCATTCCCAGTCTTGGATTTCATATTTCTGTACTCCTCTCTATCCCTAAGCTTCTTTTCCTTTACTTGGTGCACATGGACCATTAACCTTGAAATGTCCATGTCCCCAATCAGCATGACAACTCTACCTTCCTTTCTTGATGCCCGACCTAAACCAGCAACAAACAAGCTCATTCTGCTTTTGATACCCTTAACCATCTCCGGAGCATAGCGAGACAGTTGGCTGAACTTTATCCCATACTCATGAACACTCAATGAGCCATGTTTCAAAGTAAGGAACTGTCGTACCTTTGCCTCCTTCAGTTCTTGGTGAAAACACCACCCCAAGAAAGCCTCTTCGAAACAAGTCCAACTCGGAGGTGGTGCATCCTCACCTCTGCCCTCCTTCCACTGATCGAACCAAGTCCTAGCCACATTCTTGAGTTGATATGTAGCTAGTTAAACTCTTTCAGCATCAACAACATGCATCACGTCAAACACCATCTTCAACTCTTCCACAAAGTTTTTTGAATACTCAATAGTGCTCAGACCAGTGAAGCTTGAGGGATTCATCCTCAAGAATTCCCGAATCATCAGAGTGTCAGCCCGTTCTTGTCGAGCTTCTCTTTGTTGTCCTACTTGGTTGGTCACATCTTGGCTCAGCATTCAGATAGCCTCATGGAACTCAGCATTAGTAACCTCTCATCTAGGTTGCACATTCAGTGCATTAGATACCTCTGGCTCTTCGACATTCCTTCTGGCTGGTCGCCCTCTGACTACTCTTCGTGGAGGTATCATTATCTGAAACACGCGCAAGCACGAATTAGAGGGCCAATTTTAGAGATAAACTTTAACGCATAAAAAGTAATATGAAAGAAGTAATACATTCCTAAATGTTGCAGCCTCCTAAACAAAGATGTGGTACACTTCACACCGATGACTAAGACTCTACAGACAGGGATTCATAGACTACCTAGGACTCTTGAACTCTGTGCTCTATTACCATGTTTGTCACTCTCCGAGCCTACACCCTGGGCGGGACTGGCACTCGGTGACCATTGATTGCCTCAAGCAAACCCTTGGCCTGACTTACTTAACCCAGCGGAAGACAACAATCATATTTAAATGATAAAAGAACTTATCTCAACTGCATAACAAAATTAACTGGGAATTTCTTTAAAGGTTTAAATATTCAACATGTCCAAAATGGCAGTCCAATTCTTTAACATAAGAATGAAAAGGTAAAGACTATTGAACTACTAACTGTTTATGAAGCCTCTAAACTGACGAGATGAATGTTCGAACAAACCCCACTACATTCTATTGAACTAACTATAAAGAAATAAAAGATGTCCTCCGGAATGCAAGGAGGCTCACAACTGACTCTGGGTGCTCAGCTGGATCAATGGTGCGTTGGATGTCAATCCACGTTACCTGCGTTGGCATCATGATACGATGCAGGTCAACTGGCATTAGTACACTGAATGTAGGAGTATACACGTTGGAATGCTAAACGGTACTTAAGCTTGAAAAGGAGTAAGATAGAACACGTACCTTGGCTCTGTTTAAACTCATGATCTACAAACTCTTATTCAATATATGCAGTTTAAAAGTAAATGCAATACAAACAAAAGCTGCATAAAACATGCTATAAACTCTGAATGTATACAAGTATACAAATAATACATGAGATGTAGGTAATAATACAAATAACTGATGTGTATGAAGATACAATACTTTTGTGGGAGTTTTTCTAACCGACAAACATCACTTAAGAGCTATAGTGATGATACATCGTTACTCGTTCCACGCTTCCCGACCATCCTAACCTTGCAAGAGTATAGGACCTGAACTACCTAATTGATCCACTAGTATACTATGAAAATGGTTCATCTAAAAAGTATGACCCTCTTCTACCCATGATAGCTACATGGTTAACGTGGATACCTTAGTTAATATGAACTCACCCCCCCCACACACACATTGGTGCTCCATACTACTCCCAAATATATATATATATATATATATATATATATATATATATATATAGGCTCTTATGTTTTAAAAATATACTGATTCTGTTATTTTAGATTAAAGCTCAAAACTTGACTTTAAAAAGCTCTCTGGGAAATTATAGTTTCCCTGCTTGTTTCAATGTGAATTTTTTTTTACTCCTTTTTGGGGATACTTAGTCCTCATATACTCTTGAAGAAAGGAATTCAACTTAACTTTTTACTTTTTGATCAACTTATACCTTTATCCTTAAAACAAAGTTAGAATGTTTGTTTAAGACTCTAGAAATCATTAAGAACTTACTTTGGCTTGCTTATTAACTTTTAGACTTGACTCTTAAATTCTTTGACTTTGATCTTAACTTTCCTTGAATTGGATTATAGATTCAAGAATTATTATATCATATTTATGTATGATTTCATGATGTTTAGATGTACTTATATTGTTGGAATCAACTCGTAATGATAGGTACATCACTTAGGAACTAGTAAAAAAAGATAAGGGAGGAATGGGAACTCGAGGTGATCCTGGCTCTCTGAGAGGCTCGGACGCTTGAGCCAGACGGACAGATATTGTCCTCAGGCTCTTTGGCTAGAGCGGCGCGCCAGGGCCTGACGGACAGAGTCTGTTATGAGGGGCTCTGGTAGGCGCGGCGCCCCATGGCCTGTCATACGGGTTTTCCGACTTTTCCTCTCTGATTTTCAACTCTAAACCTCCCAAACTTCCATGGTTCTTCCCCTAAACACTTTGGGTCACTAAAATCCTTAATACCCAATAGTTTAGACTCATAAAAATAGCTCGAAACACGAATCAAAACAACTAAAGGTACACTAGAACTCTACCAACAAGATTTCAAAAATTGTTCATCAAGAACTTCAAGATTTATCATTCAATCAATACAAAACTTGCTGAATTAAACATATTTGATGTGGGTGAAAGAACCCAACACAGAAAGATCTCATATAACTCGATAAGGATCACCCCCGACGAATTCCACTAGCGAAACCTTAGCGTTCTTGAAGAATTGTTGATCTCTCTCTTCTCTTATCTCTTCTCCCCAAGCCCTAAGCGTTCTCAACTTTTCTAAAACTGAATTTGGACTTGGTTTTACTCCTAATAAACCCTTAGAACGAATTAGGCAATACTAGAAAGGAAATACTACTTTACCCTTAGTAAAATACGGATTTGACTTTTCTCAGTTCAACAACCCAACTTTCGAAAGGCATATCTCCCTCATACGACATAGAAAATGTACAAACTAAAGATCTTCCCAAGGGATTTCCAACCATATAAAGAACTCACCCTAACGCCTCCTGAGCCGGGAGTTATGGCCGTTTGAAAATGACAAAGACTTACTTTTTAAAATTAGGAAAATATCCAGATTTCCCTATTTATTTCCAAAAATGATTATACTTGGTTTCTTACCTTATCCTTAGTTATTTCAAGTTACAATATGTTATACAGTGTCTCCCAGACCGGAAGTTCTTGTCCTACTTACCAAGGTAGAACCATGGTTGAGCTAAAGTGGATCTGCAAGCTAATGTCTATCTAGACCATCATCCTATAGGGGCACATAGGTAACGAATATTAAGATTGCTTCTACAAACCCAACCTCAATACGACAGAACTTCCATCTCAATATGCTCTCAGTGATAAGCATAAATCCCACGAGATAGTTGTTAAGTCTTGACTTATGTTATGATTAAAAGACATGGGTAGTCTCCACAGGACTTATCATAGACAGATCCTTAGACCATGAATAAAAAACCATTCACTGTCCATGATTTTTAAATACTAGCTCTAAGGCCCATAGTCATTCACTTAGTGTTAGAGATACCCCTAATAATAATGGAAATAGTTCAAAAAAATGTGGTCTATAATCATTGATGATATATCTGGATACCATACTAATCAAGATCTAATTTAGGAAAATAACTCGAAAAGCATTGAGGAAAAGGCAGATAAAGCAGCTATAAAAGCTATGCTTGTCAATCGAGTAGGTCATTTTGGATTAGCTCCTGGGATTTTGGGTTGTTTTACTCTATTTCAAACAGTAGACTTTTCGCGAAGGTCATAATTTGCAGGAACATTCTATGGTCTAGGTAGGGCTGGGTGAGAAATGGTTCCCTCTTGATCGGACATCGAAAGGGAAGGCGAGATTTCAAAGTCTATTATGGAAGCGGCGAATCGTCTTAAAAACAGTGCAGAATCGCAGGGAAGGTGGAAGAAATTCAGTCTCTCTTTTTTTGGGGGGGTGCAGAGAAAGAAAAAATAATAAGATTATTTTTGGATATGGTGCTCCTTTGGCTGGGTTTGAGAGGACTAAGACTAAATGACTCAAAACTAGCATTGAAAGTAGGTCCCTCTTCAGCAGTGCTTTCTTTCACAGCAAGAAAGAATTGAATTAGTTCGAAGACCAAGCCAGAGACTACTAGACGTCTCCCAGAGTGAACTTCGTTCGCGAAGGAACCGGACTTTTGACGGCGTACAGCTTTGCTTGAGTAAGGAGTAGGCCATTCCAGATAGGCTGCTTTTGCTATTACTGAAGCTTTTAAGAAACAGACCTTTCCTTTATGATATTAAGCTTTATGATATTAAGGATTTTTCCAATCATTAGAGTGGTGTCATTGGGATCCCACACGCTGGGTTAATCACTAAGGTCTTATACAATTTGATGTTGGATGATTTCGACCGGGGATTTAAACAGCTATACCCTAGTCTTTCTTATTATCGTTACTTGGAATATAGATGTCATTCATGTTATGTGGCCATGAATCATTGAACATATAGACAATCTCATCTATAAGATTTCTTGAGTCATAAACATACTTCCATGAACATGCATTCTATTTAATAATTCATAATCTTCATCATGTCTTCAAAGTCAATGCATTTTTAAATTCATTTACATCTACTTCAGGAAGAGAACACATGCACATTTTCAAAAATTCATCTTTCATAGGTCAAGACCCACATTATATAAACATAGCTTAGAAACCATGGGTTATACATGGATTTATGGGAAATCAACTTAAAACATGCAATTACTTCAAATAATGCATATAAGTTCATCAATCAAATAAATCAACATTAAAAGGAATACATGACATGGAAGAAAACCCTAACTCAATTGGGGAATTCTACATTTATAAATTGGAGATTTTGGAACTTCACGGAGGAAAGGGCTTCATGGATGAAAACTATCATACCTTGATACCAAAACGTAGAAGCAATTGAGGATTAGGAGGCTTGATCTTGAAACCGTAGCTTTCTTCTTCAACTTATAGAAAGAGAAATATTTGAGAGGAAAAACATGATCTTTTTTTTGAATTTAAGAGAATGAATTGAGTTTGGGTGATTTGGAGGTTTATAATCATTATTTAAAGCTTTGGTAGAAGAAAATACGACACACTATTGAGTTAAACAATTGGGGAAAAGATCAAAAGTTCACTAACAAAATATTGTCGGATTAGCATCAATGAGGCCTTCACGGGCCGTCATGCACTCCCATGGCCCGTCAAATGGGTCATGATGAATATCTTCCCCGATAGCGCTTCACTACTTCGGGTATAACTTTTTATTCCGAGTATAAAATTAGGAAAACTTGACAGCATTGGAAATACGACTCAAACAACATTAATTTGTTAGGTTTGGGCTACCTAATTCATTTTGTGCTAAACGATATGACTGTTGGAGTTTACCCTAAACTCTTAAGTCTAATGAAAACCCTTAAAACGACTTCACATGACGTTTTGAGGCATATTGTCCTTGACAAGTGGCTCGAGGTAAACCTGTACTGAACTTGCCCCCTTCAACTACAAGAAAAATTATCTTTAGCGAAAGGAAATTTTGTCGTTAAAAGTCTAAATCCAGTCGTTAAAAGTCTATAATGACCGGGGAAAAGTTGGTCGTCACCGGTCGTTAAAAGCTCTGTCGTTAAAGGTTAACGTCCGGATTATAAATTCGATCGTTAAAGATCGTTTAGTAACAACAAAAATTCCGGTCGTTACATATTCTTTTTAACGACATGATTTTCCTTTGTTACTTGTCAATTTTTCCTTACGCTAATGCCCATTTAACGATATGAAAATTTTGTCCTTAAACAATTGTTATGTCCATTTGAATTACTTTATATGCTTTGACATGCCCATAAATACACACCCATATCACATAGAAAGAAAAAAATGTTTGTCAATTGTGAGGAGTTAGTTAAATTGATCACAACTAGAAGATGTAATCAACAAAATTTTATAGAATTATTCTTGTAAGCTCCTTAAAACAAAACTTAAAAGAAGCCAAAGAATAGAATTATAGTGTACGTTAAAATAAAAAATCTGTAAATCACTCTAACAAAACCAAAAAAAAAGTTATTTTCTTCAACTTGTTCTACATTGTCTTCGAGGATGCATTCTCCAATCTTCAAATAGTTCATCTGTTAAAACAATAAATTCATATCAGTTCATGATGAAGTTACCATTAGCTATTTTACTAAAAAAAATATTACTCTAATCACCGTATATACTAAATAATGGGAAAGATATGATTTGACAAACTCATGCAACAAACTAAATAATTTAAAATTCTTTATCTTATGAATTTCACAAACATTAAATTTAGACAACAAGCTAGTAAAAATTCTTAATTTACAAAATATAGAATTCTACTGACTATTAGGATAATACGGTTATTCTTTTAATTAATAATGTAATGCGGAGAATACGAGTCTAAATCTCTTAGGGTGTGTTTGATTTGTAAATGTTTTCCAATTTTCTCATGTTTGGTTGAGATAAAAGTCTTGGAAAATGTTTTCCAAATCAACTCATTTTCCTAAAAATTAAGAAAAATGACTTCCCTTCAAAAATTAAGGAAAACATTTTCCAAAACTCTCCTCCAACATCAAATTACATTTTTTTCCGGCAAATATAACAATTTTTTAAAAAAATATTTATAATTTCAAAATTTTATTTTTCACCCGATCCCTGACCCCCACCCCACCCACCTACTCACCCACCACTAGCCAGCCCCCGCACCCCCTTCCAAAAAAATTTGAGTTCGTTTTAACAAAATTTTTATTTTAAAACTCCTACATCCCTTCCCACCCCCACCCCGTCAGCTCCCCTACCCACCCCGTACCAGCCCCCCCAACCCCCAACCCCCTAAAAAATTAATTTTATTTTTTAAAAAAAGATTAACTTCAAAATTTTATTTTTTCACCTACCCCTGCCCACCCCCGCTAGCCCATCCAACCCCCCAAAAAATGAATTTTAATTTTAAAAAATATTTTTAAATTAAAATTTTTATTTTTTCACCTACCCCTATATACACCCCCTCCCCCACCCCAAAAAAAAAATTGTTTCTAAAATAATATTTTCAATTTCATAAATTATTTTCTACTCTAGTAGAAATAAAAGATGTTTCTCAAAAAATATTTTTCATTCATAAATCAAACACTAAAAATCATTTCCGGAAAATATTTTTTACTCATCAACCAAGCATGAGAAAATAAGTCCAAAATCTACTTGTTTTCTAGGAAAATATTATTTTCCTTCATACCAAACACACCCTTAATAAGAAGAACATATCATAAAAATAATCAATGCTGAGAAAATGAGGGAAAAGTCAGCAATGTATAGAAAAATAGGGGAAAAAATTCACTTACAAATACTCATCATGTCATAGATTGTCTAAATCTACTAACCTATTCAAGTCTTCCAATTAGATTTAATCTAAAATATTTTTCATGGAAAATATTTTCCTTCATACCAAACACACCCTTAATAAGAAGAACATATCATAAAAATAATCAATGCTGAGAAAATGAGGGAAAAGTCAGCAATGTATAGAAAAATAGGGGGAAAAATTCACTTACAAATACTCATCATGTCATAGATTGTCTAAATCTACTAACCTATTCAAGTCTTCCAATTAGATTTAATCTAAAATAAATTAATATTGTCTAGTACAAGAATTATTTGAAAGCGTAACTGTTTTTGTTTTCATTTGTTAGGGGATCGATAATTACTAGTTAGAATTAGAAGAGTCACACTCACCTCAGTTGAATGAAATATTTCTTCAATGATAAAACAGTCACAACCTCGTAGTGTTACATGACATGCTAAAATAAAATGTTGTGCTCGATAACCCAAAGACTGCAAATTGTTTAAAGCTTCTTCCCTGAATGAAAAAATTCAGAAGTGTTTAGAAATAAAATAGATGCAGAAGAAAGAGAACCTTCAAATCAATTCATACATGTAGCTCAAATTTGGAAACAGAAATAAGACAACTAAAGAGAAATGGACCAACCTATTTTGTAAATCATTTCACATAATTGTGCCAAATTCAAGCATGATTTCTTTGATACAACAAAATACTCACCATCTCAAATACAAAGATTGAAACATATAGAGTAATATTACTAGGAATGAACTACAACTTTACATGGTATTATATACAAATACACAATTGGAATTTAGTCGTCCATGCTTCATTTAATTCATTATTGAAATATAACTAAATTAATTTGCAAAAATTGATCAAATCATGGTTAGGAATTAAATTCTTTTAACTTCATAGATGGGTCCCTCAAAATATAACTGCAGGACTATTGTATTGAGGTCCAAAATACATTTTCTCTACCTCAATATTAGTAAGAGAATACTCAGTGGTGAAGTGAGTTAGTTTTATATATGTGCGATAACTTTTGCATACCAATCACTGAGTAATTTATATAAGCAAATTGACAATAAGAGGAATGTCAAATTCTAGTAAACAGATTGTTATAAGAAATAGTAATTGCATAGATGATGTTGTATGGTTCTACAGGTCCAGTTAAAAGAGCAATTGATTCAATTCATATAAAAAAGAAAACTCTAAACCAATAACAGTAGTATTCAACGATCCCTATAAAAAAATATTATATAATAAAAAACAATAATAGGGTCTATGTTATTACAATAAATGATTAATTCCATCAAACAGAGAGGTCATTCGAACAAAAAAAGAAAATAAATTACACAATAAATAGTTATCACTACAAATATAGTGATCTGAGAAACATACCCTATGATGAGAAGAACCTCTGAAATTATTTTGATCTTTTATCAAGCGAAGGATACAAGCAGCGCAACTTCATAGGTGAAGATTAGCTTTGACTTACTTCTAATTGTATAAGTGTTTTGTGAGAGAAAAACATCTGATATATCATTCTAGGGTTGAGGTATTTTGGGTGATGGAGACGTGGGGTGTTGGGAGGGTGGGCTAGATAAAATAGAGGAAAACTGTAGCATTTTTTTTTCTATTTCATTTTAACGATCGGATATTATACACTTTCTTGACCAAATTTATTCCCTTGTTAATATTTAAGTAAAATTGTTCTTAAAGACCGGGAAAATATTTGGTAGCTATATGCACATTAATAACGACGGGATTTCATGTCCCTTCTTTAAGAGTTGGTCGCTAAAAGTTA
The DNA here is from genome assembly GCA_016801875.1 of Solanum sitiens. NCBI lineage: Eukaryota > Viridiplantae > Streptophyta > Magnoliopsida > Solanales > Solanaceae > Solanum > Solanum sitiens. The sequence goes on from JABWTJ010000217.1 coordinate 1,495,225, forward strand.
AATTTACTGTAGTATATTCACGACCACTTGTATAGCCCGTCTTCCTCTTCACGGCCCGTATGGGGGTTCATGCGAGGGAGCCTGCTTGGGGCATCTTTTGCCTCCTTGTTAGGAGCAACAAAACGAATTGTGCTCCCCTTCACGACACATCTAGGGCTCCACGGAGGGTCTCATGGTCTAGTTTTGGTTCTTGACAAGCCTGTTAGACTCCTTCCTAGGCTTTCTCAAATTTGATTTGTTACAATTAACTCTTAAGTTCTTTGAAGTTTTATTTAACTGTGAAAATTGATAACAAAAACTTTTTGTTGAATTGGTGGATTCATCCAACCAATTGTTCTTTCTTTAAGGATTGAGAAAATTTTACAATCTGAATTTCCTGAAAAGATTTCTCTATAATATACCAATCCCTATGGTATTCGACCCTGAATTATCGTTGGATATCTATTGACTACGACCACTTTCCCTTTTATTTGTTTTAGGGAGGATATTTTATCGTTCTCACCATATTTTTGGCTTTTTCTAGGATAGACTACTATTTCCTTAGATCAATGCACCTTGTGAATTTTGTATGTCTTTTATGTCATTCAAATGGACTAGGTCCTTCTTGACTAGAATATCTGAGTTGAGTCTAATATGAAGAGTCTTATTTAAGGCCTTTTGTCTTCTCTCCCGAGTTTTTAGCCCTCCTATCTTCTCTCCATACCTTTGCAACTTTGAGGCGTTAGTAGAGGTTATGTACCTTCTTTGTATTGGAGTGCTTCCAGCTTGGAGACTTTTAGGATGCCATTGAGTGTGAACATTAATCCATGATTGCTTGGACGCTATGTGATATTTTCTTTGGACTTAATTCCCACTAGGAGCTCTTGCTACCTTGGCAGCACCTCAAGGAGTAGACAACCTGGATGACCTAGATGTATGAGATCCTCCATGGAATTGAAACGCCGCTGAGTCAGTCTTGCGAGTTGGGTGGCTTAACCTCCTAGAAGTTCACTATATTCCTAGGTGGCCTGGGTTGATTGTATGTTTTTCTAGCGGGGCTGGAATAGTCTAGTTGGGTTGATTGCCACTCTTCCTATCTGGACTAGGACTATAATCATTCTTGGTTGCTTGGGATTTTGACGCGATGTTTTGGATTTATTATATTGGTTATTCTATTTTATGGACTTAGTTATTTTTAGTACCTATCAGGCTTATGGGCTTGGTTCAAAGTTCACTAAACTTGTGCAAGACTGTACTTTCTGGGCTTATGGGGTCCAATTAGCTTAAGTATAGAAGTACTTAGATTTGCTTGTGTATGCTCATGTGCTTTCGATTCATATTCTCCTCTACCTCCATTTATGCCTATACTCTATCTTTTCTGATAATTTTTATCTTTCTTGATCGGTCAGACGATGATGCCTGATGAGTAATTTGTTTTAGTGGTTATGCTACACTATGCATCTTTTCGTGATGCAACTTCTAGTACAAGCTACAAGAACTAATCGTTTGTGCCATCTTTAGAAACTTGTGGATATCAGATACGAGGGTAAGAACTTGGTGTCTTGGACCGACATATCTCCTTTGGTACATATGTTAGTTTGCCTTTTGCCTTTGAGATGGCTTGTGGTGGTCCACTTTTGGGACTTGTATTTATCTTGTAAGAAAACTTTGTTCTCGTGCCATCCAGGTTAGGGTAGGGTTTCCTTTGTATATACTTTTTGATTTTCATTTGTTTGTCTTTTCTTATTATTAGTATTACTTTCTATGCAGTTCCACGGTTATAGCCACTACTTCTCATTCTGGATATGGGTATTCTTATTTACTGGTGAGTTTTAGTAGGTTTTATTTTGAATCATGTAGTAAGGTCGTGACATATGGTCGGGAAAAATTAGCAACAACGTCAACTTCTTTAGCAAAAAACTCTTTCATAGTCTGTGGTCAAAGAGGGAAACTCTTGACACCCAATTTTGACCCTCTTTTATTTAAATTACATTTGATTGGTTTTCTAAATTAATAAAAAAATTATTTTATCCATCATTATTATTATAGTTATGATACTATCATTTTCACATTTATAGAATTACTAACAAAATACATTTTAACTTAAAAGTCACTTCTAACACTTTCTTTTTCATTTAAATTGATTGTCATCATTTTATTTCTAATTTCATACATACTAAATTAATATAAATCATCCAGGATATTTTTAAATATGTATACTTCTACATACGAATATATATTACACTCGTTATTTAATTACAAGCTCAAATGAATTGATTGAAACAGCGAAAAGACCCAAGAAATACTTCAACAATTTGGCTACCAAATAATAACAGAAATCTTCACAAGAACCATACAAAACAAGGGCCCAAAAGCAGGAGCCCAAAAATAAACCCATCATCCCTCTTCACAATCCCTACTACCCACGTTATCCTCGTTTAACTATCTGAAATACACTTTTTCTTTTAAATCTTTTAGGGTTTTATCCCCCCCCCCCAATCGACTCATAATTCACAAAATAATTTTGGCGATTAAGGTTCAAACGCCTGAAGCCTAATGCATGAAAATGCGAGGTGAAGCACATTAGGAGATTCACCGAACGATCTTGGCAAGGCCGACTTACGTCTCCAAATGAAATAGGTATTGCGATTTGAGCTAAATTTTGAGATACTATAAATAATTTGAATGAGAGAGAAATGAGATAGTCCTTAAAATTAAAATGATTCAACTGACATATATTTTAAGTTTTGAGAGAACACTTGACCTTTGTGAATAATACTTTCTAGATTTTAGGGTTTTTCAACTTTTCTTTTGAATTTGATAGGTTGAATCCAAAACGTGTTACTTGTAATTGCTTAATTTTACGTTACCCATGGTGGCTTTCATGGAAAATACATAATTATTTTTGCTTTTTGTGATTTGTGGCTAAAATCCCAAGATCTTGGGGTGCAATTGTACTTTGTATTGTTTAATGCTTGCTTTTTCTGATGTTAATACATGAATTTGGGGTAATTAGCATGGGGTTAATTTATGGGTTAAGGTTTCTAACTTAATTTCTACGTTTTGATCTCTGGTCAATGCTCAAAAGAGTTTTATAAGAGTTGGTAGTAATCCAATACTAGAAATTTAAGTTTAATGTTGTAACTTACTTGAAAATAGAGGTTGTGGTTCGTATCTCTTTTTCCTATTTCTGCGTCAATAGAGTGAATAGAGTAAGGTATTGGATTGTTTAGATTTTCATTTACACGAGACGGGATGAAGGTTCTATGAGTATATGCATTGAGATGAAAGATGATTAGCCTCATTGAAGATGACCTAGCCTTTTCATGAATGTTCATCACTATAGACTAGCACAACTATCCATATGTGACATCGAATTTCCATCCCCCACCCTAGATTGCTTGTTAACTCTTAATTCCTGGATATTTTAGTTTAACTGTGACAATTTATAACTAAATCTTCTTATTTAATTGGTGAATCATCCATCCAAATGTTCTTTTAATATTATGAATGAACAATATTACAATCTGAATTTCCTGAAAAGAATTCTCTACGATATACCATTCCTTAGGGGATTCGACCATGACACATCGTTGGGGTTTTATTGACTACGACCACTGTCCCCTTTAATTGGTTTTAAAGAGGATATTTGATCTTTATTAGCATGTTTTTTTTTTGGATTATTATAGGATAGACTATTGTCTCCTTAGACCAATGCACCATATGAAGTTTGTATGCCTCTTACGTTGTTCGGATAGATTAGGTCCTTGTTGATTGGAACAACAAACTTGGGTCTTAAGAAGAGCCTTAGTTAAGGTTTTTTGTCTTCTCTCTCTTCCTTTGCGACTCTGACGTGTTAGTAGAGGTTATATACCTTCTTTGTATTAGAGTACTACCATCTTGGAGCCTCTTGTGATACCATTGAGAGTGAATGTTTATACACGGTTTCTTGGAGCCTACGTGAGATTCTCTTTGGACTGATTCCCCCGGGAATTCTTTCTGCATGGGATGCAGACACCCCTAGGGGTAGACTGGTTGGGCGGCCTAGGTATTTGAGATCCTCTATGGCGTTGACACATCTCCAAGTCACTCTTGCTAGCTGGGTGGCTTACGCCCCTAGAAGTGGATTGTATGGCTAGGCGGCCTGGGTTGATTGACACTTTTTCTAGCGGGGCTATGAGTTGACTAGTAAGGTTGATCGACACTCTTCCTATCTGGACTTGAACATTACGAGTTCTTGGTTACTTGGGATGTTTTTGAGTTCTTATATTTGTTATTCTTCCATCTTATGGCTTAGCTATTCTTTGTACCTGTCAGGCTTATGGGGGTCCTTTCAGAGTTTATTGAACTTGCGCAAGAGTATACCTTCTAGGCTTATGGGGTGTAGTTAGGTTTAGTGTAATAGAACTCGGATTTTATTTTGGTATTCTCGTATGCTTTATTTTCATATTCGCCTCGACCTCTATTTGTGTTTGGACTCTATCTTTTCTGGGTTTTTTACCTTTCTTGATTGTACGACCTATGATGCCTACTGGGTACCTTGTTTTGGAACTTTTGCTATGATATGCATATTTTTTTATTGCAAGTCCTAGTACCAGCTACAAGCAACAATCGTTCGTGTCATCTTTTGTAGGTTCTGGATATCAGAGAGGAGAGTGAGCACTTGGTGTCGTGGACCAAGATGTCTCCTTTTGTACATATGTTAGCTTGCCTTTTTCCTTTGATATGGCTTGTAATGGTTCAATTTTAGGACTTGTATTTATCTTGTAAGACAATTCTAAGCTCGTGACTTCCAGGTTCGGGAAGTGTTTCCTTTGTATATACTTTTTGGTTTTCTTATTGTTAGTATTATTGTTTGTGTAGTTCCACCGTTATACCCACTACTTCTCATTATGGCATGGGTCTTCTTATCTACTGGTGAATTTTAGTAGGTGCTATTATGATTCAGATAGTCAGGCCATGACAAGATGATCGGGACAAAATTAGCAACAACGTCAACTTCCATTCCAAAAAACTCTTTCATTGTCTCTGGACAAAGAGGGAAAACTCTTGACACCCAATTTTAATAGACCTTTCTTTTAAATCATATTTGGTTGAGCTTTTAAATCATCAAAAAATATATTGTTATCCATCATTATTAATATAATTATGATACTATCGTAGTCACATTTACATAATTGCTAATAAAATACAATTTTTCTTAGAAAGTCACTTCTATCACTTTCTTTTTCAATTGTCATCATTTTATTTCTAATTGCATATTTACTAAATTAATATAAATCATCAAGGAAAATTTTAAAATTTGTACTGCTACACATTAATTCTGTATTACACTCATTATTAAATTACAAGCTCAAATAAATTGATTTAAACAACGAAAAGAACCAAGAAATACTTCAACAATTTGGCTACCAATTTATAACCCAAATCTGTAAAATAACCCTAATAAACAAGGGCCCAAATGCACAAGCCCAAACATAAACCCATCATCCCTAATTTCAACTATAAAAGTTTACTTTAAAGTTCATTTTCAAAGGTTTTTAAGCTACTCTCTTACACTTCAAAATTTGGCTGCCACTCACTCTTTGTTCACACTGAATTTTTCTTTCGCATCTTCTCTCCAAATCTCAAAAACATTGACAGAGCGTTCCTTTTGATTTATTGTGTTGTTTTATTTGTTAGTAAAGTTGGATTAAAGTAGATCTGAGGCCTCCTAGTGTTCATTGACATACAAAAGGTCAGTGACAATAATATGTTCGTTCTTCAATATGTATGTGTGTTGTGTATTTGTGTGGTTTATTAAATATACCCATGTAATAGAAGTTGATAAATTGTGCATTTCAACTTATACCATATTTTAAATCTTTTTTTATCAGAAGTTATATTCTATCTGCAACTAATCATTTATGTATATAAAAATGATGTATTTCTTTGATTTGATGTCATCTATGTATCTAACTATAATGGTTTTAGGTCTTTAGTGAAGATTAATCTCTCAACAAGAATTTTATATTAACTAAAACAGTCATTTCCTTAAATATAATAATACATGATTTGTTGGAATCTTTTTTGAAATCAAGATATATGGTTTAACTAGCATGAATCACCCTTGTCATTTTCTTAATGCTTAAAAAAAAGCCTTGTCAATTTCTTAATAACTTAAAAAAAGCCTTGTCAATTTTCTTAATATAAAAGGACTCGATGTTCTCTTTTAAAATAAATTTTTTACGTGCTTACCTTTAAAAGCCTTCAGACCTTGAGTAGAATTTTTTAAACACTTGACTCTTCTCATTCATTTGAATAAGAATGGGTGCAACTATTTTTTAATATATTTCATTTAAATTGTAGGTTTTTTAAAATTAATTTTGCACGTTCTTAAAATTTGGAAAGATAATTACTTTATTATGCTTGGGTTTCAATTTTAGTATTTTTAAATCTTGAGTAAGCCTATTGCTGTTTTCTAGTTTTTCTAAGACTAAATATATATCTGATTACATTTATTGTATTTTTGGTCAAGCTGTATAAACAATTCATCGTTTTAGTAGAGTTGGCTTGAACTAATTTTAGTTGTATTTTAATAAAGGATGGTTTGACTCATTGCTTCGTTATTTTATGAACATAACTACATAAAAACTAATTTATGCAATTAACTGTCAGTATGAGGGCTTTCATTAACTTATAGTAGAAGTATTCATATATATACTACTAGTAAAATTATTCGCACTTGGCACGGAAATTTAATATCACAAAATTTATAAATCAAATTAAAATCTATCGGTCATTAAAACTAAAACACTATATTATATTTAATAGAAGATTACGTAGAAATAAACATTAATAATTTAAAAGAAAATAATTTTTTTTACATCTTATAATTTATCCTTAATAACATAAGCCTACATTAATGATTGTTAAAATACATACAAGAATGTGTAACATAAGTAATGGTGTAAGTTAGTCACTCAACAGGAGGAAAACACACAAATATTTAATTGTGAACAAGAAGTATTTATGCAATTTACTGTCAGAATGAGGGCTTTCATTAACTTATAGTAGAAGTATTTATCTACTTAGTGAACTTTTGAAGCCTAAATAATTTCTTTACATGGTACTTCTCTTAAAATACTAGTAATGACTTATTAAGTTATATTTGTATTTTCACTTGCGTTATATTTTTAATCAAATCATATATTTTTGTCAACCTAAGTTTCGTTGGTAAAAATATTTAATAGATTTCGTCCCGTTAGGATAACTTGAACCCTTATTGAGAATCACACAAGTAAAGTAGACCATTAATTATAGTTAATTTTAGCATTGCTTAAATAAATATTTAAGTGTCCTAATTTACCTAAAAATAATTAGGTGGTAACTCCTTAAGTTAAACAATTTAGGAATCATCGATATGTTGTACACTATTTGACGTGAGTGAAAATGGGGTATAAGAACAAACTCATCCCCAACACCTTGAGATCCAAATAAAACGTCACTCTATAACACTCACTATTTCAGAGCTAACCACAATAATGAAATTCTTATCCGAGTGCGTTTACCAAGAACATCGACAGAAGTCAAAGATTGGCCAAAAAATCAAAGATGAAATGTCTAACCGCACAAACTCAAGTCGAGGGACTTACAACCAGAACCAAGCATTCTACTAGACCAATATGGACCTGCCTGAGCTTTCAAAAAATTTATACATCAGATTCTGCGGATGTTGAATTAAGTCAACTCTTTCATTTAAAAAGCTTTTCAAAGGGAAACACTTGCTCAAAACAATCTCGACCACCTCGGGAAGCATCCACTCAATCCAGCAAGACACAAAAGCTTGAAGGAAGCTATGGGTAGGGGCAAAGTAGTAAAAGTATACAAGAAAATACATTTTACCGTGAGGGTCATTACAAGAATAGAATAGAGGAAATAGAAGGAATGATGACGAAAATATATGACAAAAGATATGGTTTTATTCGACAGTTGAGCTTCTAATCAAAATAAGATTACAGGAACAAATAAAAATATAGACTGAACCATATTTGAAAGCAAAATAAAGACTAGTACTAGTTAAAATAGAGGGAAATAAGCAAATCAAAATTTCAGGGGTTCACCGCAGTCTCTGAATTCAAAAGTTGCTCCACACAAGGCATACCATAATGGGAAGAAGTCATACTATGATATGCAAGGGGTAGAAGTGTGGTATGAATACAAATAAGAGGTACTTATTAGACATAGGCCGGCAGAGCTCAAAAGCTAAATCAAGCATATATTATAGAAAAGGAAAGCAAGTATAGTATAAGAAGCCAAGAAGGAAATATTGCACAATTAATGTAAATAGAGACAAGGGAAAAGAATAGAATAAGCAAGAGACAGAGACAGAGATAAAGGAACATAACTTGGCATGCTATCCATATAACCTATCCAATACAAGGGTTCATTATGGAAGCCAATCATATTACTACATGTATCTTTTGTGTCCCTCTTCATGTTTTAAAAAAATCTGGTTCGAAATTCATTTTTAGATATTGTTTGTTGGGCTGTTGTGAAGAAACACATATGGATTGGTGTAGTGAAAAATGTGAAATGGCAAAGAGGGTAATTTCTTCATCACGTGGAGAAGCAAATGAGAATTCTGAAGATCTAAGTTATATGTCTCTGCAAATATTAGTCAGTGTATTGTGCAACCAAAGAAACATGGTAAGTATCCAGGCGGGCATTGTATTAATTGGGAAAAGGAGGTATGAACTGGGAAAATGAGATATGTACCTGATGAAGAAGTCTTTTGTTTATCATCGAGAATCAAGAAATATTGATATCCATTGATAAATATTGTCTTCTCAAGTGTTGTTTCAACTAAATCCATGCCAATCGTGACTCGGTCGAATTTTAGCAAGTCTAGAGCTCAAATTTCAAATTATTTTCCTGAGTAGAGAAAGTGTAACAGTCTTTAGAATCGACACGATAAACCTGGTGGGCCTATCTGGTCACCATGGGTACTCTTCTCAGGAAGAGGATTTCAAATTTGAGTTATAGGCTTGCTTAGATTTCCTTGAGTCACTGTCAACATGAATTTGGTTGACACAACTTTTGAAGAGACAATCTTTTAAGTGGACATCCATATTTTTTGCCGCCTGATGATAGAACAAGTGTTTCTTCAACATGTAGTCCTCTTTTTTCCCGGATTGTACCTCCTTTTCCTAGTAATATAATGCCCATACGATGTCCACATGGACATTTCATATATTTGTTTGGTGGTATAGTACTTTGACAAATATTTGTAGAGACATGTAACTTGGATTCCTAAGAGTACTCATTTTCCGTTCAACATGATGAACAGATTGCCCTCTTTCCAATATCACATCTTTAATAATAGCAATCCTTTCGTGCATCTGCATACCCCAACATAGAATGGCTGAAAGGAAGAGAAAAGAAGAATTTTTTAAAACAGGAAGATGACTATCAATACATAAAAAATATAGACTATATGATTGAGGTTTAGAAAAAACATATAGATATGGACAACGTGATGAAGAAAGTACGGATTAGAGAGTCATGAATTTCAGCTTTTCTAATTGATTGTCCACCCTTTTATGCTAAAATGAGAAAGAGAACTTACTAATGCACGTTAACATTTTAACATTGATAGCATGTAATGGTTGCTTCTACAAAATCTATATCACAACATATTTCACAAATCTTTTTCTAAATGTTCGTCTAGAAAAGACAAGAATTTAGAAGCTAATAGACATTTGATCCATATTAAGTGAAAATCATATTGCCCTCTAGTTTTATCAATGAACAAGGATGTAGATGCTATCAAAGTGGTCATTTATCTTCTTTAGTAACACTTAATTAAGATTGCCAGATGAACAAAATGAAGAATGAGGGGCAAGAATATCATCAGGTACAAAACGCTAAATCATAATCAACAAAATCAAGTTTTCGCCTTCTTTTAGCTAGCATGCTTATCTTTCATAATACCATACCATTGTATTATGAAAGCTAGTGGTACAGTACCCGTTTTCAATAAGCAATTCATTTTGCTTCTGTTGTTGTTAATTTGAAGATGGTTCATCTACATACCTAATATATTTAAGTTTTTATTTTCTTCTTTAATCTTATATCATTAGACTCAATCTATGGTGTCTTCTTTGGGACATGAAAGGAGAATTTTTAGAACAATAAAGTTAACTTGTTGTAACTAGAGCATATTCCTTGGTGGACGAAATAAATCTCTTGAGTTTTTTATCCTTTTAAAGTCGCACGATATAGTATAGTCTTTATCCCTGTAGTAATAAAGAAAAGTTCAATATGAATTGTGTTTAACTATTTTTCAACGTAAAATTTTAGGTAATCAATAAGTTGACTTTGGAGTAGAATGTTCTAATAAAAACGAACAAAATTGTAATCCCTATCCGTTAATAGCCTAATACATACACTGAAGTATTACCAGTAGAACGAGGTATAAGAAAACATCATTAGTAGAGAAATAACAACACAATATCTGAACATCGGGAAAGCATAGAGTAAAGATATTTTAGAACATGGGAGAAAAAAACTACACTCAAAGTAATTAGGAAAAGAAAGTCACCCAATAAACAACAACATATTTATAATTTTTTCCTAATGGAGATAAAAATATAGTAGCTAATAATTGTGTGATAACTATAGTTGATACATTGTTTGACGATCAAGTCCAGAACTTTAGTTCAACACTATTGATTAAAGGAAGGGACAATATTTAGAATAAATTGTCAAGATTTTTCTTAATCGAGTCACTTAATGATATAGAAGATAATTTACTCTTCTTGTTATATTTTTCCTTTTAGCAAGTTGAAACCTATTCAAAACATCTATATTGAAAACTCCTTAATTTATATTAGAGTGTTGAAACCTCAAACATTCATTATTTAATTCATAATCATAATTTATGAATGAGCCTGGGTAACTTTGTTCATCCTTAATAAAAGATATTCAATAGATATCTCTTTAAGCATCTTATTTGAAAAAACACTCTATCAATTTGAACAATATTTATTGATAAACTTAGGTGTGATGTTTATCTTTTTATTTCACATGTGATATGTTCCCTTTATTTATCATTACTGTCATTTGTGTGCTCTCTCTTTATTTAAGTGAGCCTAAACCACAAAAAAACTTTGTTAACTCACATAAATGTTCCCTCATACATATAATTTTTAAAATAAATAAATTATAGTCATGATTAATTTATCTTAATTTATTTAATTTGTTTCTTTGAGTGATTTTTAGCTCTAGTCACATAACAGATTATCAAGAACGTGTCATTGGTTATTAACTAGGTGGTTGATTATGAAAATATATTTTTCAAAAATTTCAAATGACTAACAAATAAACTAACATTAAATAAATTATTTTTAATATTAAACATCTACTTCATAACAAATGACACATTCTTGATAGTTTTGTACGTGATTAGCGTTGTCACACACCAGCAAAAGAAACAAAATTTAATAAATCAAGATAAATTAATCATGATACTAATTAAAAAAAGAGTTGTGAGAGAACATGCATGTGAATTAAGGGAAAAGGGTCTGATATACCCCTCAACTTTGTCATTTAGAGCTGATATACCCCTCGTTATGAAAGTGGCTCATATATACCCTTACCGTTATACAAACGGCTCATATATACCCCTGCTGTTACAAAATGAGCTCACATATACCCTTCATTTAACGGAAGTGAAAAAATTAGTTTTAAATTTATATTTTTTACTTTTAATTTTTTTTTAAAAAATTATTTAGGGGTATATATGATTCTTTTATCAAAGTTTAAGGTAGATTTCAATTTTTTTCATACATAAATTATTTTTTCACTTCTTTTATTATAATTATTTGAGTTTCTTATTCTTATATTTTTTTTTCATTCCTTAGTGTAAAGAAAAAATATTTAAAACTATTTTTTATGTCTATATTGTAATTTAATTTTTGTATTCGAAGAAAAAAAATTGGTCATCTACATTAAGTTTTACAAGAATATTAGAGAAACTTTAATAAATTTGATCATTAAAATAATAATTCTAAATTAGTCATTTAAATAAAAAAAGTCGAAAAAAAGTATGTTTGACGAGGATTAAATCTACTCATATGATATTATATTTTTTAGAAAAAAATAATAAAAAATTAGATTAATATTATTATTTTTTCATTTTCCGTTAGAGGAAAAGGGTATATGTGAGCCATTTGTTTATAAGTAGGGGTATATATGAGCCACTTTCATAACAAGGGGTATATCAGCTCTAAATGACAAAGTTGAGGGGTATATCAGACCCTTTTCCCGTGAATTAATGAAGTTGTTTTTGGTAGAGTTTAAATGAAAATTAAGAAAAAGAACACATACAAAACAAAAAACAAAAAATAGACATCACCTTAAAAGTTTTAACTTTAGAGTGTGTTTGGTATGAATTCCAATTTTCTCATGTTTGGTTGGGACAAAAGTTTTAGAAAATGTTTTTCATATCAACTCATTTTCCTCAAAATTAAGGAAAATGACTTCTCTTCAAAAATTAAGGAAAACAGTTTCAAAACTCTCCTCCATTTCAAATTACTTTTTTTTTTTTGGGAAAAACATCAATTTTAAAAAATTATTTTCAATTTCAAAATTTTATTTTTTCACCCGATCCCTGACCCCCACCCACCCACCCACCATCGGCCAGCCCTCCCCCCCTCTCCCCCCACCCCAAAAAAAAATTGCTTTTTAAAAATATTTTCAAATTTAATTTTTTTTAAACCCCAACCCCCCCCCCCAACTATCAACTTCAAACTTCTTTTTTTTCACTCCTAACCCTCCTCCCTTCCCCCCCCCCCTACCCCACCCCACACCACCCCACCCCCCAAAAATAATAATTTTGTTTTTTAAAAATATTTTCAATTTCGTAAATTATTTTTTACTTTAGTAAAAATAAAAGATGTCTCTCAAAAACATTTTTCATTCATAAATCAAACACTAAAAATCATTTCCGGAAAATATTTTCTACTCACCAACCAAACATAAGAAAATAAGTCCAAAATCTACTTGTTTTCAAGAAAAAATATTTCCAGGAAAACATTTTCCTCCATACCAAACACAACATTAATCTTAAAATGCCCAAATCAAAGTGTACTATAATGAATTAGTTTTTCCTGAGGTGTGTATATATATACATATTTCACATAAAATAAATACAGAGAATATATGAAATGTGAAACAAAAATATATACATCACACCACCATTTATCAATAATTATTGTTCTAGATGATACAAAATTAGCTAATTAAATGCTTTAAGAGTTATATAAAGTAATTTAGATTAATACACTATTGAATACCATTTTCTAAGGATGGACAGAACCCGATATTTAGCTTGTCCAAGCCTATTCAGACACTTTATTTATGAAAAAGATAAAGGAGTGTTCAAAATATAAAATGAAGTGTATAGAGAAAAGGAGACTAAATGCATCAAAAGATATAATTGTGTGTCATGCAACTCAATACATACTAGAGTTAACTAGTTGTTTATCATTTTATTTAATTAGAAGAAGTTAATTGATGATGAAAGGTTTAATTACTAAACTATGTATGTCCATTTGTGGAACGAGTATGTATTGTCCTTTGAACTGTATAAAACACTTTGTTAAAATTTTGTGTGTGTGTGCGCGTGCGTGCATGTGTATTATTACTTTTTACATTCATTACAAGAAAGCCTACAAAATTGATGACTTTCTTCAAGAAATCAATCATCTTTACTTGCATTGGTCTAAAAAAAATCTCTCCAGAAAACATGTGAAAGCATCCAACAAGTAAGGTTATTCTAATACTTTTTGTGATGGTTTTGTTGGTCTATTAAGTATGAAGAGAAGTGTTGTTCTTTGTATCCAACAAGTAGAAGCACAAGTAAGGATTTTCTCTTTTATGATATTCTAAAAAAATATAATAGTTCTAAGAAATACTTATAACAAATAAGATAGAAACTTGTCTAAACAAGATATACATATCTTGAAAGATTACAAACAATATAAAGTATGTTGCACTGTTTGAGATATCTTTTTTGAACTACTGAACTTGAGTTTTACTTGAGGACAAACAAAAGTTTAAGTTGGGGGTGTTGATGAGTCCACAATTTGGACTCATTTAGGGCTATATTTTAGTAGATTCAGTGTCCTCAAATGCATATTTTATCTGGAAAACTGGCGAAAAACCTTGAGCTTCAGGTATATATACTTGGAGACAAAGCATGGACACGATTTAGCAAAAAGGAACAAGGCAGTTGAAAGAATGAAGAAAAGATGGCCTCAGGAGCGCCTAACCCATTAGGAGAGTCGCCAAATGGCCTTATTCTCGCATAATGTTCCAGTGTGCTAAGCCCGATGGAAAGGATCAAGTCGGTTGTGAACTGGAGCAGTCGATGTGTCTCTGAGCAGTTCCGTGAAGAAGTCCTGAATCGTCCAATGATCCAGAACTCTAAGATGCTGAAAGCTAAGGCAAGACGGCGAGGAGATATACCAAAGGCGTCGAGTGATCCTTCCAGGACAAAATTTCAAAAATTATAAATACTCGTTGATAATCAAATTTATCATACTTTTACTATTGAGACTATTTTATTCAGATATTTTCTCAGCTTTAGTTCTTTGAGTTTTTGTGAGACTTTGTTCTTAAGCTTTGAAGATTTGAAGGTTTCCAACTTCAAGAAAGTGGAAGTGGGTCTTGAACAATCTTCATCTTTGACGTTTGTAAAGACATTTTCTATCGTACCCAATTCATGGAAATATTTTTCCGTATCGATTTCTATCTCTTTACTATGTCTAGCTGATAACGTTCAAATATACTTCTTGGAAAAAAAATGATCGTATGCAATATATTTACCCAATTATGAGTCGGGGTCGATCCCATAGAGAAAATGAAAGAATATTATCAATAGCAAATATTTGACTTGATAGTCGTTATATAAAAATGGGGGATTTTAAATTGAAATAAAAATAAAAGAAATAAAAATAGCTTTGAACTAAGTATTTACTTATATCCAAATTAATAAAAATAACTAGGCATGTGTTCCCCATAAGCCCATAACGCGGTAATCCTAGTAATAGCAATTCTTCTCTAGTGTTATGCATGCAAAGTGATAAGTTATGTATCTCTAAATCCTTGGTCCGGCATCTAGAGAATTTCACCCCGTACCTTGGTCCGGCTACGTGTGTATAATTTACTAACCCTTTCCTTTACTTCATATTAAACATCATAATCGATGGATGGCTTAGTTATTACTTCGCACCAATCGACACTAGCCTATTAGATAGTATTCACTAAATCTATGTTGATAATTCTTTTCTTATTAACTACCTCCTTGGTCCGGCAAGTAGCAACAAGGCGAGTTCTAACGCGTGCACTCATTAAAAAGACTTCTAAGCAAAATAATTATCAATACATGCAATAACCTATTTGAGAATTGCTTAATTACTATTCATACTTTATTAATCGATCATGGTTTCCACAAACCTAGTTGTGAAGCTTAGCTACTCATTATCGCAAAAACACAATCAAAATTTATTAAAATAAATATGTTTGTGTTAATCATAAAAAGTTAAGAACAATAGCTAAACTATATTTTTTATTAATCACGAGTAAAAATAAATAATAAAGGAGAAGAAAGAATAAATCATAATTCTCCGGCCTCAACGGCGGCTCTTACAAAGCTCCAAAGCTAGAAAACAATTTATATTATGTCTTGTATCTTGTTTCTTGGCTTCCAAATAATAATTTCTATGTATTATTTATAGATTTAGAAAATCCTAAATAAAATAATTGAGTTCAAACAAATTTGAAAATCAAAACCCGAAAGGAATTGAATTCCGTAAATTATTTGTTGTTACTGTTGCTGCGCCGCCTTCCAAATTAAGTAACCTTTAAGAAGCTGACATGTGGCAGCTGCAAATAGCGTGAGAATTGAAATTCTCAATTTGAGCCACAATTTCCATATATATATAAATATATTATTTTATTCAATTTAATCCATTAAGCTACCTGCTTGATTTCCTTCTTCAATCTTTCATCTTTAATTTATTTTAGCTCCAAACTTCTTCAGATTTTTCACCAAATTAATTGTACAAATATAATACACAATTTAGCACAATCCATAAAATTTATGCTCAAAATGGACAAATATAAATAATAAATGTGAGGTAAATAATGATAAAAAATAAGAATTTTGGCCTCATTTTAACACCCCACACTTAAACTTTTGTTCGTCCTCGAGCAAACATTAAAACTCATCTAAAAAAATTATACTAGCAATGTCATCACTTTGATTAATACAAACAATTAGGCCATATACCAATTTTAAAATATCAAGCAGACTTCTCAATCATTATGCAAGACATCTAAGTAAACAATAAACCTCTAACCACCTAACTTGAAGAACTTTAAACTCATAAAATTTATGTTTGTTCACCTACTCTCATCAAAGAAAGTTAATAACATCACCTATCTATCATGAAACAAGTGCCCTCACAAAAAGAAATAGTCCACGCGCTCAATGCAAAAGATTAAATATAAATTAAGGACTTCATATCAAGAACAACTCTCACACTCACAAATAAAATTCACATGTATGCACAAAGAACCATATGCTTGCTCATTATGTACATCTCCACTAATTAAGCATGCTTGAGTAGAATCAAATAGGACTTTAACGGGTTGTAATGTAGGCTAGGGGACGGGTAGAAAAAATATATATAATAGTGACTTTCACTTCCTTAGGCACTTTGCAATTTTTAGACTTCATCACCCATATTTTCTTCTCTTGATTTTCAGCCCTCTCTTCAACAATTATTTCACGAGTAATTTTCATCATCAGAAGAATGTATTAGTCATTATTCTCTTTTTTTTTTTAATTTTCCTTCATAATAGCCACCCTCGACTTGCGTATTTTAAATAAGTTAAGGTGCACGATGTCCTTGGAAGGACAAGGGCCATCATCAAGGTATTTTTTTTTTTATGTCACATTCCAATTATATATTTTTTTTAACATTCTTTCAAAGAGGGCTTTTAAGAACTTTGTAGCTATCATTGATTACCTTTTCACTCATCCATCCCTTTTTCTCAGAATTGATAATTAAAATAAGTTTATGCTATGATGCTCAAGGAAGCAAGGTGCAAAAACTAGGGATTCAACAAAAATAGTCAAGGGAAAAATATGGGTACCAATAAAAGGCTACAAGCTCAAAAGGGATAACTAGTGATAAAATATCTGAAAAGGCTAAAATTTATAAGACAAATCAAAGAAAGCCTATTATCATCTCCTAAACAAGGCAACACTTTTTTATTTCGCTTCAATAACATGCAGGGCAAGTTCTAGACTAAGATGCAAAACATGAAATAAACAAAATCTCACCACACATGGCACAAGTATCAATCAAGATGGATCAATTCTACTTCTAACAGAGACAGGATCATAACAAACTACAAAATAAATAAGCTATATACATAGTCACAACCATGAACCTAGATCTCAAAAAGGTTTGCAATTTCACTAGTAATCAAGCATTCAAAAGAAAGTACTACTTAAAATTAGGCCCAAATAGTAAGTATCATATAACTCAAAAGGTTTTTTTTCCATTCCAAAAATAATAATTAAAAAAAATTATTCCTAAAATAAATAAATAAAAGACACTCAGTTCAAAAGGGACTATCGTCAGGAAAAGAACCGAAAACAAAAGCCAAGGAACCCATCCTAAGAAAAACAACTCAATAAAATAGTAAAAATTAGGAATTCATTCCTCCACCCCACACTTAAAAATATGCTATGGCCCCAAAGCATTAAATAAAATATAAAACAAGGGTTAGGAAAACTCCCTGAGGCCTTTAAGCCTAGCTAGTAGCACGTTCTCTAAATTTATATGAAGGGTCGTCACCCCACACTTAAGCTCAAACATGCTCCTTTTTTTTTTTTTTGGGTACTCAGACTTCCCCTAATCTGCAAAAACAAGATAAAAAAGTGATAATAATAATAAAATAAAATAAATAATAATAATAAATTTTTAAAAAAAGTTACACTACTATTTGGGTCGCGATACGACACTATCAATTTTACTATTTGTTTCTTCCACTTTGAAGATATGAATTGCACCCCCAATTTTGAATCAATTTTTCTATTACGCTCAAGGGGTGGTAGTACATAAAGAAAGGTCCCAAACAATAGATATCGCATTCTGCACTTGTTAGATCCTAAGTGAGGAATGTAATTTTCGATGTTGGAACAATAAATTCAAGAATATAGACACAATTTTCCTTCTCCATACACTTTTCTATAGGCTCAGATAACTCGATGATAATAATAATAAAAAAATTAAAACTAATCCTAAGAAACAACAAAATAAATAAAAAAATTACAAGTTAAAATAAATACTAAAGACAATTTCTAAGTCATATTCCCCGGCAGCGGCGCCATTATTTGATAACGTTCAAATATACTTCTTGAAAAAAAATATAAACGATCGTATGCAATATATTTACCCAATTATGAGTCGGGGTCGATCCCACAGAGAATATGGAAGAATATTATAAATAGCAAATATTTAACTTGATAGTCGTTATATAAAAATGGGGGATTTTAAATTGAAATAAAAATAAAAGAAATAAAAATAGCTTTGAACTAAGTATTTATTTATATCCAAATTAATAAAAATAACTAGGAATGTGTTCCCCATAATCTCATAACGCGGTAATCCTAGTAATAGCAATTCTTCTCTAGTGTTATGCATGCAAAGTGATAAGTTATGTATCTCTAAATCCTTGGTCCGGCATCTAGAGAATTTCACCCCGTACCTTGGTCCGGCTACGTGTGTATAATTTACTAACCCTTTCCTTTATTTCATATTAAACATCATAATTGATGTATGGCTTAGTTATTACTTCGCACCAATCGACACTAGCCTACTAGATAATATTCCACTAAATCTATGTTGATAATTCTTTTCTTATTAACTACCTCCTTGGTCCGGCAAGTAGCAACAAGGCGAGTTCTAACGCGTGCACTCGTTAAAAAGACTTCTAAGCGAAATAATTATCAATACATGCAATATCCTATTTGAGAATTGCTTAATTACTATGCATACTTTGTTAATCGCTCATGGTTCCCACAAACCTAGTTGTGAAGCTTAGCTACTCATTATCGCAAAAACACAATCAAAATTTATTAAAATAAATATGTTTGTGTTAATCATAAAAAGTTAAGAACAATAGCTAAACTATATTTTTTATTAATCATGAATAAAAATAAATAATAAAGGAGAAGAAAGAATAAACCACAATTTTCCGGCCTCCACGGCGGCTCTTACAAAGCTCCAAAGCTAGAAGAAAATTTATATTATGTCTTGTATCTTGTTTCTTGGCTTCCCAAATAATAATTTCTATGTTTTATTTATAGATTTAGAAAAACCCTAAATAAAATAATTGAGTTAAAACAAATTAGAAAATCAAAACTCGAAAGGAATTGAATTCGGTAAATAATTTGTTGTTACTGTTGCTGCTCCGCCTTCCAAATTAAATAACCTTTAAGAAGCTGACACGTGGCAGCTGCAAATAGCGTGAGAATTTAAATTCTCAATTTGAGCCGCAATTTCCATATATATATAAATATATTATTTTATTCAATTTAATCCATTAAGCTATCTGCTTGATTTTCTTCTTCAACCTTTCATCTTTAATTCATTTTAGTTCCAAACTTCTTCAATTTTTCACCAAATTAATTCTACAAATAAAATACACAATTTAGCACAATTCATAAAATTTATGCTCAAAATGGACAAATATAAATAATAAATGTGAGGTAAATAATGATAAAAAATGTGTATTTGGCCTCACATCACTAGCTAAAATCTTATTTCTTGGGATGTGATTATATGAATGTGGGTTGAATTTACTATTGGGTCTTGCTTATTGATGGTTTATTTTTTGTTTAAGTGTGATTTAGTTCACTAGTTGTTTATGAACTTAATGGAATTGTAGTTGCAAATATAATTTCATCTTCGTATCTTTTGCTTGCTCGAGAGAGAGGTCTTAAGACCAAAACTACTATATTGATAGCCGATGGTTATTAGGTTGATGTGAGTTCATCTCGAGAGAGTGAATCCTAAACCCTCTCCCAGACGTCCAGTTCGAGAGAGTGAATGGGCTAAGGCGAAGACTTGGCATAATCGCGGCAAGTGTTTGAGAGAAATCGATTTGATTTGGGGTAAGTTGCTCGAAAGAGAATTTACCCCAATAAAGTCTAGCTTTGTCACAAATTTATAGCGATTTATCATCAATATCATGTACCCAGTTATTTGAGCTCATAATCCTATCACATCCCAAGAATTTTGTTTCCATATTCATACTTTTGTTTTTTTGCAATCTTAGTTTTCAATTGCTTACGAATCCCCTTGATAATTGACACTTGTGTCACCCCTTTGATTTATTATGTTTTTAAACGTAAATATCTTTTAGCTATGACTAATTTGAACTGATTTGTACTTGGCAGATTATTCTCGTAACCACTCCCTGTGGGATTCGACCACAACCCTTGGTTGGGTTATATTACTGACTAACACCCATCGACACTTAGAATTGATGAAGTGTACTGATATGTCATGTGATCCGCACCTCAATTTTTTAGATCCAGAGGTTAATAATAAAATAGTTACACATATTTTTACTTTCGCCTTTTATTTTCACAGAAGACTTATTAGTCCCCTCTATTATCCAACCCCTACTGCTGATCCCCATTACCCCCAACCCTACTATTGGTGTCCCATTACCCCCAACCCTACTACTGGTGTCACTTATATAATAAAACATAACAAGAACATCGATTTTTTTGCAGACACAAAACACACACAGAACGTGTCTTCCAACTCCTCTACTAGAATCGAGATACCTACAGGAGTGAATAACCTAAATCCTTAATCAGAGTGACTCTTAATATCCAATGCAGAACTGATTTGTTAGAGAAAAATCAGCAAAACAAACAACAATAATGGTGGTACCTTTCCTGAAACTCAAGTTTGTCTGCAAAAATAAAGCTATAACTCTCCATTGAAGGTCTATAAATGAAATCAATGTCTATTTTTTCTAATTGCTGAAGTCACCTTTTTCTTTTTACTTCAAATTTCACATGAGTTATGTTGGTCTTTGCTAAAATATCACCAGAGTTTTGCTAGTCTTTACTGTGTGTGATTGTAACTTGACATATTCTTGGACTTTCCTTCACTTCAAGGTAAGTTTAGGTTGTTTTGACCATTAATTGTTATGCGGGTATTCTGATTTTGACCATTTTTGAGTTTATGTTGTATGTTTCATAAGTTTTTTAAGTAGATTATTGGTGCACATGGTTTTAAATTATACAAGATGTTGCGGTTATTGATATGTGTACTTTAGTAGCCTCGATTGAAAATCAATAGAAGTCTCAATGATGAAATGATTGAATAAATTCGTTAGTCTCATAATTTCAAGGACAAAATTTCCATTATAAATTTTGATATAGAGATATGGTTTTGTTTTTCCTATTTTAACTGACCCCTTTATATAGGTCAACATGTTCCTTAATGCAGAACTTAGGTAGTTTTACATTGGATCATGATGATTCAACTAACTTTAGTATTTTGAAACAAAACATGTTTGTTTTACTAGGATGTTCAACAACATCTACTGTGTGATAGTGGTTCGGGTTCAAATGTATGTAGGGGAATATATTCTTGTAAAAGGGTGACTAGGACTGAGTTAGAACCAAATAACCCAATTTGAACATGTTGTGTTTGTGATCCACTAGTTAATGTTCGTTCAGTTTATGGTTTGAACTTGTCTTGGCTTCAGTGTTCTTCGTATTCATCGATATATAGTTTTGGAGGTGATAAAGGAGATCCTATGAATTGGGTGTTTGGGATTTATTTGTTGTATAATAATTCATATTGTGTTGATGAATCTTGCAAGAACTGTGAGGATAGTGGTGGATCTTGTGGTTTTTTATGGTGTAGATGAGTCTTTTGCTTGCATTTTAGGAATGGTGTCCTAGAAATCTATTCAGCCATTTCTTTGTTAAGCAATAAATAACTCATGTGCAGATAGGAGCGATAGCAGGATCTTGATGTTGCTACATGTAACATCTCGAAAAATTGAAATAACTAGGAAAAAACATAGAAGTTGAAATAGTCAGTTTTGGAAAGAATTAAAATGTAGAAACTTTCTTAAGTTAGGAAAAAATGAGTTTTTGTTCGACTTGAAATAGTCATAACTCCTAGATCAGGATGAGTTAGGTGTAGTTTGAGATATGGTTGGAAAGCCCTTGGAACAATCTTTTCAACGCCGCCGAGTTTGCGAAATTTTGAGTTCGGATGAGTGAGTTATGCTCTTTGGAAGTTAAAAGGGTAATTTGGTCTTTTTCTTACCCAATTAATTAAATTCGTTTTTGGTAATATTATGAAGGATCTAAACTGAACTTGGTCAGTTTTACACTTTTGGAGAAATGTTAGGGTTTTGGAGAAAGAACACAAGAGAAGAAGAAAGGAAAAAGGAGTCATGATCGTCGTGTTCGTCAAGAATAACTTGTGGATTTTATCGTGGGTGATCCCTAAAAAGGTATGTGAGTCTTCCATAACGCTGGGTTCGTTTTACCCACGTGCCAAGCATGTTTGATTCAGCGTGATTTCATCCTAAAAATATTGGATTTTTGAATGTTGTTCTTGAATTATTTTCCTTCTTGAACATGAGTTGAGATTTAGGAATTCTTTGATGATATAGGTGTAGTTCTTGAAATCATTGGGTTATATCCTTGTATATATGATGTGAGTAAATGAATCTAAAGTGAATTTGAGAAAAAGAATTAAATTAAACGATTTAAGGAAAGAAAACGAGCGGAAAACTTCAAAGATTTTTGCCAAAGGAACAGGTTGGCGCAACGCGCCCCCATAGCGCTACGAGGGCTGGGGCGGCGCCAGCAGTGCGCCTGAATGGTCCCTCAGTCAAGTGATGCGGACGCGCCCAAAACGTGGTTTTCACCCAGCTTCCGTTATTCTGTCCATTTAAGCTTTTCTAAAGTGTTTTAACACTTCCTATTGATTCTAACTACTCTAGATGACTTCTAAACATATAGAAATCATCCAAAAACATAAGCTACAATCTAGAATCCATAACTTCAAATTCAAGGAAAGTTTAGAACCAAATCTAGAAAGTTCTTACAGTCTTTTCAAGAAGTCATTTACAAATGCTTTTCACTTTGTTTTAAGACATAAAGAAAAAGTTGAGTAAAGAGAAAAGCTAATGGGAAGAAGTTCATTTCAAGTTTCATAAGTCTTTAACACACGTTTTAACTTATTTTTAAGACTCAAGTTTCAAGTTAAGTAACAAGTAAAGAGTTGAGTTCATTTCTCAAAACAAGGGAACTAAGTATTCCCTAAGAATTGATTTAAGACTCAAGTTTCAAGCTAAGTAAAGAGTAAAGAGTTGAGTCCATTTCTCAAAAGCTATAAGGGAACTAAGTATCCTCTAAGAGTTTATAAATATTTTTACATTTAAGATAAGAGAAAACTAAGATTTCCCAAAAGATATTTGAACAAGAATAGGGAACATTGATTCCAAGAGAGCATTTTAAAGCTAAGTGTTGAGCAATTATCTCAACCCAAAGAAAGGAAGTTGTTTTTAAAAGCATGAACTAAAGTATATGATGGGAGTAGTATTGAGGACCGATGTTGGGATGAGAGATCATAATAACTCAAGTCTCCATGAAAACCATGTATCCATCATGGGTATTAACGGGACATACTTTTTAGATGATCACGTAAGTTAAGCTAGTGAATCTACTAAGTTAAGTTAATTGTCTATACTGATGGCAAGGTATAGGTCGGTCCTTGTGGCATTGTGAGGTAAAGTGTTGTATCATCACTATAGATCTTAAGTGATGGTTGTCGGTTAGAGAAACTCCCACAACAGTAGTTGCATGGTTCCTCAAGAGGTTCTGCTTAGTATGAATGGGGGTATGGGACTTCATTCATGCATTGCACAAGTAGACTTTGAGAGGAAGCATGATATGTCTTTTATTATGATTATGAATTGACATCAGTTTATTTTGTATTTTTACATACATCTCAGAGTTATTTTGTATCTTTGCATACACACATAGTTTACAACATGTTTTTAAACAACTTTTCTTTATTATGCACTTGCTTTTAAATTGCTTAATATTGAAATGAGTTTAGTTAAGTATTCATGAGTTGAGAAGAGTCCAGGTAAATGTTTCTTTCAGAATCTCCTTCAAGTCTTTGTTGTTTTAGCACTCCAACTCGCATACTCATACATTCAATGTACTGATACCAGTTAGCCTGCATCGTATTATGATGAAGATCCAGGTAACTAGGATCGACATTCCAGCGCACCGTTGATCCAATGAGCAGTTCAGAGTCAGTTGGTGAGCCTCCTTGCTTTCCGGAGGATCCATTTTCATTGCTTTCCAGTTTAGTTCATTAGGATCTTGTGGTGGTCTGTCCCAACATCTATCTCAGTTATTAGAGGATTCATAGATAGTCAGTCAGATGTTAGTTCTTTCATCATAATTTTGTTATTAACATATTTTCAGATTTGAGTTTCCATTTTGGCTAAGGTAAATGTTTATTGTTAAAACATTTTGATTTCAGTTCCAGACAGTTGAGTTAGTTAGCATTTTAATCCTTGTATTAATGTAAGTCTTCCGCTAAGTAAGTAAGTCAGGTCAAGGGTTCACTTTGGACTAGCAATAGTCTCTCAGTTCCAGCCACGTCCAGGGTGTAGGCTCAGGGCGTGACACTATATTAGAACCTCCTTGTTTATATTTTTACTAGTCTATAAAGGTTAACATCATTGTAATGAGATCATTACCTGGAATTCCCCTTCCCTTTCTGTCAAGCATCTTTAATCTCTCTATTTTTCTGAATTTTGTAGCTTATTTAGTGTAGTTGTTGCCTTGCCCTTACAAATAGTTTTAGTTGGTGAATAAGACAATTCTCTCGGTATTCATAAATAACTCTCCACTATCATCTCCATTGAATACAATTCTCCTTTATCATATTGTTGGCTTTGATTTTTTATTTCACTCAAAGCGAGTGCTTCGTTGTTTAAAGTGAGAAGGAAAGCTAAGCAAAGCTATATTGCTTCTTTGCAGTGAAGCGAAACTATTGTAAAAAAACAACAACAAGCGCTTCAGTCTAGAAGCGGGGAAGCGATTTCTCGCTTTTCTGCTTAACTAAGGTTGACAGTAACTAGGGCTTTTCTTTTATTTCGTAAGAACATTTCGTGGCTTCTTTTCTGACATTTCCCTCTATTTCACTTCTCATATTGTGACACTCTTTCAAGTGACTGCAAGTTAAGTTTCTCATCTCTTCTTCTTCTTCTTTTTTTCTCTTCTTATTTTCTCCGTTTCTCTGGCTACAATTATATTTTTAACTGCGTCTGCAATTTTACCTGTTTTGTTATTTGCTGTGTATATTGAATCATATTTGACTTTTATGTATCCTCTGAATCCAATACGTATGTGAGGCAACTCAGTTGGTGCTGTCATTTAGGCTAAACTTTTATTGAAGTAGCATATAGTATTACCTGCAAAAGTATGAAATTCATTAACATAGCACGAAACAAGCACATTTATAGAACATCTAAGTAAGGGGACAATTAGAACTTTGCATTCTTAATAGGATAAATAACTTTAAATATTTGGCCTATATGACCACACCAACTGAGTTGCCTTACATACGTATTGGATTCAGAACATACATAAAAAATCAAATATGATTCAATATAAACATGGTTTCCTTCTCTTCTTCTATAATTTTCCCAATTGTTTTTCTCAGTTTCACAATTGTTTTCTCTGCTTTGTATTGCTTTTTCTATTATGCTCTGTTTTGGTCCATATTCTGCAATTTTTCCTCTCTTCTATAATTTTTGTGTTATTCCGTCTCTGTTCTCAGTGTTTAGTTTCTTTTTTGGGGTAAATTATATAAACTTTTTAATTTAAGAATCGAATGATTTGCTAAATATGTTATTTTTATTGAGTTCTTGGTTATTAATCTACTAGTTTCTGAGCACGTGCTTCGCACATGTGTTTCATGTGAATTTTTATAGATACGTTAGAATGACTAAAATTTCATGGAAATATATATGTAAATTGTAATGAATAATAAAATGTAACAATTACAAAATAAGAATAAAGATTTACGGCAATAAAACATTCATAGAGAACTAAATTAAGAAGTCTAATAGAGAAAAAAAAAAAGACAAAAAGAAACAAATTTAAGAAAAAATGCAATGTACAAATTATTCTTATAACACTAATGTATGTATAGATGAAAAAATAATTACAAAATTAGTACATAAATCTCTGAGTTCTTATCGACTCCTTCCATATCCTATCAAACTTCAACAGTTTTTTTCATCTACTTTAACTATAGAATAAAAATAATAACCTAATAGTCTTGGTAGGAGTTTCATGAGATAAAGTAGTTGAATTTATATAGATAGAATAGAAGGAATATCAAAAGATATCTTAAAGTGTTAGTTTAAATATTTGAATGTTATGAATATGAAAAGATTAGTGTTATGAATATTAAGAGTATAAAAGTTAAATAAGTAATTAGAAAATAATAATAAATAAATGAAGAATATGAAAAAGAAAATTAAAGTTAGTTTATCATGCATGTAATAATACCCTTACAGAATTGATACTCTTCAAATTTCCAATTGATTGAGGGAGTGAACCTGTCAAGCCTTTGTTGTATGATAGATCCCTATTAACGAAACAGATAATTAGAATAGAATTTTAAAACTTTCAACCGTCAAGAATATTTGTGCATGCAATGTATGATCACAAGCAAAATGGTGTTTGTGTGTCTTCATTTTGCAGATTTGCACCCTTTAAATTATTAAATTTCGTTATTTATCATAAAGAATAACACTTTATTCATATAAATTATAATATTATATTATTCATGAGGTGTTAAGGAAAAAGTTATGAGAAGAGGAAAATATAGCAATTTAGGTAGAGATTTGTTTTTATAAAAAAATTATAATTATTATATACATGATAAATATTAATAAATGAGATCTTTAATAAGGAATTAATCTTAGGAAATCTAAAAGTCATTAACATTTTAATTAAATTTACCATTAAATATTTAAATATTTTAAACAATTTAATTTATAGAAGGGGTAAAACCGTAATTCAACTTTCAACTTTTTTTGTTCATGCTTTTAGTAATACTAGTCTTGCAAACGTGCGTTGCCCTATTATTATATAAAATTTATATAATCCTAACTTCACAGATCATAAAAATGATTGTGTTTACTAAATAAGTTGCGAACATTCCAACTCGATCGTCAAAAGATTGATTTCAGCCTCTTTGAAGATTCAAACATGCCTTCTCTCATTGCAAGCTCCATTAGAAGTAGTAAGAATTTGTACACAATATATTTTGTTTTTGTAAGTAACAAAAGAATATATGAGTAATCAAGTGATTAGTATTATAAAATGAAGCTAAAACTAATAATACTGAAAGATAAAACCAATAGAAATATAGAGACAGTTAGAGATGATTTTTTTTTCCTTCCAAGTGGGACAAAGTCTCTTCATAATGTATACAATGACACCATTTATAGGATATGATTAAGTAAAATCAAAGAGTTCTTTAAATATGACATTAATTTCTTGAGAATGTGGAAAAGATTATACAAGTGTTGAAGATTAATGAGGAGATAGTGAAGGTGTATAGTATTGATACACATAATGAATAAAAATTAGACATAGAAATTATTGACTTGCACTTTTAAACAATATATTTATAATAACTTGTAGTATTTTATTTTATAATATTTTGCAAATGATGGAGAAATGAAAGCTTTTTAAGAGCTTTTACTAATATTATAATTAATTATTTTTACAACACTTCATTTTTCGTATTTTATTATATCAAAATAAGTGAACCGTAAATATCAGATTTCTGTAATTGAAGGAAATGTAATGGGATGATAAAGTGTTAAATATATATATAGAGAAAGCTTTATTAAGAAGGCAAACATGCAAATATTAATCTGAAATTCAATTCTATATTGAGTTTTGAAGTGCATATCAATGACAAATAGTTTACGTGATTTACCATTATCGTATAGTGATTACATGTTACTATTTATTCTTAAATATTTTTTCCTTTTAAATATTTTATAGGAGCCATTGCTTAGTATTTAATAAGACTACATTAATAAATTAAATATACTTTGAAAGTCTGAATATTCTCTTAATTCTTTATTTAGCCATTATTATATTTAAAGTAAATGATGCATCATCAACCTAAAAACGTACTAATCTACAAATAAAATTGTTGAGATATTTATAGAAATTAAAATTAAAAAATGATTTATAATTTTAATTCATCTGAAAATTTGTAGTGGTAATTTCACTTTCATATATAACCATATATTTTATAACATTTTGATTTGATATAGAAACAAAATAGTAATCCAATGGAGAATTAAAGTAAGTATTATGAGGAGCATTAAAATAGAAATTCAACTAATTATCAAATTAAAAATTTAAGGAGCAGAAAATTAAATAACATGCAGAGAAAAGAATTACAACTAATACTTATTGTTTAATTAATATTAACAAGAAGAAAAAGGAATTACAACTAATACTTATTATTTAATTAATATGATATTTAACTATAGTATAGGGGCAAAGGACAAAGTAGTAATCCAATTTTGAGGTTTGTATCTTACCATTTTTTATCATAAGAATTGTTTTAGATTGAAGGGCAAAATGACTGTTCATTCAACTTCTCAACTTTGGCTAGGGGTAATATGTTAATCCAACTTTGCACTTTAAACCTTCCCACTTATATTATATATAAATTTTTTTAAAAAAAAAATCAAGACAAAAATGTCCAATTTACTATATCTTATTAATCAATCACATTTTAATCATTTCTCATATATAAGAAATAACTATAAGAATTAGAGTGTTGTTAAAGAAATTGTTATTATAAAAATTATCGAATTACACCTTGTTTTGATGGGTTCGAATGATATTTAATCATTCTTTATCCATCTTTTCACACATTAATTAATGTAAATATATGAATTCAGTGCATTCTCTATTTCATATACAAATATTTTACTACGTACTTCTTTTTCTTTTTTCTTTTGCATTCTTACTTCAAGCTCTTTATATCGACATATTAATCAACACAATCTAGGTAGAATAATTTATATGGTAAAAAAGTTGTAAAAATATAGAGAAACTGATAACTAACGTGCCATCTCCCTCATCATTCTTGCAAGCCGTGAAGAGCTCCAAAGTCCAACCACATAGATATAACTTAATCATAAATCTGTGGAAGGAAGAAAATAAAATAGATTGTTAGAGTGTATCGATAAGAAAAAGAAGAAAAAACACCTAAAGTCAAACAAAAATCAACAATGAATAGTGATATTGACAATTAAATAGTACAACAAACATATAATCAGAGTAAAGCTTAGTCCCAACAAATAAATTCTTACAAACGAATGGTCTATACAGTTTATAATATGATACAACTTTAGAGAAGCTCTCAGAAGAAAAATACAATTGAAGTTAACATGAAAATATATAGTATTTGTAACTGATAAGAAATTAAATATATTATAGATTAATATTTAATGAAATTTATGAAATAAGTTTGAATATGATTAGTCTTTAAATAACTAATAAAGAAAAGTCTGAAAAAAGAAGATGCGGAAATGAATTAAAGGAATAGGAATTTGAGAAGTATAACTTTTGAAGTTATAAAGACTTCACATAAATGGCATATTAAGTTGTTTAAAAATTCAAGCAATATTATTAATTCCAAGAAATTTACTAATATATTTTTATTAATGTTATATGACTAATTTAATCCTTAAAGGGTATAAAGTTTTAATTTTTGATGGGCAATTTGGTAATCTAACTTTGTACAAAAAGAGCTTTCCACTTTTAATATAATATGATATGATATGATGATGCATATTTGATATTTTTAATTTTTGTACTAAATAGCTCTTTAGTTGAAAAAAGTGTGTGCTTCGCTTCATGCTTCTCACTTTGGTGAAGCAAGCCCTTGTCGCTTCTTTTGGCTTCGGTCTTCAAAACACTGCTCTTTCAAGATCGCAATTTCCGAAGAAATAACTATTAGCATGGGTGAGAGATTCTGGTGGTCCATGGCTCGGGCTGGGTAAAGTATGTGGTACTATAAGCATATGATTATACTCTTCTGCTTACTGTTCAAAATGTATAGCCTGCGAACGATTAAAAAATTCATATCTCTGTTTAATATAATTTCTGATGTGGGAAAATGTTGTATATTAATCTATCAAATATCAAATAGCACTAAATCAATACCAATATTTAAAGAGGTTTTTCATGTGGAGTTTTGACTGTGAATGCATGTTCATTCCCTATGTATCATCTACATTGACAATTTAGTGGCTTGTTTTCAGTTTCAAAGTCACTGCCTCTCTGTATCGTTCTTCCATGTTAGTACCAGAGAATTCTCCTAACAAATTTAACAACTATTGTGATGACCATATTTCTTGTCTGCCACACTTAGGGCTAACACATCCTTTTTTTCTTCATGTATTTTTTCTTTCATTGAAAATGGATGAACTCTAAGAAATAGGCAATATATATTATTGGAACGACTATACTGAAATTATGTCTATATGGTTTCATGTGGCTTGTTGATTTTTTATACTCTTTGTTGCATATTTTCTTGATTGTAAAGTGTATCTCATGTTCACATATTTCTTTCTTTGTTGTTGTAGGCTTTGATTCCAAATCTGTCGGTGGTGGTGCTTATTATTCTTTTGAAAGCTCTTTGTTGATTTCTTTTGTAAGGTACATCTTTTTCTTTATCTAAACCTTTCTTCTTTACTGATGTGTTTTTTAAAATACTTCAAGTATTTGTCTCAATTTTTGTGGCCATTTGTTTTGCTTTGTTTTTAATCTAGTCCTTTTATAAGAGGTAAAGTTGGTTGCAATCTTTTACTGTGTTTCATCGATTTTTGAACAATGATATGAGAATCATAAAATGTTGAACCATCACGCACTATCAAAACTTTGATGTGTTTAATATAGGTAATAAAAAAGTGCACAACTGTAAGAAAATTGAAATGCTACCAACAAAAAAATATAAAATATTTCTCCTTTTTACTTAAGTACTCTTCTTTTAATATAATCAGATTAGATTGTAGGACTTCTCTAACATTTGTTTATAATTTTATAAATTAGTTGTGAACCTGCTTTGTATATTCAGTTCATAACCATAACCGTAGAAACTATTTGGCCATTTACTATTGATGTTTAGAATATGCATGAAAAATAATTATTTTGAAATATTTGGTCTTTTACTATTATATGTTGGATTTTCTTGAATTGCTAGAGTCTTTTGTTATGTAATTTGGACTATTTCGATTTTTGTAACCTTTCTATTATCAACTTGTGAATATTTGTGCGTGTTTCTTGTTTAAGTATAGATTAAATGTTTGTTATGATTTTTTTGTCTTAATACGTACATAACTATATGCATCTATTGTGCGTGAAACTATAACTCTAAACGTGAATAGCTAATTAGTACTACTTTGTTGTCTACTAATGCATTATTATATCTATTTTACATGCATGGAAATAATATCACCTAATAAACTATGGATGAAACTCATTCTAGATAGATTTGCTATTCCTTATATAGTGGGGTGGAGACTTTCTTGGATTATGCTTTTATAAAATTAGGAGACCCGCAGTTGATACATTGTCATGTATTAAATGTGGTAATGCAATTTCGAGAACACGTGTTGTAGTTTGTTCACATTTAATAGTACATTGGATAATACCAAGTTATACTCTTTCGTATCACCATGGGATATTACAGGTGAAGAACAATCAAATTTTTAAAAAATAGATGATAATGACATTATATTGAAGAGGATGATGGTGACGATGAAATAAATGGTTTGCTGAGAGATTTGTACCCCGATTTTATTGGAGATAATACGAATAATATTGGTGATGATTTGTTATAGGAGGAACCAATTGATGAAGAAAAAAGATTTTATACACTATTGAAAGATCTTGATCTACCATTATATGAAAGTGCAAAAGTTTCTAAGATTTCTAATTTTATTAAATAGCTTCACCTTAAAAGAATTGGGCATTAGAGTAATGATGTCACGCCCGAGCCTACACCCTGAGTGTGGCTGGCATTCGAAGACCATCGTTGGCCTCGAGCGGACCCTTGGCCTGACTCACTTACTTATTGCAAGACTTAAATCAATAAATAAAATAGAATGTTATAAAGGAACATTCAACTTGGCATTAAGGCAAACCCAAGTCTTAACATAAGACTGACAATTTAAAGACTACTGAACTACTAACTATCTATGAGGCCTCTAAAACAACTGCGATGGATGTTGGGACAAACCCCACAACATCCTAATGAACTAAACTAGAAAGCAATTAAAAAAGTCCTCCGAAATACAAGGAGACTCACCAATAGACTCTGAGTGCTCAAACTGGATCAACGGGAAGCTGGATACTGATCCTGGTCACCTGCGTTCGCATCTTATGACGATGCAGGCCAACTAGTATCAGTACATTGAATGTACGACTATGCGAGTTGTAATTCTAAAATGAAATAGGCTTGAAAGGGAAATCTGATGAACTTACCTGGCTCAACTCAACTCAACAATACTGGACTCATTCAATATAAGGTAATTTAAAAGCAAGTGCGATTAAATAGAAACTAATTAAAAATATGATGTCAACTCTGTGTATATATAAGAATACAACATAAAATCTGAAATGTATGTAAAAATACATATAGATGTTCATATAAAAATACAATAACTTATGTGGGAGTTTCTCTAACAGACAACTACCACATAAGTGATATAGTGATGATACAATGACCAACCTCACGCTGCCAGCGCATCCTATATCAGGAAAAAGTTATAGGACCTGAGCTACTAAGTGGATCCTCTAGTCTATTGTTATAATGATTTATCTAAAAAGTATGAACCTTTTCTACCCATGGTGGCTACATGGTGTGATGGAGACATGAGTTATTTGAACTCATGTTCGTCCCCAATACGGTGTACAATACTACTCCCAAAATATGCTAGCTCTTATGTTTTTAATAAAACACACTACTTCTGTGATTTGAGATTAGTGATCAAAAAACATAACTCAAAGGCTATCGCGGAAATCTCAGTTTCCTTTCTTGCTTCATTTAGCAACTCTTACTCTTTTCTGAAAAACTAGGACGAAGGCTCTTTGGAAATTTCAGTTTCCGTTCTTATTTAAATGTGAAAATATTTTAAAGAGATACTTAGTCCCCATATACTTCTTTGCAGATCATAACTTCAACTTTAATCTTTATTGAACTCAAAACTGAAGTCTTAAAACAAAGTTAAAACTTCTGTGAAAGAGTTTGAAAACTTTATGAACTTTTTGTTGACTTACATCTTAACTTTTAGACTTGACTCTGAACTTTTTGACTTAGCTCTTAACTTTCCTTGAATTGAATTATGGGTTCAAGGTTATAATGCATGTTTTGGGATGATTCCTAGGTGTTCAGTAATCATTTGAAGTAGTTAGAATCAATGGAAAGTGTTAACAAACTTTAGTAAGGCTTACACGAACTATATGACGAAAACTGGATGAAAATGCTGATTCACGCGCATCTGGGGCACACTGTGCCAGCCCCAAAGTACTGAGGCACACTTTGGGCTCATTGCAGGCACGAAGCCCCATCCTTTCTGGTGCTTTGGGGGCGCGACACGCCTGGATCCCCCCGGGTGCGTCTTACAAATTCTTCCCCTCATTTTCTGATCTTAAATTGTTTTAACACGATTCCTTTTCTCAAATTCACTTTAGATTCATGTACCCACATCATATACACAAATATCTAACCCAATGAACTGAAGAACACTTTCACATCAAGAAACTCCAATATCTCAACTCATGTTCAACAACAAAATCAATTGAAGAACAACAATCAAAAACATTCAAATTCCCATTTTTTGGAACAAATTCACGCTGAATCAATCATGCTTGGTACGTGGGTGACAAACCCAATGTTATAGAAATCTCACATACCTTGTGGTATTAAATTCTTTGAAAAATCCGCAATCATTTTCCTACGAAGCGAAGAATCTTGCTTTTCCTCTTCTCTTTTCTCTTGCGTTTTTTCTCCAAAAACCCTAGCGTAAGTTTTCAATTGTCTAAACTGAACCAATTTAGTTTAGACCCAAATTAAATTTCTAAAGAAGAACTAATTAAGTTGGATAAGTAAAATACCAAACTACCCCTTACAAATCTGGATTGGACTTTCCTTATTCCAACAACTGAACTTCCAAAGAGTATATCTCGCTCACACGAAATTGGAATTGCATCAAACTTGGTGGCGTTAAAAAGATCGTTCCAAGTTCTTTCTAACCATACCTGGAAGTACATCTAACTCATCCTAAGCTAGGAGTTATGACCGTTTGAAGTTGACAAAAAACTCATATTTCCTAACTTAAACAAATTTCATGATTTTTTTGTTACTTCCAAAAATAATTATTTTTTAGTTCTTCGCTTCTTCTGAGCTATTTAAAATTGTAGGATGTTTTCAATATCTCCCCCTTGGAAACATTCGTCCTCGAATGATATTACTCTTACTAGGCTAAGGGTGGCAACATCAAGTCGAATAACCCATAAGCAAATGCGAACAAACAACATGCTCACTCGTAATATAAAAAGTACTTAGAAGAGAATTAGTACTTTAGTCTGCACTTTCTCCAGATACAAAGATATGTGGATATCTCTTCTTCATATCCTCCTCAGCTTCCCTAGTATCTTCCTCAACAAATTGGTTCCTCCAAATGATCTTGACTAATCCAATCTCTTTTGTCCTCAATTTGTGAACTTGGCGATCTAGAATCTGAACAAGAATCTCCTCATAATAAAAGCTATCCTTGATGTAAATATTTTCAGTTTGCATGATGAATGAAGGATCTCACATTCATCATGCATTTCTTCAACATAGAGATGTGAAATACCGGATGAACCGTTGCTAACTCTTGTGGTAGCTCCAGCTCATAAGCTACATTGCCAATATTCTTGGATATTCGATAAGGTCTAATATACCGGGTACTAGGTTTCCCCTTCTTCCCAAACCTTATAACACCTTTCATGGGTGAAACGTTTAAATATACCCAATCACCTACTTCAAAATCTAACTCCCTCCTCCTAACATTAGTGTAGGATTTCTGAGGACTCTACGCCATTTTCAACCTCTCTTGAATCACTTTCACCATATCGATAGCTTGATAAACTAAATCATGTCGTACCAACCCTGTTTCACCAACTTCAAACCATCCAAAAGGTGATCTTCATCTTCTCCCATAAAGAGCTTCATAACGATCCATTTGGATTCTTGAGTGGTAACTGTTATTGTAATCATCCCAAATCCCTTTGAAATCAATCACACAGGCCCTCAACATATCTTCTAAAGTCTGAATAGTTTACTTTGCTTGCCCATCAGTCTGAGGATGAAAGGCAATATTTAAGTTAATATTCAAACTCAAACCTTTCTGAAAAGATTTCAATTTTGTGCATTTCTATCTTAAATAATGGAGACTGGAACTCTATAATGTCTTACCACCTCCTGAATATAGAACCTGGCATAATCTTCTGATGTATGGGTAGTCTTTACCGACAGGAAATGGGCTGATTTTTTCATTCTATCAATAACCACCCATATAGAATCATGTTGCGTGCGATACTTTGGAAAGCCTGTGATGAATTCCATATAAATCCTCTCCCAGTTCCATTCTGAAAGTTCGATATTCTAAGCCAAACCACCGGGACTTTGGAGCTATACTTTAACTTGTTGGCAGTTTAGGCACTTAGCAACAAACACCGCAATGTGTTTCTTCATACCATTCCACCAATATAGTTCTCTCAAATCAAGATACATTTTTGTGAAAACCAGATGAATTGAATATATAGAGCTATGAGCTTCCTCCATGATTCTCTCATGGAGTCCATCTACCATTGGTACACACAATCTACCTTGATATCTCAATACACCATCTCCCCCTTGTTAAAAAGCTAATACTTTTTTCTTTTGAACCTTTGCCTTCAACTAAAGCAAAATGGGATCTTTGTCTTGTTTTTCTTTAACTTCTGACACTAGTGATGACTCAACCACATTGGTCTCCACTATTCCTACTTCTGTGGAATCCATAATTCGGACACCTAAGTGTATAAGCCTATGCATATGTTTTGCTAACTCTCTCTTTTCTTCCTCAACATGGGCGGTGATGCCCACAGACAACCTGCTTAAAGCAACAACAACCACATTAGCCTTACCTAGGTGGTAAAGAATATTCATCTCATAATCCTTGAGTAATTCTAACCACCGCCTCTATATAAGATTAAGCTCCTTCTTGGTGAACAAATAATGCAGGCTCTAATGATAAGTGAATATATAAACATGAGCATAATTCAAATAATGACGCCATATCTTCAAAGTGAATACTACAACAACAAACTCTAAGTCATGGGTTGGGTAGTTCTTCTCATGAACTTTCAATTGTCTGGAGGCTTAAGCATAACTTTGCTCTTCTACATTAAAACACAACCCAAGCCAACTCTAGATGCATCACAATACACCACAAAACCTTGAGTACCTTCCAGTAAGGTTAAAATTGAGGCAGTAGTCAGTCTCTTCTTCAATTCCTGAAAGTTTTTCTCACAAGCTTCAGACCATTGAAACTTCGCTTTTTTCATAGATAACTTCGTCATTAAAGACAAAATTGATGAGAACCCTTCTACAAACGTTCTATAATAGCCAGTCAATCCCAAGAAACTCCTAATGTTAGTTAGTGATGTGGGACTAGGCCAATTAGGCACTGCCTCAATTTTTTCTGTATTAACTTTAATTCCCTCTCCATACACAATATGGCTTAAGAATGCCACAGACTCAAGCTAAAATTCACAATTAGAGAACTTGGCATACAACTGTCTATCTTTCAAAGTCTGAAGAACTATTTTCA
>JABWTJ010000217.1:1532317-1701492 GCA_016801875.1 Solanum sitiens
ATTGTCTATACTGATGGCAAGGTATAGGTCGGTCCTTGTGGCATTGTGAGGTAAAGTGTTGTATCATCACTATAGATCTTAAGTGATGGTTGTCGGTTAGAGAAACTCCCACAACAGTAGTTGCATGGTTCCTCAAGAGGTTCTGCTTAGTATGAATGGGGGTATGGGACTTCATTCATGCATTGCACAAGTAGACTTTGAGAGGAAGCATGATATGTCTTTTATTATGATTATGAATTGACATCAGTTTATTTTGTATTTTTACATACATCTCAGAGTTATTTTGTATCTTTGCATACACACATAGTTTACAACATGTTTTTAAACAACTTTTCTTTATTATGCACTTGCTTTTAAATTGCTTAATATTGAAATGAGTTTAGTTAAGTATTCATGAGTTGAGAAGAGTCCAGGTAAATGTTTCTTTCAGAATCTCCTTCAAGTCTTTGTTGTTTTAGCACTCCAACTCGCATACTCATACATTCAATGTACTGATACCAGTTAGCCTGCATCGTATTATGATGAAGATCCAGGTAACTAGGATCGACATTCCAGCGCACCGTTGATCCAATGAGCAGTTCAGAGTCAGTTGGTGAGCCTCCTTGCTTTCCGGAGGATCCATTTTCATTGCTTTCCAGTTTAGTTCATTAGGATCTTGTGGTGGTCTGTCCCAACATCTATCTCAGTTATTAGAGGATTCATAGATAGTCAGTCAGATGTTAGTTCTTTCATCATAATTTTGTTATTAACATATTTTCAGATTTGAGTTTCCATTTTGGCTAAGGTAAATGTTTATTGTTAAAACATTTTGATTTCAGTTCCAGACAGTTGAGTTAGTTAGCATTTTAATCCTTGTATTAATGTAAGTCTTCCGCTAAGTAAGTAAGTCAGGTCAAGGGTTCACTTTGGACTAGCAATAGTCTCTCAGTTCCAGCCACGTCCAGGGTGTAGGCTCAGGGCGTGACACTATATTAGAACCTCCTTGTTTATATTTTTACTAGTCTATAAAGGTTAACATCATTGTAATGAGATCATTACCTGGAATTCCCCTTCCCTTTCTGTCAAGCATCTTTAATCTCTCTATTTTTCTGAATTTTGTAGCTTATTTAGTGTAGTTGTTGCCTTGCCCTTACAAATAGTTTTAGTTGGTGAATAAGACAATTCTCTCGGTATTCATAAATAACTCTCCACTATCATCTCCATTGAATACAATTCTCCTTTATCATATTGTTGGCTTTGATTTTTTATTTCACTCAAAGCGAGTGCTTCGTTGTTTAAAGTGAGAAGGAAAGCTAAGCAAAGCTATATTGCTTCTTTGCAGTGAAGCGAAACTATTGTAAAAAAACAACAACAAGCGCTTCAGTCTAGAAGCGGGGAAGCGATTTCTCGCTTTTCTGCTTAACTAAGGTTGACAGTAACTAGGGCTTTTCTTTTATTTCGTAAGAACATTTCGTGGCTTCTTTTCTGACATTTCCCTCTATTTCACTTCTCATATTGTGACACTCTTTCAAGTGACTGCAAGTTAAGTTTCTCATCTCTTCTTCTTCTTCTTTTTTTCTCTTCTTATTTTCTCCGTTTCTCTGGCTACAATTATATTTTTAACTGCGTCTGCAATTTTACCTGTTTTGTTATTTGCTGTGTATATTGAATCATATTTGACTTTTATGTATCCTCTGAATCCAATACGTATGTGAGGCAACTCAGTTGGTGCTGTCATTTAGGCTAAACTTTTATTGAAGTAGCATATAGTATTACCTGCAAAAGTATGAAATTCATTAACATAGCACGAAACAAGCACATTTATAGAACATCTAAGTAAGGGGACAATTAGAACTTTGCATTCTTAATAGGATAAATAACTTTAAATATTTGGCCTATATGACCACACCAACTGAGTTGCCTTACATACGTATTGGATTCAGAACATACATAAAAAATCAAATATGATTCAATATAAACATGGTTTCCTTCTCTTCTTCTATAATTTTCCCAATTGTTTTTCTCAGTTTCACAATTGTTTTCTCTGCTTTGTATTGCTTTTTCTATTATGCTCTGTTTTGGTCCATATTCTGCAATTTTTCCTCTCTTCTATAATTTTTGTGTTATTCCGTCTCTGTTCTCAGTGTTTAGTTTCTTTTTTGGGGTAAATTATATAAACTTTTTAATTTAAGAATCGAATGATTTGCTAAATATGTTATTTTTATTGAGTTCTTGGTTATTAATCTACTAGTTTCTGAGCACGTGCTTCGCACATGTGTTTCATGTGAATTTTTATAGATACGTTAGAATGACTAAAATTTCATGGAAATATATATGTAAATTGTAATGAATAATAAAATGTAACAATTACAAAATAAGAATAAAGATTTACGGCAATAAAACATTCATAGAGAACTAAATTAAGAAGTCTAATAGAGAAAAAAAAAAAGACAAAAAGAAACAAATTTAAGAAAAAATGCAATGTACAAATTATTCTTATAACACTAATGTATGTATAGATGAAAAAATAATTACAAAATTAGTACATAAATCTCTGAGTTCTTATCGACTCCTTCCATATCCTATCAAACTTCAACAGTTTTTTTCATCTACTTTAACTATAGAATAAAAATAATAACCTAATAGTCTTGGTAGGAGTTTCATGAGATAAAGTAGTTGAATTTATATAGATAGAATAGAAGGAATATCAAAAGATATCTTAAAGTGTTAGTTTAAATATTTGAATGTTATGAATATGAAAAGATTAGTGTTATGAATATTAAGAGTATAAAAGTTAAATAAGTAATTAGAAAATAATAATAAATAAATGAAGAATATGAAAAAGAAAATTAAAGTTAGTTTATCATGCATGTAATAATACCCTTACAGAATTGATACTCTTCAAATTTCCAATTGATTGAGGGAGTGAACCTGTCAAGCCTTTGTTGTATGATAGATCCCTATTAACGAAACAGATAATTAGAATAGAATTTTAAAACTTTCAACCGTCAAGAATATTTGTGCATGCAATGTATGATCACAAGCAAAATGGTGTTTGTGTGTCTTCATTTTGCAGATTTGCACCCTTTAAATTATTAAATTTCGTTATTTATCATAAAGAATAACACTTTATTCATATAAATTATAATATTATATTATTCATGAGGTGTTAAGGAAAAAGTTATGAGAAGAGGAAAATATAGCAATTTAGGTAGAGATTTGTTTTTATAAAAAAATTATAATTATTATATACATGATAAATATTAATAAATGAGATCTTTAATAAGGAATTAATCTTAGGAAATCTA
Organism: Solanum sitiens; assembly: GCA_016801875.1. NCBI lineage: Eukaryota > Viridiplantae > Streptophyta > Magnoliopsida > Solanales > Solanaceae > Solanum > Solanum sitiens. The sequence goes on from JABWTJ010000217.1 coordinate 1,535,605, forward strand.
AAAGTCATTAACATTTTAATTAAATTTACCATTAAATATTTAAATATTTTAAACAATTTAATTTATAGAAGGGGTAAAACCGTAATTCAACTTTCAACTTTTTTTGTTCATGCTTTTAGTAATACTAGTCTTGCAAACGTGCGTTGCCCTATTATTATATAAAATTTATATAATCCTAACTTCACAGATCATAAAAATGATTGTGTTTACTAAATAAGTTGCGAACATTCCAACTCGATCGTCAAAAGATTGATTTCAGCCTCTTTGAAGATTCAAACATGCCTTCTCTCATTGCAAGCTCCATTAGAAGTAGTAAGAATTTGTACACAATATATTTTGTTTTTGTAAGTAACAAAAGAATATATGAGTAATCAAGTGATTAGTATTATAAAATGAAGCTAAAACTAATAATACTGAAAGATAAAACCAATAGAAATATAGAGACAGTTAGAGATGATTTTTTTTTCCTTCCAAGTGGGACAAAGTCTCTTCATAATGTATACAATGACACCATTTATAGGATATGATTAAGTAAAATCAAAGAGTTCTTTAAATATGACATTAATTTCTTGAGAATGTGGAAAAGATTATACAAGTGTTGAAGATTAATGAGGAGATAGTGAAGGTGTATAGTATTGATACACATAATGAATAAAAATTAGACATAGAAATTATTGACTTGCACTTTTAAACAATATATTTATAATAACTTGTAGTATTTTATTTTATAATATTTTGCAAATGATGGAGAAATGAAAGCTTTTTAAGAGCTTTTACTAATATTATAATTAATTATTTTTACAACACTTCATTTTTCGTATTTTATTATATCAAAATAAGTGAACCGTAAATATCAGATTTCTGTAATTGAAGGAAATGTAATGGGATGATAAAGTGTTAAATATATATATAGAGAAAGCTTTATTAAGAAGGCAAACATGCAAATATTAATCTGAAATTCAATTCTATATTGAGTTTTGAAGTGCATATCAATGACAAATAGTTTACGTGATTTACCATTATCGTATAGTGATTACATGTTACTATTTATTCTTAAATATTTTTTCCTTTTAAATATTTTATAGGAGCCATTGCTTAGTATTTAATAAGACTACATTAATAAATTAAATATACTTTGAAAGTCTGAATATTCTCTTAATTCTTTATTTAGCCATTATTATATTTAAAGTAAATGATGCATCATCAACCTAAAAACGTACTAATCTACAAATAAAATTGTTGAGATATTTATAGAAATTAAAATTAAAAAATGATTTATAATTTTAATTCATCTGAAAATTTGTAGTGGTAATTTCACTTTCATATATAACCATATATTTTATAACATTTTGATTTGATATAGAAACAAAATAGTAATCCAATGGAGAATTAAAGTAAGTATTATGAGGAGCATTAAAATAGAAATTCAACTAATTATCAAATTAAAAATTTAAGGAGCAGAAAATTAAATAACATGCAGAGAAAAGAATTACAACTAATACTTATTGTTTAATTAATATTAACAAGAAGAAAAAGGAATTACAACTAATACTTATTATTTAATTAATATGATATTTAACTATAGTATAGGGGCAAAGGACAAAGTAGTAATCCAATTTTGAGGTTTGTATCTTACCATTTTTTATCATAAGAATTGTTTTAGATTGAAGGGCAAAATGACTGTTCATTCAACTTCTCAACTTTGGCTAGGGGTAATATGTTAATCCAACTTTGCACTTTAAACCTTCCCACTTATATTATATATAAATTTTTTTAAAAAAAAAATCAAGACAAAAATGTCCAATTTACTATATCTTATTAATCAATCACATTTTAATCATTTCTCATATATAAGAAATAACTATAAGAATTAGAGTGTTGTTAAAGAAATTGTTATTATAAAAATTATCGAATTACACCTTGTTTTGATGGGTTCGAATGATATTTAATCATTCTTTATCCATCTTTTCACACATTAATTAATGTAAATATATGAATTCAGTGCATTCTCTATTTCATATACAAATATTTTACTACGTACTTCTTTTTCTTTTTTCTTTTGCATTCTTACTTCAAGCTCTTTATATCGACATATTAATCAACACAATCTAGGTAGAATAATTTATATGGTAAAAAAGTTGTAAAAATATAGAGAAACTGATAACTAACGTGCCATCTCCCTCATCATTCTTGCAAGCCGTGAAGAGCTCCAAAGTCCAACCACATAGATATAACTTAATCATAAATCTGTGGAAGGAAGAAAATAAAATAGATTGTTAGAGTGTATCGATAAGAAAAAGAAGAAAAAACACCTAAAGTCAAACAAAAATCAACAATGAATAGTGATATTGACAATTAAATAGTACAACAAACATATAATCAGAGTAAAGCTTAGTCCCAACAAATAAATTCTTACAAACGAATGGTCTATACAGTTTATAATATGATACAACTTTAGAGAAGCTCTCAGAAGAAAAATACAATTGAAGTTAACATGAAAATATATAGTATTTGTAACTGATAAGAAATTAAATATATTATAGATTAATATTTAATGAAATTTATGAAATAAGTTTGAATATGATTAGTCTTTAAATAACTAATAAAGAAAAGTCTGAAAAAAGAAGATGCGGAAATGAATTAAAGGAATAGGAATTTGAGAAGTATAACTTTTGAAGTTATAAAGACTTCACATAAATGGCATATTAAGTTGTTTAAAAATTCAAGCAATATTATTAATTCCAAGAAATTTACTAATATATTTTTATTAATGTTATATGACTAATTTAATCCTTAAAGGGTATAAAGTTTTAATTTTTGATGGGCAATTTGGTAATCTAACTTTGTACAAAAAGAGCTTTCCACTTTTAATATAATATGATATGATATGATGATGCATATTTGATATTTTTAATTTTTGTACTAAATAGCTCTTTAGTTGAAAAAAGTGTGTGCTTCGCTTCATGCTTCTCACTTTGGTGAAGCAAGCCCTTGTCGCTTCTTTTGGCTTCGGTCTTCAAAACACTGCTCTTTCAAGATCGCAATTTCCGAAGAAATAACTATTAGCATGGGTGAGAGATTCTGGTGGTCCATGGCTCGGGCTGGGTAAAGTATGTGGTACTATAAGCATATGATTATACTCTTCTGCTTACTGTTCAAAATGTATAGCCTGCGAACGATTAAAAAATTCATATCTCTGTTTAATATAATTTCTGATGTGGGAAAATGTTGTATATTAATCTATCAAATATCAAATAGCACTAAATCAATACCAATATTTAAAGAGGTTTTTCATGTGGAGTTTTGACTGTGAATGCATGTTCATTCCCTATGTATCATCTACATTGACAATTTAGTGGCTTGTTTTCAGTTTCAAAGTCACTGCCTCTCTGTATCGTTCTTCCATGTTAGTACCAGAGAATTCTCCTAACAAATTTAACAACTATTGTGATGACCATATTTCTTGTCTGCCACACTTAGGGCTAACACATCCTTTTTTTCTTCATGTATTTTTTCTTTCATTGAAAATGGATGAACTCTAAGAAATAGGCAATATATATTATTGGAACGACTATACTGAAATTATGTCTATATGGTTTCATGTGGCTTGTTGATTTTTTATACTCTTTGTTGCATATTTTCTTGATTGTAAAGTGTATCTCATGTTCACATATTTCTTTCTTTGTTGTTGTAGGCTTTGATTCCAAATCTGTCGGTGGTGGTGCTTATTATTCTTTTGAAAGCTCTTTGTTGATTTCTTTTGTAAGGTACATCTTTTTCTTTATCTAAACCTTTCTTCTTTACTGATGTGTTTTTTAAAATACTTCAAGTATTTGTCTCAATTTTTGTGGCCATTTGTTTTGCTTTGTTTTTAATCTAGTCCTTTTATAAGAGGTAAAGTTGGTTGCAATCTTTTACTGTGTTTCATCGATTTTTGAACAATGATATGAGAATCATAAAATGTTGAACCATCACGCACTATCAAAACTTTGATGTGTTTAATATAGGTAATAAAAAAGTGCACAACTGTAAGAAAATTGAAATGCTACCAACAAAAAAATATAAAATATTTCTCCTTTTTACTTAAGTACTCTTCTTTTAATATAATCAGATTAGATTGTAGGACTTCTCTAACATTTGTTTATAATTTTATAAATTAGTTGTGAACCTGCTTTGTATATTCAGTTCATAACCATAACCGTAGAAACTATTTGGCCATTTACTATTGATGTTTAGAATATGCATGAAAAATAATTATTTTGAAATATTTGGTCTTTTACTATTATATGTTGGATTTTCTTGAATTGCTAGAGTCTTTTGTTATGTAATTTGGACTATTTCGATTTTTGTAACCTTTCTATTATCAACTTGTGAATATTTGTGCGTGTTTCTTGTTTAAGTATAGATTAAATGTTTGTTATGATTTTTTTGTCTTAATACGTACATAACTATATGCATCTATTGTGCGTGAAACTATAACTCTAAACGTGAATAGCTAATTAGTACTACTTTGTTGTCTACTAATGCATTATTATATCTATTTTACATGCATGGAAATAATATCACCTAATAAACTATGGATGAAACTCATTCTAGATAGATTTGCTATTCCTTATATAGTGGGGTGGAGACTTTCTTGGATTATGCTTTTATAAAATTAGGAGACCCGCAGTTGATACATTGTCATGTATTAAATGTGGTAATGCAATTTCGAGAACACGTGTTGTAGTTTGTTCACATTTAATAGTACATTGGATAATACCAAGTTATACTCTTTCGTATCACCATGGGATATTACAGGTGAAGAACAATCAAATTTTTAAAAAATAGATGATAATGACATTATATTGAAGAGGATGATGGTGACGATGAAATAAATGGTTTGCTGAGAGATTTGTACCCCGATTTTATTGGAGATAATACGAATAATATTGGTGATGATTTGTTATAGGAGGAACCAATTGATGAAGAAAAAAGATTTTATACACTATTGAAAGATCTTGATCTACCATTATATGAAAGTGCAAAAGTTTCTAAGATTTCTAATTTTATTAAATAGCTTCACCTTAAAAGAATTGGGCATTAGAGTAATGATGTCACGCCCGAGCCTACACCCTGAGTGTGGCTGGCATTCGAAGACCATCGTTGGCCTCGAGCGGACCCTTGGCCTGACTCACTTACTTATTGCAAGACTTAAATCAATAAATAAAATAGAATGTTATAAAGGAACATTCAACTTGGCATTAAGGCAAACCCAAGTCTTAACATAAGACTGACAATTTAAAGACTACTGAACTACTAACTATCTATGAGGCCTCTAAAACAACTGCGATGGATGTTGGGACAAACCCCACAACATCCTAATGAACTAAACTAGAAAGCAATTAAAAAAGTCCTCCGAAATACAAGGAGACTCACCAATAGACTCTGAGTGCTCAAACTGGATCAACGGGAAGCTGGATACTGATCCTGGTCACCTGCGTTCGCATCTTATGACGATGCAGGCCAACTAGTATCAGTACATTGAATGTACGACTATGCGAGTTGTAATTCTAAAATGAAATAGGCTTGAAAGGGAAATCTGATGAACTTACCTGGCTCAACTCAACTCAACAATACTGGACTCATTCAATATAAGGTAATTTAAAAGCAAGTGCGATTAAATAGAAACTAATTAAAAATATGATGTCAACTCTGTGTATATATAAGAATACAACATAAAATCTGAAATGTATGTAAAAATACATATAGATGTTCATATAAAAATACAATAACTTATGTGGGAGTTTCTCTAACAGACAACTACCACATAAGTGATATAGTGATGATACAATGACCAACCTCACGCTGCCAGCGCATCCTATATCAGGAAAAAGTTATAGGACCTGAGCTACTAAGTGGATCCTCTAGTCTATTGTTATAATGATTTATCTAAAAAGTATGAACCTTTTCTACCCATGGTGGCTACATGGTGTGATGGAGACATGAGTTATTTGAACTCATGTTCGTCCCCAATACGGTGTACAATACTACTCCCAAAATATGCTAGCTCTTATGTTTTTAATAAAACACACTACTTCTGTGATTTGAGATTAGTGATCAAAAAACATAACTCAAAGGCTATCGCGGAAATCTCAGTTTCCTTTCTTGCTTCATTTAGCAACTCTTACTCTTTTCTGAAAAACTAGGACGAAGGCTCTTTGGAAATTTCAGTTTCCGTTCTTATTTAAATGTGAAAATATTTTAAAGAGATACTTAGTCCCCATATACTTCTTTGCAGATCATAACTTCAACTTTAATCTTTATTGAACTCAAAACTGAAGTCTTAAAACAAAGTTAAAACTTCTGTGAAAGAGTTTGAAAACTTTATGAACTTTTTGTTGACTTACATCTTAACTTTTAGACTTGACTCTGAACTTTTTGACTTAGCTCTTAACTTTCCTTGAATTGAATTATGGGTTCAAGGTTATAATGCATGTTTTGGGATGATTCCTAGGTGTTCAGTAATCATTTGAAGTAGTTAGAATCAATGGAAAGTGTTAACAAACTTTAGTAAGGCTTACACGAACTATATGACGAAAACTGGATGAAAATGCTGATTCACGCGCATCTGGGGCACACTGTGCCAGCCCCAAAGTACTGAGGCACACTTTGGGCTCATTGCAGGCACGAAGCCCCATCCTTTCTGGTGCTTTGGGGGCGCGACACGCCTGGATCCCCCCGGGTGCGTCTTACAAATTCTTCCCCTCGTTTTCTGATCTTAAATTGTTTTAACACGATTCCTTTTCTCAAATTCACTTTAGATTCATGTACCCACATCATATACACAAATATCTAACCCAATGAACTGAAGAACACTTTCACATCAAGAAACTCCAATATCTCAACTCATGTTCAACAACAAAATCAATTGAAGAACAACAATCAAAAACATTCAAATTCCCATTTTTTGGAACAAATTCACGCTGAATCAATCATGCTTGGTACGTGGGTGACAAACCCAATGTTATAGAAATCTCACATACCTTGTGGTATTAAATTCTTTGAAAAATCCGCAATCATTTTCCTACGAAGCGAAGAATCTTGCTTTTCCTCTTCTCTTTTCTCTTGCGTTTTTTCTCCAAAAACCCTAGCGTAAGTTTTCAATTGTCTAAACTGAACCAATTTAGTTTAGACCCAAATTAAATTTCTAAAGAAGAACTAATTAAGTTGGATAAGTAAAATACCAAACTACCCCTTACAAATCTGGATTGGACTTTCCTTATTCCAACAACTGAACTTCCAAAGAGTATATCTCGCTCACACGAAATTGGAATTGCATCAAACTTGGTGGCGTTAAAAAGATCGTTCCAAGTTCTTTCTAACCATACCTGGAAGTACATCTAACTCATCCTAAGCTAGGAGTTATGACCGTTTGAAGTTGACAAAAAACTCATATTTCCTAACTTAAACAAATTTCATGATTTTTTTGTTACTTCCAAAAATAATTATTTTTTAGTTCTTCGCTTCTTCTGAGCTATTTAAAATTGTAGGATGTTTTCAATATCTCCCCCTTGGAAACATTCGTCCTCGAATGATATTACTCTTACTAGGCTAAGGGTGGCAACATCAAGTCGAATAACCCATAAGCAAATGCGAACAAACAACATGCTCACTCGTAATATAAAAAGTACTTAGAAGAGAATTAGTACTTTAGTCTGCACTTTCTCCAGATACAAAGATATGTGGATATCTCTTCTTCATATCCTCCTCAGCTTCCCTAGTATCTTCCTCAACAAATTGGTTCCTCCAAATGATCTTGACTAATCCAATCTCTTTTGTCCTCAATTTGTGAACTTGGCGATCTAGAATCTGAACAAGAATCTCCTCATAATAAAAGCTATCCTTGATGTAAATATTTTCAGTTTGCATGATGAATGAAGGATCTCACATTCATCATGCATTTCTTCAACATAGAGATGTGAAATACCGGATGAACCGTTGCTAACTCTTGTGGTAGCTCCAGCTCATAAGCTACATTGCCAATATTCTTGGATATTCGATAAGGTCTAATATACCGGGTACTAGGTTTCCCCTTCTTCCCAAACCTTATAACACCTTTCATGGGTGAAACGTTTAAATATACCCAATCACCTACTTCAAAATCTAACTCCCTCCTCCTAACATTAGTGTAGGATTTCTGAGGACTCTACGCCATTTTCAACCTCTCTTGAATCACTTTCACCATATCGATAGCTTGATAAACTAAATCATGTCGTACCAACCCTGTTTCACCAACTTCAAACCATCCAAAAGGTGATCTTCATCTTCTCCCATAAAGAGCTTCATAACGATCCATTTGGATTCTTGAGTGGTAACTGTTATTGTAATCATCCCAAATCCCTTTGAAATCAATCACACAGGCCCTCAACATATCTTCTAAAGTCTGAATAGTTTACTTTGCTTGCCCATCAGTCTGAGGATGAAAGGCAATATTTAAGTTAATATTCAAACTCAAACCTTTCTGAAAAGATTTCAATTTTGTGCATTTCTATCTTAAATAATGGAGACTGGAACTCTATAATGTCTTACCACCTCCTGAATATAGAACCTGGCATAATCTTCTGATGTATGGGTAGTCTTTACCGACAGGAAATGGGCTGATTTTTTCATTCTATCAATAACCACCCATATAGAATCATGTTGCGTGCGATACTTTGGAAAGCCTGTGATGAATTCCATATAAATCCTCTCCCAGTTCCATTCTGAAAGTTCGATATTCTAAGCCAAACCACCGGGACTTTGGAGCTATACTTTAACTTGTTGGCAGTTTAGGCACTTAGCAACAAACACCGCAATGTGTTTCTTCATACCATTCCACCAATATAGTTCTCTCAAATCAAGATACATTTTTGTGAAAACCAGATGAATTGAATATATAGAGCTATGAGCTTCCTCCATGATTCTCTCATGGAGTCCATCTACCATTGGTACACACAATCTACCTTGATATCTCAATACACCATCTCCCCCTTGTTAAAAAGCTAATACTTTTTTCTTTTGAACCTTTGCCTTCAACTAAAGCAAAATGGGATCTTTGTCTTGTTTTTCTTTAACTTCTGACACTAGTGATGACTCAACCACATTGGTCTCCACTATTCCTACTTCTGTGGAATCCATAATTCGGACACCTAAGTGTATAAGCCTATGCATATGTTTTGCTAACTCTCTCTTTTCTTCCTCAACATGGGCGGTGATGCCCACAGACAACCTGCTTAAAGCAACAACAACCACATTAGCCTTACCTAGGTGGTAAAGAATATTCATCTCATAATCCTTGAGTAATTCTAACCACCGCCTCTATATAAGATTAAGCTCCTTCTTGGTGAACAAATAATGCAGGCTCTAATGATAAGTGAATATATAAACATGAGCATAATTCAAATAATGACGCCATATCTTCAAAGTGAATACTACAACAACAAACTCTAAGTCATGGGTTGGGTAGTTCTTCTCATGAACTTTCAATTGTCTGGAGGCTTAAGCATAACTTTGCTCTTCTACATTAAAACACAACCCAAGCCAACTCTAGATGCATCACAATACACCACAAAACCTTGAGTACCTTCCAGTAAGGTTAAAATTGAGGCAGTAGTCAGTCTCTTCTTCAATTCCTGAAAGTTTTTCTCACAAGCTTCAGACCATTGAAACTTCGCTTTTTTCATAGATAACTTCGTCATTAAAGACAAAATTGATGAGAACCCTTCTACAAACGTTCTATAATAGCCAGTCAATCCCAAGAAACTCCTAATGTTAGTTAGTGATGTGGGACTAGGCCAATTAGGCACTGCCTCAATTTTTTCTGTATTAACTTTAATTCCCTCTCCATACACAATATGGCTTAAGAATGCCACAGACTCAAGCTAAAATTCACAATTAGAGAACTTGGCATACAACTGTCTATCTTTCAAAGTCTGAAGAACTATTTTCAGATGATTAGCATGATCTTCTTCATTACTCGAATAGATTAGTAGTCATCAATGAAGACGATAATAAACATATATAAATAAGGTTTAACGACCCTAATCATAAGGTCCATGAACGCTGCTGGTGCATTAGTCAACCCAAATGACATAACCGAGAACTCATAATGGCCATATCGGGTTCTGAGGGTTGTCTTTGGAATATCATATTCTCTTACTCTCAACTGATGGTAGCCTGATCTGAGGTCAATTTTCGAGAAATAGAAAGCACCCTGAAACTGTTCGAAAAGATCATCAATTCTTTGAAGGGGATACTTATTCTTGATGGTAACCTTTTTCAGTTGACGGTAATCCATGTACATCCTAAGGGAACCATCCTTCTTTCTCATAAATAAGATCGGAGCACCCCAATGTTAGACACTTGGTCGAATGAAAACCTTATCTAATAGATCCTTTATATGCTCTTTATGTTGTTTCAGTTCTTATGGTGCCATTCTGTATGTCGGAATATATATAGGATGAGTATCATGAAAAAGATCTATACCGAAGTCTATATCTCTCTCTCAGTAGGGACTCCGGGAAGATCATCTTGAAAGACTTTTGGGAACTCTTTTACTACTGGAACTGACTGAATATGAGTTACCTCAACATCCTTTATAAACTAAATTCCTTGCCTTAAAGTACGAAATGAAACGACCCTTAGGCACTGCTGAACTGCTTTTCCACTCTAAGACTGGCTCATTTGGAAACTGAAACTTAACAGCTCGAGTTCTACAGTCAATTGAGGCATAATATGCATGAAGCCACTCCATACCAAGAATGACATCAAAATTTACCATGTCTAACTAAATTAAGTCAGCCATGGTACTCTTGTGATTGACAGAAAGGGTAAAATCATGATAGACTTTCTCTGCTAGAATAGACTCACCAACATGTGTAGAATATTGAAGTTCTCAAGATGTTGCTTTGGAAAAACATCAAAATTGAATACTTGGATAATAACAGTGATAACATATGGAGAATATTCTTACTATTGTCTAATAGTGATAGCATAAAAATGGTTTCCTTCTCCGTCTACCCCTAAAGTAGCTTATCTAGATGTAACTCTATATGAGGAAGCATCTGAAGAAGACTGGGCTCTATACCCTCTTTACTATTCCTCCATATGTTCTTAAGACATTATCTTATAAAATGACCATTCTGGACACACTTGAAGCAATCAATTAAGCCATCACAACACACCCCTGAGTGGCTCCTACCACACTTAGAACATGCAGGAGTCATAATACCCCGTTGTGCCTTACTAACTTGCAAATACGCAGATCTAGCTCTGAAGTTATATGAATTCTAAGTATTGCACGCACATTGGTTCCTTCGTGCAGGTGCGCTAGCAGATGATGAAACATGTCCTTTCTGCATATCTTAAAAAGAAGACTAGTTCACCTACATACCCTACAAATATGGCCTTTTTAGCCCTTGGTTCAAGCTTTCCTTCATTAACATGATAATAAGCTGGACACCCAAATATTCGCAAGTATGAATAGTTAGAGGGTTCACCTGACCAGACCTCATTCGGAGTCTTAAAGTCAATCGCTGATGTTGGAGACCGATTGACAATATGAGAAGCAGTATGAACTGCTTCAGGCCAAAATACTTTGGACATCTTAGCTTGTAAGAGCATACAACGAGCCTTCTCAAGAAGAGTTCTGTTCATTCTCTCGGCAACTCCATTCTACTGTGGTGTGTGCCTGACCGCCTTATGCCTTGCGATCCCATGAACCTTGCAGAAATCATTGAACTCTTCACTGCAAAACTCCAAGGCATTGTCCGTGCGAAGATACTTGATTTTCCTCTCCATTTGATTTTCAACCAAAATCTTCCACTCTTTAAATGCTTCAAAAGCATCACCTTTTATCTTCAGAAAACGCACCCAAACCTTTCGTGAAAAATCATCAATGAATGTGAGAAGATACCTCTTTCATCCCTTCGATGGAAGCTTAGAGGGACCCCATAAATCTGAATGGATGTAGTCTAGCACCTCTCCCGTCTTGTGCTTGCCAGTGCTGAAGCTGACCTTTTTCTGCTTCCCTAAGATGCAGTGCTCACAAAATTCAAGTGTGCTGATCTTCTCACCATTCAAAAGGTTGCGGTTGCTCAACATCTCCAATCCTCGTGCGCTCATATGGCCTAGTCTCATGTGCCATAATTTTACCTTGTCATCATTAGATAACTGCACTGTAGATGCATTTACAGAGCCAATAATGGTGCTTCCCGCAAGTGTGTAGAGGCCATCCTCCAGCTTGGCCTTCAACATGACTAAAGACCCTTTAGTCACTTTCATAGTTCCTCCTTCACTCATATACTTATAGCCTTGTTTATCTAAAGTACCCAGGGAGATCAAATTCTTCTTTAGATCAGGAACATGATGGACTTCTGTAATAGTCCTCACGATTCCATCATGGCAGCGAACATGAACTGAACCAATGCCAACTATTTTACAAGTTGCATTATTGCCCATTAATACAGTTCCTCTGCTTGTTTCATAGCTGCTGAACCAATCTTTTCGGAATGTCATATGCTGAGTACAACCAGAGTCTAAGATCCATTTGTTGTCATAGACTCCACTATTGCATGATGTTGTTAGTACATAATCATCATCATTATCATGTACTTGCTCAACAATGGATGCGCTCGCCTTTTCTTTGGACTTCGACATAGGGCAATCTCGTTCAAAGTGCCCCTTCTTGTGACAGCCCCAAAATTCCGCATTCTTTTTGTTCACACGAGACTTTGATCTGTACTTTGATTTGCTCCTTCCCTGTTGGCTAGTACGACCTCTTATAAAGAGTCCACTAGCTTCGTCACTTTTGTCTCCTTCAAAATGCATCCGCACATCACAAGATTTTAGTGCTTGCCGCACTTGCTCAAGTTTAATAGGTTGTTTGCTATACATCATTGAATTCTCAATATCACGATATTTTGAAGTCAATGAAAATAGCAAAGAACATGCAAGCGTCTCCTCGTCTTTTTTAATTCCAGCAGTTTGTAAGTCCATCACAAGTTTATTGAACGCATCTAGATGGTCTTGCAACAAAGTACCTGAATCCATCTTAAATGTATGAAGACGCCGTTGTAACAACATCCTTGTTGTCACTGACTGGTCCTGGTAAAGCCCTTCCAGCTTTTCCCATAACTCTTTGGCCGGCTCTTCGGTACTTGTACTCACTTCACAAAGTACGTTAGGTGCAAGGGACAGTTGGATTGCACTCAATGCATCTCCTTCAATCTTTTCCTTGTCGGAATCCGATATCTTATCGGGGTACTTTCCATCAATAGCATGGATTGAACCTTCCCTCCGCAGTAACGCTATCATCTGGATTTTCCAGATATTGAAGTTGTTGCGCCCACTAAATCTATCAATTTCAAACTTCATGGAACTCATTTTTTTTTTACTTGTTCTTCCTTTTCTACTACAATGTATTTGGAACTACAGAAAACCAAAGTAATCCTTTTCTGATGTGAAAGTTCAAACTGTGCTGCAACCACAGAGCATACTCAGACATAACCTTGGCTCTGATACCAATTGTTAGCGGAAACGTGAAATTAAAGAACAAGGAAGAACAACAATATTTAACGTGGTTCGGATCAAAATGATCCTACGTCCACCAAAGAACAACTGCACCAATATTTATTTTACTCTACAAAGAATACAAGTGAAATACTACAAGAGAGAGAACACAAATGCCTTAGAAGATGAGAAGGCAAGTGAGAGGATGATTTGAAAATGAATTAAGAGCTACCTATTTATAGGAATAAATTCATCCTATTGATGTCATCCATGACATCACTATGTGTCAAAATTGTCAAGGTTAAGAATATGAAACCATTTTATGGTTTGCCTAAATTTCACCTACCAAGATACAATCTTTGACTTTGTATTTTGTACTAATTATCTTCCTACCAAATATTCATATTAATTCATCTTCCATTTAGTTTGATTCCACAAGAACCAAAACCAACTCTTTCACATTCTGTTACGAATTGAACTCAAATTACTTTTTAAAAAAATGAAGAATGTGATGAAGATTAAAGAACGTGTTCTTGAAGATTTGTGGAGCCATCTGAAATGAAAGATCATATTTTTATTGTTGGTGCAGATCTAGAAACGTTTTAACCTGTGCATCTATTTCATTTTTTCAATTTTTACGATTCGATAGATGTCAAACATGTTTGTTGTATAATCTTATGTCGAACATCTATGTTTTTTAGATATTATGTTAAACATGTATGTTATTAAGATATTGTGTTGAACACACATTTATATCTAAGTTTGTAGTATGTTTTCGTTCATGGTAAAACAATTATGAAATTTGATATTAATTTTTTTTATGTCTAGTGAAAAAAAAGAAATGATATTATGATCGAGAACACCTCGAGGAACATAAAAGCTATATATAATTATTTGAAACTAAATTTGTGAAATAAAATTTGTCGTTAAATTTATTGAAAGCATGGAAAGGAATTTAAACTTGGTCGGTAAAAGTAATGTAATCAATGAAAGAATCTGACCACCAAAAGTACTTGTAACGACTCTAAATTGTGGTTTTACTTCAATGTGGTAACAACCAAATGACCATCAATGAAGGGAATTTATGGTCGTTGTTAGTAAATGTAGTGAACGGATTTTACATTGTAGGTAAGTGATATCTAAAGAACGGCTATACAATTCGGTCGTTAACCATTGACGACGGAGATTTTAACGTTCGCTGGCGACCAATTTTTTCTCGGTCGTTATAAACCTTTACCTACTGGATATTGACTTTTAATGAATTAATTTCCTTTCGTTAAAAGTCATTTTTCTTGTAGTGTGCATAGAATATCATAATTCAATCATTCAAATAAATAATGAAAAGAACCCATGGTAATTAAAGGAAATCGTAACTGAATTGAGAACACTACCCTTTGAATAAAGGAATTTGGGAAGTCCATGGATGGAAGGAATCCATGGATGAAAACTATAATACCTTGAATCACAATGCTAGCCTTCAATGGAGAAATGGAGACCTTAGCTTGAAAACCTAGATGAATCCTTCTTCTTCTTTTTCTTCAAGTTCTAGAGAGAATTATTTGAGAGTTCTTCTTTTTGGCTGAGTTTAGAGCGAATGATTTCTTTTGGGAAATTTTGGGGTAAAAAAGACATATATAGGGTCCTTAACATAGGCAAAACGACATAGTATAGGTACTAATTAATTAGAAAAAGATCCAACTACCCCTGAACTTAATTGCAAGTTTTGACTGACGAGACCCCACTGTCGAACAGTGGTCAGGATGACAAACTGTCTTGCACGGCCGTCAATGGTGGCTAGAAACCTATTTTTGGGGCTTTCAAACCAGGGACCCCAACCACCGACCATGTTGTGAACTAACAATATGTTGGTCAGGCAATGGTTCTGGGCCCCCAAACCAGCTGAACGCAGCCCATGGGTGGCCAGCGTGGGTTACACCTGTAACATCTCGGAATTGGTTTCATTTCCCTTTTTTGGACATGGGGTTTTACATAATAGAACACCCAAACATGCAATTTGGTGCCCTTCTTTAGCTAACTTTTTCGTTCCTTCTTCAACATGATCACAATTCCCCATTGAGAACATGCTCATGGCATCATCGACAACATTCACTTTGCTTGGATGATAGAGGATACTTATGTCATCATCTTTGAGAAGCTCTAATATTGTCCTTTGTTGAAGATATAGCTCTTTCTGAGTGAAAACGTAGTGAAGGCTTGTGTGGTCCGTGAACACATCCACATGAATTTTGTAGAGATAGTGATGCCATATTTGGGAGCAAAATACACACTGCTCGAAACTTTGAGTAGCTTCTCTTTTGAATCTTATGATGTATGGAGGCTTAGGCTATAGCCTTATCATTCTACATCAGTAGACAATAAATCCCTACTATGGACTCATTATAATAAACAAAAAAAACCCTTTCTATCCTCTAGTAGAGTCAACACTGGAGCCGTAGTTAACCGAGTTTTAAATCCTAAAAGCATTGGTCACAAGCTTTAGACCGTTGAAACTTAGTTGTCTTCTAAGTCAACTTAGTCAATAAGGACGAAATAGATGAAAACCCCTCAAAAAATATTTTGTAGTAACTAGCCAACCCAAAGAAACTCATTATATCAGTTGTGGATGTGGTCAGTGAAAATTTTGCATTGCCTCAATATTTTGTGTGTCGACTCGAATTCCTTCACTAAACAAAATGTGGACAAAGAACACCACCAATTCAGGCCAGAACTCGCAGTTAGAAAACTTGGCATATAACTCTTGATCTTTGAGATTTTGGAGGACTATTCTAATATAACTAGAATAGATCCTCCTCATTTCTTGAATAAATCAATATGTCATCGATGAACATGCTAACAAATATTTCTAGATACGGCTTAAATACTTTGTACATATGATCCATGAATACAACATGAGTGTTAGTCAAAGCAAAAGGACATAACAAGGAACTCTTCATGAACATAATGGTCCTGAAAGCTGTCTTTGGGATGTCACATTAAGTAATGATAGATAGATCTAAGGTCTATCAAAGAGAAACAAGTGGAACCCTAAAATTTGTCGAAAAGTTAATCAATTTTCGTCGGGCAATACTTATTCTTTATGGTGACCTTGTTTAACTGGCTATAATTTATACACATTCTAAGGGAACCGTCTTTCTTTCTCACGAATAAGATAGGAGAGCCCTAACGTGAGACACTTGGTCAAATGAAACCCTTATCAAGAAGATCTCCCAAGGAGCTATTATATATGGAAAAGTTGATAGGAGTTGAGTATTAGGAAGAATATCTATTCTTAAGTGCATCTGTCATATAGAAGGCACTTTAGGAAGACTAAATGGAAAGTCCTCTAGGAACTCACTCACGATTCATACCGACTAAAGAGATGATGAGTCAACACTATTCATTAAGTCAGACTAAGTGATGGATCTACACCTTATAAACTAACTTTTTGCCTTAAGGTATAAAATAAAATGACTCTTGGGAATTGAGGAACTACTCCTCCACTATAAAACAAGCTCATTAAGAAACTAAAACTTGAGTACTCGAGTTCTACAATAGACTGAGGCATAACAAGCATCAAGTTAGTCCATATATCGTATAACAACAATATCCACCATGTCTAACTTAACTAAGTCATCTACGGTGTCTTTGTGATAGACAGAGATGGTACAATTACGACAGACTCTTTCTTCTAAAATATACTTATCGACATGTGTGGAAACGCTTAAGGGATCAAGAAGTTGTTCTGGATAAATGCCAAACCTCATGGCTACATACGGAGTCAGAAAAGACAAACTCGCACCTAGATCAAGTAGGGCATTAACATCAATTTGACAAACATTAAGCATACTAGTAACAAAATATGGCGAGTTCTCCTGATCCTGACAACTAGCAATAGCATATAAATTGTTTTCTCTTTCGGTTGTCCCTCAAGTAGCTCCTCTTGGAGCAGGTCTATCTACTCGAGCCGCTGATTAAGATTAAGCTCTATTTGTGCCTTTTTTGTGCCTCCTCTTTGTGAAATCTGTCTAAAACTTACCCATTTCACCACACATACAAATTCCATTTGTTCCATCACGATAATCAACTGGATAGGTCCTACCATACTTAGCACAAGGTATGCTTCGCAACCCTTCTGCCATACTTCCATGAAACAAAGAACTCTAAGATATGAAATTTGGAGAATTTATCTTCCGGTGAGCATTCCAGTTTCGAGGTTCAGGTGCACTAGTTGATGATGGAGTATGTCCAGATAACCTCCGTTGAAAGGATGATTGATTCCCATTTTCGGTCTTCTACTAGACGGACAAATGGTTTGATGTCCTAGAACTTGTACTTCAGTATTCTTCCCTATCTTTCAGCTTATCCTCCTCCACCTGTTGCACATGAATTATACATCTTGCTATATCCATGTCCCCTATCAACATAGTCTCTCTCCCCTCTTTACATGTATGGTGAGGAAGTCCGTACACGACTAAACACATCATGCTCCTCATATCTGCCACCATCTCCAGAACATAGAGAAATAGTTGTGTAATCTTGAGGTTTTTCTCCTGCATAAGCTTCCTATTTTAGATTTAAGAGCACCCTTACCTTAGCTTCCCTTAGCTCCTAGGGAAAGCAACGCCTCAAGAAAGCATTCTCAAATAAATCCCAGCTCAAAAGCGGTGCTCCGCTTACCCTGTTCTACTTAATTTGAAAATACCATAACCTAGATATACCTTTGTGCTGATATGGTGCTAACTCAACAGTTTTTGCATCAACAACACGCATGACCTCAAATACTTTTTGAAGTTCTTACACAAAATTCTCCAGATCCCCAATAATCTTCGACCCTGTGAACTCTAGGATTCATCTTTAATAACTCACAAATTCTGGACGTATCAACCACATCTTGATGACTCTCTCCTTATTGAACAACGTGATTTTCAACAATCTGAGTTAGCAGATGAATAACATTCATGAACTCAACATATGTGATATCTCCATATGTGGGTTACACTTATGGTCCATTGGGATCTTCATGACCTTGAGAATTGGCATTCCTCCTAAAAGTACGTCCTCAAACAACTATTGATAGAGACATGATCTGAAAGACACGAATAAGCACAAGTTAGAAGAGACTTTTATGGAGTTGAACTCTATCACACAAACATGAGTAGTAAGAAGACAGTGAAAATTTTCAAAATGTCGGAGATTCCAGATTATAAATGTGGTGGGCTTCACACTAATAATAATGACTCTACTAGACATAACTTCATAGATACCGTTGGACTCTTGAACTCAATGCTCTGATAAAAAGTTTGTCAGGCCCTGAGCCTACATACTAGATGTGCCTGACACTTGAAAACCATAATTGGTCCAAAAGCGAACCCTTAGACTAGCTGACTGCCTAGTCGAGGACTTACACAAGATATAATAGGCTCAACAGAATTAAATCAGTTAAACTCAAATACTCATCTAATTAAATTAGGAAAATACGCAAAAACAATACTTATAGTATGTAAAATTTTTTGAAAGATAGTAAATATTGAAGGACACCTCCACTATATCTATCTATGAAGCTTCTCCTATTAAAGATGGATGTCGGGTCAAGACCCACAACTTCTCAAAAGTACTAACTAGAAAGTAAATATGAAGTCCTCCAAAATGTAAGGAGGCTCCCCAAAAGATAGCTGGAGTGTAGAGTAATATCAACGAAGTAGTTGTTTATCGATCCTGAGTATGTATCATAAAAATATGCAGGAAAAATGAATCAGTACATTCAATGAATGATTATTCTATATAGCTGAAGCCGAATAATTGAATGAAAGGAATGCAATATATAAAATACACTCAAGATGGAGATAAAGAAATAAAGGAGTTAAATCATTTTAAGCTTTATAAAATTCTTACACATATTTTAACTCAACATAATGAGTGATATAATAAAATACACTTTAACTCCATTGGGAGATTTTCTAACCGACAATCTTCAATATGAGTTTTATGATAATACAACATCTCCACACGCTGCCAAAACTTCCTATGCGGTGCTGGGGTATAGAACCTCTAAGCTAAGTGTATCCACTAAGCAATAAGGATTTATCTAAAAAGTATAATTCTTCACCCATGTTTTCAGACATGGTCTTCAGAATCTACTCAAAACTCTTATTTAGTTATCACAGAAATCAATTCAATACAATTATTGGTTAAAATGATTTCTTAATAAATAACTCTATAATAAGGTTCATTCAGCAAAATAGACATGAACAATCAAATCTAGAATTCAATGCATGATATACAAAAACTCAATAATTACATATAGGAATTCAGAATTCAACGATACTACTCATATCTTCATTACTCGAAGTCAAGGATAAAAACCATAGATTATCTTGTACTGATTTAAAATAGATGTAGCGTATGAGAACGAACTAGTCCAATACTATGATAGCCTTACATACTTGGGAAGAATAAAAATCATGGCAAAATGGATGGAAACTTGAAGAATGGTCGAAACCCTAGCTTTTGTTCCTCCGCCAGTAACCTTTCTATATTTATTTGACGTTTTATAGAACATAGAAAGGATGTTTAACACTGCTAAGACCTTTAAATAGGTGTAAAAGGATTGGGATTTAGACTAACAAGGGTTGGGAAATGTTTGAAATACCATTAATTAATAAAAAACCCAAAACCCCAGTTTTGTTTAACAGAGGTCATAATGGCCCATCGCGAGTGTGAAGGTCCACCACAGTTAGGCCATCATCAAGATCTGAATTATTTTCCCAGCTGCTATTGACGTTAAACTACTGTTGGCGTGACACTATTGTTGGCTCAATGTCGAGAAGTTGACTGCTTGTTACATGTCATCCTCTGAACACCAGAAATGCCAGAAATTTCTACGTGTGTAACCGGCCACCTGATGGTTTGTTAAAGGGATGATGTCCCGTCCAGGATACCATCAACGTTTTTTGACACTTAGCTTCACTTGAAGCTAATGTTTTTCGCTCAATGTTGCAGGGTCTTACACTTGAGGAGACTTGGGAGGTAGGGAAATCCTAACCCCATATAATATGGGATTTTTTAGATCCTCTAGACAATTGGTGAGGTTTCTTATGAGTTGGTTGAACCTCCAGCATTTTTAACTATTCACCAGTTTCTATATTTAGATGTTGTGCTAGTATGTTCATGATGAGTCTCATGTACTCCAGTATGATTCGATCGAGTGTGATGATCATTTGACTTTAGTGGGAGAGCTAATTGATATTCTAACCATAGATGTGTAGCGGTTGCGTTAAAGAGCCATTCATGTGGTAAAATTCCAGTACAGGTAAATTCCTATTAATGAGGCTAACTAGGAGAAAGAGCATGAGATGCAAGAGCAGTTTCTCAACTTGTTTGAGATTTCAGGTACTTTATGACTCAAAAATTTATGGATAAAAGTACTGTTAGTAGTGTATGTTGTATTGACACTCCATGTAACTTCGATGCAAATGCCATCAGATCATTGTTTAGAGCATTCTTATAGCACAGGGACTGAAAAGTCACATGGTCATTTGTTTGGGGTTTATGTGAATTTTGATGTTTTTGAGCTTTTAAACCTTAAACGATTGATTTTGATCAAGGGTTTAGGAGTAGAACCTCATAATCTACCTTTAGAGGATCCATCAACTCCGAAAGGGTCATTTTAGTATTGTGGCATGGTCAACAAGGCTCCAAAAGCTTTCAGTGTGAGTTTGTATGGTTATACTTTTAGCTTTTTAATTTTGGAAAAAGTTTGAACTTGATCTATATTCTTGGAAAATGTTCCTAGATGAGAATTCTATCAGCGTAATTAGCTCTACAATATTGTGTTTTGTCTATAACAACCCGTAGTGAAAATCTAGACTCTTCTAGGCTAATTCAAAGTTCCCTTATGGATTTCGGATAAAATAATATTTTGGTGTGGGACCCACTTTTGTAGAGATGACCTAAGATGAAAGTTTTGACATCTCGGTTGAGTTCGAATATCAAATTTAATCAAGTTACCCATCTCATTTTCATACATGGGTTCCAAATGAAGTTTCTAAACACCCGAACAACATTTTTAATGTTCCCAAAACAAGCAGATTATGCATCAGCTAGTGCAGGCCAAAATTGGCATTTGCATTCACGAGCACTTGGTCATGGTCGTGGAGACTAGAGGATGTGGTTACGTTGTTTGTGAGTAACGGTTGATTTGAGATGACTCCTTGCATTTGTAGAATTTTATTTTCGTAGTCCCTATCCTCAGAATTTGTTGTTAATAGTCTCTATCTTTTCTAGGTCTTCTATAGATTCTTTATATAGCAGCCATATGGTCAAAAATAAAATACAAATTTTCCCATCTTCTACTATCGCTTCTTTATGGTATCAGAGCGCTTCTAAACTCCCACGGGTTGATACTTTTTTTCTGCTAACTAATCGAAGTGGCCCCCAATACTTCTGTGACCAAAGCTGATGGAGTTAATAACACCATCACTATTGTCCAATTCAATCCTATGACCCAATTCACCGTAAAATAAACTGGAAGTCACAACTTCTCCCTGTGGAAAGCTCAAGTTTCAATGGTTATGGGTGGTCCCAATCTCTATGGGGATCTCGATGGCTCCATCCTTACCCCCACTCGCACCATCTGACAAAGAAATTTGTTGCTAAACCTGAGTTCGTTCTTTGGTACTACCAAGATTAGTTAATTCAAAATGCTATCTTGGCCTTCGTTGATGCTACACTTTCCCCCACCATTGCGAGACCGACTGGCTCGCCTCACTAAGGACTCTCATCCAGTCCCAGATTATCTCAATCAAATTCTATCACTTTGTGATGAACTTGCAACTGTTGGTGTGCCTATATCAAATCCAGAACTCATTGTTAAAATTCTTAGTGGACTCGGATCTGAATTCTGAGAACTCTCTGTCATTCATGCTCGAGGTTCAACAATTTCCTATGAAAAGCTTTATAAAAAACTTCAGGATCACGAGCTTTTTCTTAAGTATGAGGACGACAAGAAGCTGCGATCAACTAATATCACCGATGTTGTAGCATAAAAGACCAGCTTAACTCCTCCTTGCCAGGGTAACAATGATTACTCCCGCAATCGCTGTCCAAGTGCGAACCCTCCTCCCAACAATCAGCAATGGAAGGCACAACCATGTCACCCACAAAGAAACAACTAGCAGCAGCCCTTTGACAAGAATATTCATTGCCAAGTATGTGATTATGTGGGTCATTCTGCTAAGGTCTATAGATCTCAATCCCATTACCATCTGCAAGCTCGGGCAAACATTGTTGGTCGTTTTCCTCCTCAACAGACCCCTTGGGAGTAACTCATCATATTGCGTCTCATGCTCAAAGCCTAGACACTGTACATGACTACCACAGAACCGAAGAGATCACTACGGGCAATGGTCACACCATTACAATATCCCATACCGGTAACACTAACATAAATTCATCAATTCATCATTTCAAACATCTGAATACCTTATGCTCCCCTCTCATTAAGACTAATCTTATTTTTGTTTCTCAGTATCGTCGTGATATATCATTCCTCTGTTGAAATTTTTCCTTTCCATTATCTTGTGAAGGATCTGAATACGGGGGCGTCTCTAGTTTGCAGATAGAATAAAGATGGGTTGTACGAGTGGCCACCGGTCTGTAAACATCGTTCTCCTCAATGCAATGTGGCTGTTCCAATTCACCTGTGGCATCGGCGTTTAGGTCATCCTAATCTTCGCGTTTTGGATACTATCTTGAATAATTTTTCACTTCCTGTTTTAGATCCTAAAGGTAGTTCTACTTGTTATTCTAAAAGATGCACAAATTGACTTTCTCAGAAAATTCACTGCAAAGTAATAAGCCCCTACAAATCCTTTTTTGCGATTTATGCGGCCCATCTCCAGTTGTCAATTGATAAAAAAAGATATTATGTGCTATTTGTTGATCAATTTTCAAAACACATGTGGCTGTTTACTTTAAAATGAAAAAATGGAAGTCTGGATGTTTTTCAAAATTTACATCTATTGCTTGAACGGAGGTTTAATGCCATAGTTCAATCTTTTTACACGGATGGTGGTGGCGAATTTCAAAGTTTGCAGTCCTATATCAAAACACATGGCATAGAATATTTAGTGTCACCCCCATATTCTCCACAACGAGTTTCTCTAGTCATGTTATTATAATTACTAGAACTTTGCTGAATCAAGCGTCCTTACCATCACACTTCTGCAGTTTTGTCTGTCAACAAGCTGTCTATCTTATAAACAGGCTAACTACTCCCAATCTTCAACATAACAGTCCATTTGAAATTATATTTCAAAGATGCCAAAGTATGACTCCATTAAAGTATTTGGTTGCCTCTGTTATCCATGGCTCAAACCATATGCCTAAATCAAATTAGAGCCTCGTTCGACTCCATGTGTACATTTAGGCTTTTCTAATAAAGATTAAAGTCATCAATGTTTTGATCCATTAACATCCAAAATATATCTATCACGTCATGTCCTATTTTTGAAAATCAGTTCCCATTTGACAGTACTTTTTTCTCATTTAAAAAGAACACA
Organism: Solanum sitiens; assembly: GCA_016801875.1. Classification (NCBI taxonomy): domain Eukaryota; kingdom Viridiplantae; phylum Streptophyta; class Magnoliopsida; order Solanales; family Solanaceae; genus Solanum; species Solanum sitiens. Next base: position 1,559,694 of record JABWTJ010000217.1, read on the forward strand.
AAATAAAAATGTTTCATGGGAAATTTGTTCATCTGGCCAGCAACCACAGAAAAATACTCGAAATTCATATTAATTTTGTGAGTTTACTTCACAGATTGTGCAGCAGCCCGTGGACACACATTCACACATCTCCTCTTCCTCAACAGGTGCCACCGTCTCAGGTACTTATGTTTCTCCCTTATATGATACTTCTTCTCCTTCTGCAATGCCTCCGTTTCCCATACCCAAACTATCCAAAATCCTATTTCCAACCAAAATTCACAACAACCAACTGTTTCAACCTCACAAGTTCATACTTCTCCCTAGTTAAATGCTCAGCCGCAATCCACAATTATCACTTACCAACGCCTAAATAAGTGCATTAGTCCTTTGATCCAGAACCCTCTAGTACAAACCACTTCCTCATCACTTCTCCCACTCTCCATGGCCACACAACCTTCCCTTGTAGCCTCTACATGTGCAGTGATGCCCACTCACATGATTACTCAGACCAATAACCTTAAGCCTAAAAAATTACACAAGGTATTTCAAACCACTAACCTACCTACCGAGAACCTTTAAGTAAGCTCAACAAGTCACACAGTGGGCTGAAGCTATGAGAAATGAATTTGATGCCTTAGTTTGAAACCGGACATGGGAGTTGGTATCATGTGATGCTTCCAAAAATGTGGTGGATTGTAAGTGGATTTTCCGAATTAAATATAATCCTAACGCTTATGTTGATAGGTACAAAGCTCGTATGGTTGCTGAAGGTTTCACACAAAGACATATACTATATTTTCAATGTATTTTTAGTCTTATGGTAAAGCCTGCAACTTTTCGACTTGTTCTTGCGATTGTTGGAATTAATGCATTCACTTCACACCTTGATGTTTAGTATTTCAATCTTGTATCTTAGTTTCTCAAGAAGTCTTTTAGGATTTTGTAATACATGTATTTAGTAATTTGTGATACATGTATCGAGTTAATTTTGCAAGACTTTTTATTTTCTATTTTGAGTAGTATAAATAGTGATGTAATTGACGACTGCAATCATCTCAAGTGGCCTTAAGTAGCCTATATAAAACTTGGGCATTCTCTAAAAATAGTATTCTTCTTCTGTATTTCCTACAAATTGGTATCAAGAGCAGGTTTTCGTTCTTAATCTGGGTTAGGTGAAGAAACAAAATATGGCATCTAAAATAAATGAAGGTGTTGATTCTTAAGTTGTTCTTACTCCATTTTTTTTTGGAACCAATTTTGAATACTGAAAGATAAGAATGAGAACACATCTAAAAGCTGAAGGTTTGTGGACTATTGATGTAAATGGATATGAAGAGCCAGAAAATGATAGTGAACTTTCAGTAGCAGAGATGAAAAATCTTGAGGCTAAGTTCCGTCAAGATGCAAAAGCCTTGAGCAAAATCCAAATGGGAGTCTCAAGAGCATATTTTGCAAAAATTGCTACTTGTGAGACGGCAAAGCAAGCTTGGGAGTCTTTGGAAATCGAAGTGTATGGTGATGAAAAGGTACGCACTATAAATCTTCAAACTCTTAGAAGAGATTTTTAAAATTTGAAGATGATAGAATCTAATAAAATAGATGAATATTGCAAAAGAGTCATGAATATTGTTAATGAAATGAGAAATCATGGTTATACAATTTCTGATAAACAAGTTGTGGAAATTTTTTTAATTAGTGCCACAGAAAATTGTGAGTACATTGTTGCTATCACTGAGAAGACGAAAGATCTTTCTAAACTTTTTATCAAAGAGCTAGTCGGATCATTTCGTGCACACGAGAAGCGAAGGTTTTTTCGTGAAGATCAACCCAAAGAGACTACTTTCCAGTCCAAAACAAATGAGATTTCTCAAAATTTTCTCAAAAAATAAACAAAAAAAGAATTACAATCCAAAAAAGAAGCACGATCATAATGATTCTTCTAAGAAGGTTGAAGAAAAAGGTGAGAAAAGTACTAGGTTTTTTTTGTAAAATTTGCAAAAGGACTAATCACAAAGCAAAAAAATGTTGGCACAAAGGAAAGACCCAATGTTAGTTTTGCAAAAAATTTGGCCACAATGAGAATGATTGTTGGCACAAGCAACAGGAGCAAATAAATTTCTGTAAAGAACAGGAGGAAGAAATGCAAGAAAATCTTTTCTTTGCTTCTCAATGTGATCTTTCAGCAAAAAGCAAAGAATGGTATGTTGATAGTGGTTGTAGCAATCACATGACTGGAGATGAAAAAGTTTTCCTCTCAATTAATAATAGCATCTCTATTAAAGTGAAAATGAGGAATGAAGTCATAGTTGATGCAAAAGGTAAAGGTACCATTTCAATCAACATGAAAGGGAGCGGTAAGCAAATTCATGATGTTCTTTATGTTGCTAACTTGAAAGAAAATTTGCTTAGTGTTTATCAACTCATGAAAAATGGTTATTCTATTGTGTTTAGAGATAATTATTGCAAGATTTCTGATAAAATTGAGCCATATCAAGTCATTGTTGAAGTAGAGATGATAAAAAGAAAATTTCATCGACAATTTCATTACAATGCATTCAAAAATGAAGTTGTAGATGATTCATGGCTTTGGCACGAAAAATTTTGTCACTTGAATTTTCATGGTTTGAAACTTCTCAAGAAAAAAGACATGGTTCTATACTTTTCTGAGATACATACTAAGAATAAGGTAGATAATACTTCTATCATATCTTTAGATGTGTCAAACCAAGACGAGGACGAGGACGAGGACGAGGAAGATGTCCCTCAGTTGCAATTATTGCCAGACAGGAGAACAACTTGCTGACATCTTCACCACAACACTTCCAAGTGAAATGTTTTGCCATATTCGAGAAGGCATTGGAGTTTTCAAGCAAATGCATTAAGGGGGGTGTTGGAATTGATGCATTCACTTCACACCTTGATTTTTAGTATTTCAATATTGTCTCTTAATTTCTCAAGAAGTCTTTTAGGATTTTGTAATCCATGTATCTAGTAATTTGTGATACATGTATCTAGTTAATTGTGCAAGACTTTTTGATTTCTATTTTGAGGAGTATAAACAGTGATGTAGTTGAGGATTGTAATCATCTAGTGGACTTAAGTATCCTACATAAAGCTTGAGCATTCTCTAAAGATAATATTCTACTTCTATATTTCGTACAACGATTGCAACATAACAAAGCTGGCCCATTCAACAACTTGATATTAATAATGCCTTCCTGTAAGGTCATCTCGATTAGGAAGTCTATATGCGCAACCACCTAATTTTGAAGCTTCTGCGCATCCGACACATATTTGCAAGCTGCACAAGGCTATATATGGCCTCAAACAGGCTCCAGGGCCTGGTACACTGAACTAAAAAATTACTTGGTTACTTTGGGATTTGTTAAATAACAATCTGATTCTTCATTGTGTATTTTGCATAATTCTGAGTTTACTATTTACGTTCTGGTATACGTTGATTACATAATTGTTTCGGGTAATTAGATTCATGGTGTTCACAACATTATTGATAATCATGCAAGCCGGTTCTCATTGAAGGATCTTGGTCCACTTCATTATTTTCATGGTCTTGAAGTCTTACCTTATCCTGGTTTCCTTTTGTTGTGTCAAAAGAAGTACAGTACAGATCTTTTGTAGTAAGTTAATATGCAAAATTGTAAGTGTGTTCCAACACCAATTGCTTCGATTGTGGCTTTCCCCGAGTCTGCTGAAGATTCTTTAGTTGATGGCTCTCTTTATAGGAGGATATTTGGTAAACTTCATTACCTTTCTTTTACACGTACATACATAGCATTTGGAGTTAGCAAACTCTCACATTCCATGCACCAGCCCTTATTATCACATTGTACAGCCATGAAGCGTCTCCTTTGGTATCTTCACCAGACATCTTCTTTTGGTCTTCGAATTGCCAATGAACATGATAACCATCTTCTAGCCTACTCAGATTCTGATTGGGCTGGAGATCCTCTCTATTGAACATCCACCACAAGCTATGTTGTTTACCTTGGCAGTTCTCCGGTATCCTGGTCCTCTAAGACGCAAAGATCTATTTCTCGGTCCTCCATAGAAGCAAAATATCGGGCTATTGCAGCTACTATTTCTGAAAGAAATTGGCTAACAATTTTACTCCTTGAACTTCGGTTTCATATTTCCACCACTCCTCAAATATTTTGACAATGACAGCACCAAAAACATTTGCGCCAACCCGGTGTTCTATAGTCGGATGAAGCATATTGCTATTGATTTTCACTTTGTTTGTGAACAAGTTCAAAACAAGCATATCATAGTTCAACATCTTCACTAGACTGATCAAGTGGCAGATGTACTTACCAAACCACTTCCAAGAACTTCTTTTGTCAAGAATTTCTCCAAGTTGGCTGTTGTTGACACCGCCAACTTGCGGGGGCATAATAATGGTTGATTCTAGAAGACTCCTTACGTTTGTAGAATTCTCTTTCCGTAGTTCCTAATCCTCAGGAATCTGTTGTTAATATTCTTTATCTTTTCTAGGTCTTGTATAGATTCTTTATATAGCAGCCATATGGTCAATAATAAAAATACAATTTTTCCCATATTCTGCTCTCACTTCTTTATTGAGGAGCATGTCACATTCACGAAGGGTTGTCCCCCTCTCTTCACATTCATGAGGACCATGTTGTGTTCGAGGACACCCTTTTTCTCTTGCTTTCCCATTCTTGGGGTCTTTTCTGCATTCACGAAAGGAAATCTTGTCAAGCCTTCTTGTTTTCAGGCCCCTCTGTCTATCTTCAGAAAGAGTAAATTTGTCTAGTCTTTATTTAAAATGCCATATCCGATCAACAAGGGGTTCATAACTTCAAATAACGATATCTCCTCTGATAGATCTATGAATACATTGATTCAAAGTCCACTGTGTTCGTGAATCTTGAGGCTATGTGGTTGAATGGTCGGGGGAGTGTGAGGGAAGCATAGTTGCAGGTAAATTACCTTGTTTCTGGGCTGCTTTAGCTTAACCATTTTTCCTTAATGGTGAATTTTATTGCATGATTTGATTTCCGTTGTTCTGATCCACGAAATATTTTCTATTTTGGAACAAAAGTTTGGGGTACTAAAATTGACCTTTTCATAGTCATTTCTAGAAATTCCAGTGTAGGTCCTACAATTCCCTTTTTGACTCACAAATTGGTCAGTTTTTTTTTTAAAAATATTTTTGTGTAATTACCGTATTAACATTGTGATTACATTTTTGATAGTGTTGCCATGTTCTGAGGTTGTACGAAAAGTAGAACTCCAAAAAGGTGATTTGGAGGGCACTCAGTTGGCCTTAATGTATGCTACGACTTTCATTCCACTATATTGAGTTTGAGTGTGTACGTTCATGTTGATTTGAGTGAATTAGGGGTGGGTACGTAATTGATCTTTCTACAATACTAAGAAACCATGTTTTAGGCTTTATTGAGTAAGTGCAGGGGTTAATAATAAACTAGGTTGGTTTATGTGATAATCCTCAATTTATGGTCAGACTTCTTTGTTATTATTATTATTGTATGTTGAGCATATTTGTCCTTAGTCTAGGCTTAAACTAGTACTTGAAATAGACTCGCAATATTTCGGATCTTTTAGGCCTTTTTTTTTACTTCGACACCGATGTGGATGGCTTAGCTCGTTGTACACTTGTGTAGCATACTTGAGTGTCATTGAATGAGCCTTAGTTTAGGAGTTCACCAAGATTTGACTATCTTTTATGCATTCTCCCTCACTCTACGACCTCGGGTACAATATTCAAGGTTTTAGGCTTTAATGGGGGTACTTTAGATTGGAATTAATTCGAGCTTTGACTGTTGTATTGATTACTTCAAAGTCGACATCAATCAATTGTGGTAGGGATGATTGTTGGTATGAGATCCTTTGATCCTCTGGCACGCTCTAGAGTTTACTCTTTGTCTATGATTAGAGGCCTGGTCTTATTCTTTTCTAAATCTACAGGCTCTTGGTAGTTCTATCCGTGATGAGAGGTCCATGATATATACTATTTAGCTCAGCCCCTTTAATGAAGATTAAATGCTTGGTCTTATCCACTATGGAGATGACACTCCCCTGGGATTATACTATTTTGTATTGCAACCCTTATTGGGTTCTTGTTATTAGAGGCCAGGCTTACGCTTCTTTGGTATGTACTCAGCGTACTTAATTTTTAGTAGTTTTAGCTTTTTGTGCATCTATTGGGCTTATGGGGTCCATTCGGTCTAACCTAAAATTGAACACGAGTGTACCTTCTTGGCTTATGGGGTCGAGTTAGGTTTAGTTTAGCTCTACAATTATTTATATTCTTGTTCTTTCGGGTGCTTTTATTTAATCCCTCTCTGACCTCTGTTAATTTCTATATCTTCTAATATTGTTTTTTCCTTTCTTGCTCCATCATCCTATGATGCCTACTAAGTACGTGTTGTTCTGATACTCATGCTACATCATGCATCCGTTTTGTGATGCAGGTCCTAGCACTAGTTATCGGTGGTAATCATTCGAGCTTGTTGCAGCTATTGATCAGAAGCTATGGTGGGCACATGGTGTATGGGACATACCTATCTCCTTCTGTATTTTGTGTAGCTAGTATTTTGTATTTTTAGACAAGCTTTATCTTTCCACATTTTGGAATTATACGATTTTGTTTAGATAGCTTCGTACTTGTGACTTCCATGTTCTAGGATGGATCTATTGTATATATTTTTAGTCCAAGTTCTAGGATGGATCTATTGTATATATTTCTAGCTTGCTTCCGCCTATTGTTGTTTTGATGTTCATTTACTGCTTCCACAATGTTGTATCGTTATAATTATTACATGTTGTCCTGGATTACGGGTTGTCTTACCTACTGGTGGTTACTGTCGGTTTCATAATGATTCGAGAAATGGGGTCTTGACATAATATAATAAAAAATCAATTTTCCCCAAAAGCAAGACTAGTACAACTTTGCAGATGACCCTTAATTATTTGTAAAATAATAGAAGTTAAGATCGTAATGAATATTTTCATCATCAAATTTCATTAAAGCTGTAGCAATAAAAAATGCAGATTCAATGAAAAAGCTTCATGGTTAAATGCAAAATACTAATTTTCTTTGATACTAACATTTTTTTCTATGAGTAACGTAGAGGCTAATTTTTTTAATCTTGAACAATAACACCACAAAGCTCAACATCAAGCTAAGAATTTGTAAGGTCCAGATTGTGCAACAGCAACAAGTCAAATTTAAAATACATTATTTTTATTTAAGAACAAGATTTTATATGCCGCAAATGTTTATCGAAGTTGAAGCTGCTAAATTATGGACACCATATGAACTAATACAAAATACTGCACAATTAATGTTTTCTACTACTAAATTCATTGCACCTTGTATATAAATATTGCAAAGGATTTAAAAAATACTGCAAAGGCACTACAACAGACTCTCCATATTAGATTATCCATGTTGGCTACTACAAAGAAATCGCACCAAGTGTTGTTTTTTAAAGGTATGAACAGGAAATGAAGGGTTGTGACTCTCCTGAAGGGTTGTCACTTTGGCGGAGGGTTGTGACCTTTATGAAAGGTTGTGTCCTTTCTAAAGGGTTGTAACCATTTGAAAGGTTGTGCCTTTTCCAAAGTGTTGTGACCTTTTTGGAAGGTTGTCTTCTTTCCTAAGAGCTGTGACTTTTACCCTTTGTTGACTATAAATAGAGATATTGTCTCTCATTTTTCCGCATTGAATTCTTCCCTTCTTTTGCATACATTTCTTACAAAACAAAATCGATCGATCGTGTCTGTATATGTGATTCATTGCTGTCATTTTGAGTTAGTTGAAATTATTGAAGTTTAAGGTACCGCTACTTCTTTAATGGTTAATCCATTTTATCTTGGAAGTAATTAATTTGTAATTCGGATACTTGAGGGGATTAAATTTCTTAAGGACACACAGTGGATTCTGTGGACTCGGATTCTTCTTTGTCTTTTTCTTTTCATCTTTTATTTCTTCTGGTTTGCTACTTTGAATATAGGTGATAACAAGTTTAAGAAATTTAAATATATGGTATTTTCTATGGTAAGGAAATTACTTCTATTTTTTGTGTTCTTTTGGTTAGAAAGAAGAAGAAGAAAAAGAAAACTATTTTATCATATGATAAAAGAGATTTAAGATGAATTAGTACTACTTTAATATGTTTGAGTATATAATCTGTAGTAAGTTTTTCTTTTATGGGTAAGATTAATTTTATATTCTTCCCAAGGGCATTCAAGCATTGCACCCCTTCAGTTTTCTTTTCAATAAGAAAAGTTATTTTGTGCATAAAGGTTAAGATATGCACTTTTAAAAAAGAATCTATATTCTTGGTTTTACATAACTATGAGAAGAAGTAAATGTTCAAATATTTGAACCTGATTTTAGTTTCTTGTTGAAATTAAATGTCTTCTTGAGAAAAATAAGAATATGATGGAAACTGAAAAAAGAAAAAAAATAGCAAGGTAAGTGACTTGCATGGATTCATTGCTGACAGATAGAATACGATTCAATGAGAGCAAAAATCAAGTTCTATTTTATTTCACTTGATATTTTTTCCCCTATCCTTTATAAGTTATGATATTTATCTCATAAATTTTAGATGATCATTATGTGATGATTATTACTAATATGTATTATGTTGAGAGAGATTTTTTTTTTGTAGTTTTATACTCCATGAAAAATTTGATTGTGTTTGACTTTTGGAGACTAAAATCTTCTGATTTGTTTTTCTCCTTTGGTTTGAAGAATATAAGAACTTCACGAACAAATCAGATTGTGCATTGGTTTGAAGAATATAGAAACTTCACCAATTTGTTAGATACTTTGTTTCAATGAATATTTTGACTTGAATAATACAAAATCTTTCACGAATATTATGGCTAAATAATTTGAAAAAAATATAAAATCTTCATCGTTAGCTAGAAACAGTGTTATATTTGAGGTTTCTGGAGATTAAAACCTTTTTGGTTTACTACTCTGTCTGAATGTGAAACTGATTCGAATAATATATAAACTTCATCAGAATTCAGTGTTCATTCGGTTAACGATTAGAAGAATATTAAAACTTCATCGTTAAACTAGAAACAAATTGTATAAAGATTGAATCTTTATTGTTAGTATTCTAAATACTAAGTGGTCTGTCTAGTTATGACAGAAAGAAAAAAAACACTAGTAACATAAAATTAGTGATTTTTGTGCCTGCAATGGGTGTTTCTATGGATTAAATCTCCAAAAGAAGGTTTCGTGTAACCAATGTGTATTTTGATGGTATATAATTTGAAAGCATGGGAAAAAAATATGTGAAAAATAATTTCAAATACTTGAAAAATATTTTTTAGAACAAATTTAAAATGTGGGGGTTCTTTACTTGTGATAAAGAGAAATTTAGACTTACTATCTAATTTAAATTTGAAAGTACAAGATATGAAATTTGATGACATTCTTGTATTATGTTAGACCCACAAAATTATTGGAGTATATTTGATATTGTGGTCGTTGAGTCTCTCTTTACTAGTATATGAGATGACTAGTACAAAACCACAAAATTATATTACTCGTTCAAAAGAATTGTATTCTTTGATAAAAAAATTTCACTTAAAATATTGTGATTTTTCATGAAAAGATATATATGTCTATTAAAATATATTTTTTTGTATAGACATGAACACCGGTGAAAAGTGACATGTTATGTTTATTGTAAAACAAACATTTGGGTCATATTGCCCTTATTGGACCAATGAGACTATGGTCATGGGTAATTCTATAACAAATTAAATGTTATGGAAATGTCCTTCTTAAAAGGACATATGACAAGGTGTTGACTGTAAAACAATGCCAGTATTTGAGAAAAATTATAAAAAGTAAAGAACAAAATATTTGTGGGAAAAGGTTACCTCACAGAAGGTCTTTTCAAACTTAGTGTTTTTGTTTATTCTTACTTTCTTGACTGAAATTGTTTGTGACATAAATGATTAAGACATGTCAATTACAAAATCTTGCAAAAATTAATCAACTTAATAGTTTTGTCTAACTTCTAGTGCAATAAATCAATGTCAAGTATGTGTTGTTGAAATGAATTAGAATACCTTTGAATTGATTTACACTGATATTTGTGATATGAAGTCAACACCATCTCGTGGTGGGAAAACGTGTTTCATAAATTTTATTGGCAATTGCACTAGATATTGTTATGTTATTTGCTGACTGGTAAGGATGAAGAAATAGAAACATATAGGCAATATAAAGTTGAGTTGAAAGTTAGTTGAATATTTTCACGATTAGAAGTGGTAGATATGAAGAATATGAATCTTCTTTTGCAGAAAATGGAATCATAAATTACTGCACATTCTCACCTCAATGTAATGAAACTGTTGACAGAAAAACCGAACTTTAAGGAAATTTTGAATGTCCTATTTATAAGTTCAGGGTTACCACATAATTTGTGGAGGGGGGGGGGTGCTATCATTATAGCAAAGAGAACAACAAAAATTTGTATGTTCAGAAAGAGAGAAACAAAAAGTTTTGTTTGTTAGTAAATGGAGTAACAAATAAAATAAAAACTTTTGTTTATTAAGAAAGGGAGATCTAACAATTTTCAATATAGTTTATTTCATATGAGAAATAGAAATGAGGAAACTATTTCCAAACTGGTAAAAATAGGACCTAAGACTGTGGATTGTATGTTCATTGAATATGCTACAAATAGTAAAGCATGTTTATTTATGGTTAATAAGTCCGAACCATTGGATAGTCATGTAAAGAGTCTAAACGACCTTGGAAAGTCCGGGTTTTATTTTGTAATATTTTTTCTTGAAAATAAGTCCATATAGTCGAAAAAGATATGTCTTTTGTTGACTCATCCTTTTTGGATGAGTCTGTTAATAGTAAGATTGATTCAATCTTGAGTAACCAGACTTGGGAGTTGGTTGATCTTCCTTCAGGAAGTAAACTTTTGGGTTCAAAGTGGATTAAAAAAAAAAGTTGATGAAACTATTGACAAATACAAAGCGAGATTTGTTGTCATAGGCTTTAGACAATAACAAATCCTTGATTATTTTGACATATAATAGCCTCTAACAAGGATTACATCAATTCAGATGTTAATTGTGCTAGTTACGAATTTGTCAAAATGGATGTAAAAATATTTTTTTGGAGGAATAAATTTACATGGAACAACCCGAGGGCTTAGTGGTTCCTGGTAAAAAAAAAGGTGTAAACTTGTTAAGTCACTTTATGAACTAAAAACAAGCGCCCTAATAATGACATGCGAATTTTGACAAAACTACATTGACAAATGAATTATAGATTAATGAATGTGATAAATGTTTTACATTAAAGACATTCCAAATCACAAGGTCATAATTTGTTTTTATGTTGATGACATGCTGATCATCAAAAGAGACACATATGACAAAAATGTTACTAAGCATATGCTAGAAAGTAACTTAGATATGAAAGAAATTAAAGTTACTGATGTGATTGAAAAGGTACTTGAAAAGTTCAAGTAGTTGGATTTCAATATTGACTAGACTCCCCTAAATGTGAGTTTTATACTTCAAAAGAATGAAGAAAAAGGTGACTCACAATTGGATTATGCTATATTATTGAAAAGTATAACATATATCATGAAGTGTACGCGATCAAATATAGCATGTGCTATTAGTAAACTGAGTCGGTTCACAAGTAAGCTCAATCAAATTCATTAGATGACAATTAAAAGAGTTTTAAGTATTTTTTTAAAAAACAACACACACTTAACAAACTATTGCTTTGCATTATAACTAGTATTCAACATTATTGGAAGAATATAGTGATGCAAATTGAATCACTAGGTCAAATTAAATAAAATTCACAAATGGATATGTATTTACTCTTGGTGGAGGAGCAATCTCTTGGAAATCTTCCAAACAGAAATGTATCAATCGCTCTACTATGAAAAATGAGTTTATCACTCTGTAAGACCGGTGAATAAGTTGAATGACTCCAAAATTTCTTGAAAGATTTTTGGCCCAAACCTTTAGCTCTTGTATGCATACAATAGGTTAGGCATGGAGCATGATTTATAACGGAAGATCTCGTCATATATGACGTAGACATAATATCGTTATAGAACTAATCTCTAATGGAATTATCATAATTGATTATGTAAAGTCAAAGGATAATGTGTTGGATCCACTTATAAAAGGCCTAACAAGAGAGGAAGTTGATAGATTATCAAAGGGAATGAGACTATGTCCGAGAACAAGTCATTGTGGCGGTAACTCTACCTAGAAAACTGGAGATCCCAAGATCAAGGTTCAAGAAGATCAAACAAAGTCATTAATAACGATTCAACATTGTCAAAATATTATTTTTTATGGTTCATTCTCATGATGAGACAATGTTCAGTAATAAGGATAAAGACATTAGGACTTTTTAATGGTTTCTAAGTTTGATACAGGGTATATCAAATGGTGTATCTATGGGATAACACATTTAGAAATCACCTATCTAAGTGTGAAGTTTAAGCCGCTTCAAGAAGAATCTAGTAAGGCCAATTCTCTAAGCACTTATTAACCAAGATGTGTTCATGACTGAAACGAACAAAACAATGAGAACCAAAAATAGTTCAAGGGTTGATTGTGTGACTTATGTTGTCTAGGTATACACCAAAGCTCGACCGTTCAAAGATATCAAATCTATTGATTGACCGAGTATATCTGATATGTGTTCACCGGAAAGTTTAAAGGGAACCTACTTATCCAGATGCGATTAACCCTTACTTACGAATCACACAGTTTTTCATGCATAAGTTTTTTAAAAATAGTCATTCCCTATTCATGTGGGGGATTGTTGGGTTTTAAAGGTATCAACAGGAAATGAAGGGTTGTGACTCTCCTGAAGGGTTGTTACTTTGCCAGAGGGTTGTGACCTTTATGAAAGGTTGTGTCCTTTCTAAAGGGTTGTAACCGTTTGAAAGGTTGTGCCTTATTCAAAGTGTTGTCACCTTTTTGGAAGGTTGTCTTCTTTCCTAAGAATTGTGACTTTTACCCTTGTTGACTATAAATAGAGAGATTGTCTCTTATTTTTCAGCATTGAATTCTTCCCTTCTTTTGCATACATTTCTTACAAAACAAAATCGATCGATCGTGTCTGTATGTGTGATTCATTGCTGTCATTTTGAGTTCGTTGAAATTATTGAAGTTTGAGGTGCCGCTACTTCTTTAATATTTAATCCGTTTTATCTTGGAAGGAATTAATCTGTAACCTCGGGTACTTAGGGGATTAAATTTCTTAAGGACACAAAGTGAATTCTGTGTACTCGAATAGTTCTTTGTGTTTTTCTTTTCATCTTTTATTTTTTCTGGTTTGCTAATTTGAATACAGGAGATAACACCAAGTCCTCTGATAACATCAATTTATATTACTAAGTCAGCAAGATAACAAGTTCTTCCACCCTAAAAAAGGATATGTTGGTTTAATCCACCATAAAATAAGATATATCGGGTAAGTCCACCATAAATGAGGACATCTCGGATAACTCAACACTAAAATAGGATATATTGGGTTCGTCCACCCTAAAATAGGATACATTGTTTTCGTCCACCTTAAAATAGGATATGTTGGATTCATCCACCTAAAGTAGGAAATATTGGGTTTGTCTATCATAATATAGGAGATATTGGGTTCGTCCATCCTCAAATAGGACATAATGGGTTTTTCAACCCTAATATATGATATATTGGGTTCATCCAGTCTTAATCAATAGGATACATTAAGTCTGTCTGCCCTAAAATAGAATGCATTGGGTGTATCCACCCTAAAGTAGAATGCATGGGGTTTATTAACCCTAAAAGAGAACATATCGGGTTCGTCCACTCATAAATAGGACATATTGGTTTAGTCTGCACTCTAATAAGACATTTTAACCATCTGTCTTTAATGAGACATCTCACAGTTTCTTAATTATTTCTTTATTTAAAATCACATATCAGTTGCATGATATGTTAAAAATTGCTTGAAAAGCACATTTGTCATTAATTAGACATCTCGCAATGCCTTATTATTTATTTATATTTAAAAAATATATAGGAGAACTGCATGCTAAATTTTTTAAATTTCTTGAAAATTGATTTATGTAAATGTGTATCTTTACTAACCATTTCTAATTGGTATGTTAGACTTTACAGGGAGTATAATATACATGCAAAATCAAGATACATAATGCAACGTAGAACTATTTCAAAGCATTTAATTGGGCCATTTTGTTTGAGAGTCAAACTCACTACCATGGTCAATGATCTACTCTTGAATTCTACTAAACTTACGTCTCGCTGTTTGGGATATGTAAGAGTTTTCACATTAATCTTTCACTTCATTTCAATGTTGATGATCGGGACAAAATTAGCCACAGTGTCATCTTCTTTGCCAAAAATCTCTTTCGTCTCTAGTCAAAGAGGGACAAGTCTTGAACCCCAATTTTTACCCTCCTTTCTTTAAATTATATAAGGTTGAGCTTCTAAGCTATTTACAAAATATTACGTTGTTCATACGATCTTCATTAACATCATTATTATACAATCGTTGTCCATTTTTTTACAAATACTAATAAAATACATTTTTAATAAAAAAACTCACTTCTATCACTTTGTATTTAATTTTAATTGATTGTCGACATTTTAATTCAAATTTCATACTTACCAAATAAATATAAATCATTAGAAAAAAGTTTTAATACTGGTACTTCTACTTACTAATTGTATATAACACTATTTATTTAATTAAAAGCTCAAATGAATTGATTTAGAGAATGAAAAGACCCAAGAAATACTTTAATAGTATGGTTACCAAATCTACAAATCAACCCTAAAAAGCAAGGGCCCAAACGGAGCAGTCCAAACATCAACCCATCAGCCCTCTTCACAATCCCTACTATCCATTTTATCCTTATTGAACTACCTAAAATACCCTTTTTGTTTAATAATGTTTAGGGTTTTTTATCCCCCCCCCCCAACACCCCCACACCCAAAGTCCCTCATAATTCACAAGCCACATGAGCCTCCCTCTCTCACTCCTTCCCTTCCATTTTCAAAAAAACTCCCATGTTCGTTAGCTATGGATAAAGGTTGTCACTCAATTTTCGTGTTATTGCTATGTCACGTGGAGACTGTCAAGTAAATCCAATCCAAAAATCCTAATGTTCAAGCTTTAATGGTTGTCTTTGGCCAATTTCAAAGCATGAAATTCAAATACCTACTGCACAATTCATGAACCCTAATTTGACCTATAAATTGTTACTTTAAAGTTTGTTCTGAGATTTTTGAACCACTTCTTTACCCTAGAACATTTGGCCGCCCCTCATCCTTTGTTCACGTAGAGTTTTTGAATCACATCTCCTTTCCAAATCTCATAAACATTGGCAGTGATTTTCTTTTGATTGCTCGTGTTATTTTGATTTTGAGTAAAGTCGGATGTTAGTAGATCTGAAACCTCGCCATGATTCACTGCTTGATAAAAGGTCAGTTTCAACATTTTTTTCTTTCGTGTCAATGTGTAGTCTTCTTAGAGTATTTGTGTTGTTTATTAAATATACCCATGTAATGGAAGCTGATGAATTTGGCATTTAATATTATCGCATCATAATTTCTTTCTTTATTGGAAGTTACATTTTATCAGAAGCTAATTAGTGTATATAAAATCATTTATTTATTTGGTTGTACTTCGTAAGGAAGGATGTTAACCATACCTGTATCTAACTTGAATTGTTTTGGGTTTTAGTTTAGATTACTCTTTCAATAAAAATTTTATATTAACTAGAAACTTTCATTTCTTTAAATTTATAATAAAGCATGAATTTCTGGAAATTTTTTATGAAATCAAGATATATGTTTGAACTAGCATAAAATGCCCTTTAATAAAAAAAAAACGACGATGTTTAATCTCTTCCCTTTAGAATAACTTGAACCCTTATTTATAATCACCTAAGTTAAGTAGACGATTAATTGGAGTTAGTTTTAGCATTACCAAGTTAAATATATAGGTGTCCTAACTTACCTTAAAAATATTTAGGTTGTGTATCTTATGTCAATTTGATAGTTATCTACAAAATTTGTTGGACTTTTCTCTATATTGGTGCTTCTGGCCTTGGCAAGATGGATTGGCTTCTTGGCTGTTGTGAGGTGTAGCAGTGGTTACCAATGTTGTATCACAAATTTATTGGCTTCTGTAGTGGACCTTTGTAGAGGTTAGGTTGTTGGTCTAGCACTTCCACGTAAGTTCCCTTGTCTCGGTCTCTTGCTTATTTTATTCTACTCCCTTAGCTATTTTTACTTGAATTATGTTGTATCTCTTCTTTAGCTAGTAGTAATGTACTTCCTTTAATTGTAATTTATGGTTGATTCATCTTTGGAGCTCAGTATGCCTATGCCTACTGAGTACCACTTGTTGGTACTCATACTATGCTTCTACACCACACCCATCATAGTATGGGTTCTATCCATTGAGGTCTTCCTTGTGTGGAGTAGCTTTTGGATTCGTAGACTAGGGTGAGCTCTTAAAGTTCACAGTTTCCAATCTCCCTCTTTTACATTACAAGACGGTTCTATATATATTTACATTTTTCTTGTACTCCTATTTTGATTAGAAGCTCGACTAACAACTAATGCCACATCTTGGGAATGTTTTATATATTTATATTGTTGTCTATCTCTTTCCTTTATTTCCTCGGTGTATCTCCTCCCTTTTATTTTGCTTTTTATTCCTTGCTTCCCTTATGTTTTTCTTCTCCATGATACACTATTGCTTTTGGTTTAGGTTTATGGGGCTGACTTACCTACATAAGGGTGTTAGTAGGTGTCAGCATGACCTGAGATATTGGGTCGTGACACATTCCAATTTGAAAAATAATAGTGGAGGGATTTGTATGAAAAGTGAGCCGTCAAAGATGAATGGTTTCATCTGTTTTGCAAATCACTTTGGACTTATTTTTTCTCTTATAGTCATACTCGTCAATGGATTCCGATTCGTTTAGGTCACTGGACGGACGTTGGCTATCATCAGAAGTCCCCAAATAATATTTATAACATTAAAAAGAGGCTTCATTCTTCGAGAATTATCTAGAGGTACATATTTCATTTTAATTATCCTTCTATAGAAGCATTCACCACAATCAATTATTTTTCCAGATGTTCTGTTATGGATGAAAAAAAGCAAGAATGATCATAGAGCATTGGTAGATATAAAATAAAGTATATATATTTAATTAGAAAGATTAGTTCAAAGAAAAATTAGTTGAGAATAGTGATTGTTGGGAAGTATAATTCCATATATTTCAATGAAGGTTCTGCTGAAGAAACTTATATTTCAATTGATTTTGTAAATGGGGTGATTAATCATGTTTACCACTCACTCCATTTCATTTTACTTTGCCTCTGTACCAAAATTATATGTTTCGTTTTGCTTGTCCATTTAGTAAATCATGAAAATTTAATTACTATTTAATAATACTACCCTTAATATAAAAAATTAAATGTCAGTCAGCTTTATAGTTCAAATTAAAAGTACGTCAAACTTATCACACAACTCTAAATTTGGCTGACATTTAATTTTTTTAAAACTAAGGGTAGTATGAGAAATAAATAATAAACTTTTTCTGATTTGCTAAATGGACAAGTCAAATGACACAAACATATTTGGTACAAGGGGTAAGTAAAATAAATGGAGGAAGTAGTAAACATGATTATTACCTCAATCACAGAACAAACAGAAATATAAGTTTTTTTTTCTAAATAGCCTTCCTTGAAATATACAGAATTGTATTTCCTAACAATATATTCTTAACTTCATTTTCTTTGAACTAATAGGCCTAATTAAATCTATATGCCTTTGATTATGTACGAAAGCTATATGTTCATCCGTTGCTTTGTTTCCATCCAAAACAGTACACCTGGAAAAAAATCAATTGCTATGAATGAAAAGAAAAATGAAATATTACCTCTGAGGAATCCCCAAATAATGAAGCTTGTTGCAGATATAATCTGGGGACTTCTGATGGTACCCTAAACCCATCTGGAGACCTAATAGAATCCGAAACCATTGAAGTGTACTCACTAAAAGAGAGAAAATCATTCCAAAGTAATGGAAAAAAACATATGAAACCATTCATTTTAGAGGTCTCCATTTAAACAATGGGCCCTCCTTAGAGAAAAATCCACTTTTGACACAAAGCCCATTTGTTACTATTGTTTGGAAAATTAAAACATGTTATGACTCGAAATGTCACGACCTAATTCTCAGGTCATGATGACACCTACTACCCCCCCACAAGTAGGTAATTCTAACCCTTCATTCTTAACCATAACTATTGGGCAACACGCGGAAGATAAAAAATAGAATCAAGAATCTAACAGAAAAGAGAAAGAGAATTCAACATGAATATAGTACAAGGAACAACTTCCAAGACCTGGCATCAATCCGTAGTAGAGCATATAATTAAAATGAGAGTACAAGAATTTTACAAATACAATATAAAAGTAAAAATTGTTTTTGAAAGAAAAATAAATACTAGACTAGAAAAAGCAGATGGAAACCGGCAACTCTGAACGCCAGGAGCTCACCCAGTCTTTGAAGTCCCAAACCTGCTCTACACTAGATCCAAACCAACAGCAAGAACTCGTACCAACAAGTGGTTCTCAATAGGCATCGACCGACTGATCTCCAAAGATAAATCAAGTATAAGAAATAGGTAATAAGAAAAATAGAACTCAAAAAACTAAACATGAGGTATAGTATGATAGAAAAGCAATAAGGAGAAGAAACAAGATATAAAGGATAAGGAATCGAGTCAAGAAAGTACTTCAAAACGCAAGTCAACAACCTCTCACAAACAAACTATGATACAAGAGTCAACTACCTAGGGTCAGAGAGTTAATATCAACTAATCTAGAACACAACCTATTAACTAGCAAATCAATATCAAAAGCATAAAAATATAGTAAAACAATAACCTAATCAAAACTCATAAGCCCGAAAGATACAAACAACATAACCCAACCAAGACCCCAAAAAACCCAAAGTCGCAAATAATAAACATCTCTATGTAGAATGTGTGATAGAACCATCAGTAATCATCAATAAAAGTGTATACACCTACCCTCTGTTGTAAGGGTGAGGTAGGACCCATGTAGCTCCATCTCTTGGTACAATAGTTCTCATGGACATAGGGACCCATACAAGATGTGGTAAATCCATATACACCTGGGCCTGAATCAAACCTTATAACAATCCATTCTAAAATTGACTTCTACATAAAAACATGGCCCTCGCTGCACTTCCAATTTCATCCTTGAGTCTCATTCTTTACCAAAAGGGTGGTGTCATCAATTGATCATTGCAATCCTTTCTCATCACTTACTCATTCCACACATATGTCATTCATTAGGAATTGAAACTTATTGCTTTAAGTTCAGTTGCACGATTTAGAGTAGAATCAACATGTAACTTCTTCACTGTTTGTGTGGCCTACCAATTTTATGTGTTGTCATCAACAAACCCTAGCATGATTTCCTTATATAAGAAGCATGAGGTTAAAAGTGAGGTCCTTCAATAATTTACTCAAAATATTTTCCTTTCCCTTCATTAAAAGTGAGGTTCTAAGTTCCAGATTTGATAATCAAACAATATATCAGCTATAGTGATCTATGATGTATATTACTATCCCACAACTATATTAGATAAACTGATTTTTTTTACAATGGCAGGAAAAAAACTAGTATTGTACCATTGTCTTTTTATTTTATTTACCTCCATAAAGTGCTTCTTAAGGAGGAGTACTGAAGGTGTTTCTTTTTGGATAATGTATAACCAAATAATATTCTAGGAAAATAATTTGCTAGGATAATTCTCGGATTGTACTTGATATGCATTTGCTGCAAAAAAGGGATTTATTACTGATATTTGCATGTGAGATACATGATAATGAAAACATGATTTTTTTTATTATGATTTAACTTTATGTAACTTTTTACTTTGTGTTTCCTTGTTCCCATTTATTATCATATGGCAATCTTGATTCTATGTGACAAAACAGGATAAGTGAAGCCCTTTGATATCATAATTTACTCAAAATATTTTCCTTTACCTTCATTAAAAGTGAGGTTCTAAGTTCCCAATTTGATAGTCAAACAATATATCAGCTATAGTGATGTATGATGTATATCACTGTCCCACAACTATATTAGATAAACTGATTTTTTTTACAATGGCAGGGAAAAAACTAGTATTGTACCATTGTGTTTTTATTTCATTTACCTCCATAAATTTCTTCTTAAGGAGGAGTACTTAAGGTGTTTCTGTTTGGATAATATATAACCAAATAATATTCTAGGAAAATAATTTTCTAGGATAATGCTCGGAATGTACTTGATATGCGTTTGCTACAAATAGGGGATTTATTACTGATATTTGCATGTGAGATACATAATAATGAAAACATGATCTTGTTGATTATGATTTATCTTTATGTAACTTTTTACTTTGTGTTTCCTCGTTCCCCTTTATTATCATACATTAATCTTGATTCTATGTGACAAAACAGGATAAGTGAAGCCTTTGATATCATCTAGATCCTTGTTCATTGCCAAACCAGAATACAATATGAGCTTCACTTAAATTGGATCAACATTTGGTTAACTTTTGAATTTCTGTTCTTATGAATTTGCAGAGCAAAAATTGTGAAATTTGCGGTGAAATAGTTTAGCCTTAAAGGGCTGTCAGGCGAGCTGAAAGCCATGATTAGCTGATTTGTACTTGGTTCATAACCTTGTGTTATATTTACATGTTTTTTTGTAAACCTAAAACATTGTCCCATTTCCAAACCACTCAAATTTTTTATTTACCTCCAATTTCTAAGGGAAGAGTTGATATATTCACACAAGAGGTTTCTCCTCTTGAAGCAAACTGCTAGTAAGATTATCAACTTTCCTTTCCTTTTTTGGAATCATATATAGGACTGAATATATAGTCTTATAAAACTAAAAGCATAAACGGAAGTGATATTACCTCTTAGGGACAGTAAATATCTCTTCGAGTTGTCTAATTTTTCTAGCGTTCTTCAGTACATGATCCTTATGATATTTGATGTGTGCTCTAACTAAAGGATACATTGATTCATTCATTAGCATGTTATTGCATTTAATTATCTTTATTACTACATCTATCTCTTGTGCATACATAGTCCTGTTCATGTTTTGAAAAATCTTCTTTGAAAATCATTTTTGTGATATTGTGTGTTGGGCTGTTGTGAAGAAGTACATGTGGATTGTTGTAGTGAAAAATGTGAAATGGTAAGAGGGTAATTTCTTCATCACCTGGAAAATAAAATGAGCATATGATAGATCCAAGTTACATGCCTCTGCAAAGATTAGTCAGTGTATTGCGCAACCAAAGAAACATGGTAAGTTTTCAGGTAGGCATAGTCTTAATTGGGAAAAGGAGGTACAAACTGTAAAAACGAGATATCTACCTGTTGAAGAGGACCTTGATCTGTCATTGGGCATCAAGAAATATGGATATCCACTAATAAATATTGTCTCCTCAAGTGTAGAGCTTAAATTTCAAATTATTTTCCTGAGAAGAGCAAAGTGTAAGGGTCTCTAGGATTGGTATAATAAACCTAGTGGGCCCATATCGTATAATCATGGTATCCTTCATTGCGAGGTTTCATATATCATATTTATTCTAAAGAATATTATATTGTACTCTTCTCAGGAAAAGAATTTAAAATTTGTGTTCTAAGCTTTCATGGATTTCCTTGAGTCACGGTCAACATGAATTTGATTGACACAACTCTAGAAGAGACAGTCTTTTTAGTGGACGTCCATATTTTTATTCGCCTAATGATAGAATAAGTACTTCTTCAACATGTAGGTCTCTTGTTTTCCTGGTTTGTACCTCCTCTTCCTAGTTAATACAATGCCCACGTGGAAATTTCATACATTTCTTTGGTGGCATAGTACTCGAAAAATCTTTGCAGAGGCATGCAACTTGGATCCCTATGAGTACTCATTTTCCAAACAACAGGATGAGGAAATTACCCTGTTTCCGCTATCACATTTTGTTACAATAATATTCAATAGAAAGACAAAGAATACCCAAAAATGAATCGAGCAATTGTTACTTTATTGTACTGCTGCAAGTTCTCTTTATACAAGTGAGTTACAAAGACTAAGTGCAGAAAAATAGGAACCAATGTAACTGGTAGGTTAACAATTGTTAAATAGTTAAAGCTAAAATATCGTACTAAGTTACCTACTGCAAATCAAAATCTAGAATCAGAACTACACCTATGAAATATAAACCTACTGCCAACAAGCTCCTATAAACTAGGATAGATGCTAACAAAGTCACGTACTTTAACATTTCCTCCTTTAAACTGATGTTCTCGAATATTCAGTTTAATTCTCAGAAGTCCATTAACATAAGGACAGACTCCGAGTAATTTCCTAAGCTTCACAAATGATGCATGTTTGAGGTATTTAGTGACAATGTCATCGACCTGATCTTCACTTCTGCAATAGATAAGACCAATTACTCCATCTTCAGTGAGATCTCTTAAGAAGTGAAACCTTACATCAATATGCTTGCTTCTCCCGTGAAATATTGGATTTATGGACAACTTTATAGTATAACTGTTGTCGCATTAAATTGTTGTTGCTTCTTGTTGATTGAAATTCAGCTAAGTAAGAATATTTCTTAGACAAATGCCCTGCGAGGTACATTCAATAGCAGCAACAAACTCAGCTTCTGTTGTTGACAAAGTGACTATTGGCTGTTTTTTTGATGACTATTAGACTGCACCTGAAGTCAGCATAAACACATAACATGAAGGACTCTTCCGATCATCTAAATATCCAGCATAATCACTATCAGAAAATCCTATCAGTTCAATATCTTCATCCTTCTTGTTGAACAACCCAAAGTTGACAGTACCTTTTAAGTATCGAAGGATCCTTTTTGCAACCAAAAGTCGCAATTCTTTTGGATTCTCCATGAATCTACTAATGAGACGTACATCAAGTAAGATGTCTAACATTGTTCCTGTCAAATACATCAAACTTCCCAAAATTTGTTTGAAAAAGTGCCATTGATCCTCTTTCCTCCAAGATCCTTTGTAAGCTTCTGTTAGAATCTGCTTCTGAACTGCAGTAAATTTAATTTTACAGCCTATGTATTAAGTAAGACTTAGTCAATTAGTTGTTAGTCATGATTTCCTATTATTTAGGAGTTGTTTAGTGAACTGCTAAAGATAGTGTGTTATTTTTGTTACTTTTCATTCTAGGATCTTATATATCCAATCTGAACCATTAATAAAATATTACTTCTTCTGCTTCTATTCTTTTTCAGTCTCTCGTCTTTTTTTTGTTTTAGACGCAGTCTTCAACTTCCCTTTGTCTTATTTAGCTTAAACAGGGTTTAATACATTCAATTGGTATCCGAGCTTTATTTCTTAAGGGACCTTTGTGTGTGAGTGCCATTCAGATTTCGTGAATACCATGAGCAGAGAAGCAAGTTTTTCTTCAGTAGCATCACCAACTTTTGGTGGAGAAAGTTATCGAATCTGGGCTGTAAGAATGTAGACATATCTGGAAGCTTTGGATCTCTGGGAGACTGTAGATGATGAATCAGGAAATTAAATCAGGAAATCAATCCCACGATGGAGCAAATTACAAATCACCAAGAAATAAAAATTAGGAAATCAAAGGCAAAGACATGTTTATTTGTTGCAGTTTCATCCACTATCTTCACTCATATCATGTCTCTGAAGTCGGAAAAAGAGGTATGGGATTATTTTAAGTCTGAGTATGAAGGAGATGAGATAATTCGAGGGATGCAAGTGCTGAATTTGGTAGGTGAGTTTGAGCTGCAAAAAAAGAAGGACAATGAAACCATAAGGGAATACACTGACCGACTTCTTAACATTTCCAATCATGTCAGATTGTTTGGTTCCACTTTTAACGATTCAAGGATAGTTGAGAAAATCCTTGTAACGGTACCTTAAAGATTTGAGGCGACCATTACAACCTTAGAAAATACTAAGGACTTGTCCAGCATTATGCTAACAAAGCTCTTTAGTGCCTTTCAAGCACATGAGCAACGACGTGGTATGAGAAAAGAAGGAGCTATTGAAGGATGTTTATGTGCCAAACATCAAGATTATGGATGATATAAGAAAAATAAGAACAATAAATACCAACCAACAGAAGGTGAAGCACGCAACAACAAAAACAAAACACGTAGCTTCAAAGGAAACTACCCTCCTTGTAAGCATTGCGGCAAGATTGGACACGCACCTTTCTAGTGTTGGAGAATGCCTGAAGCTAAGTGCAGTAAGTGCAATCAGTTTGGGCATGAAGCAATCATTTGTAAGAACAAAACTCAGCAGCATGATGTAGATGCTCCAGTTGTAAATGAACAGGAGGAGGATCAACTATTTGTTGCATCATGTTTTGCAAGCAATGTTTCTAGCGAGTCATGTTTGATTGATAGCTGATGTACAAATCACATGACTCATGATAAAGAACTCTTCAAAGATTGAAGCCTACTCGAGTTGCAAATGTTCGACTAGGACATGGTGATCATATTCCAGTAAAAGGAATGAGAACTATTGCAGTTGAGACACAAGCTGGTACAATAATAATGACAGATATTCTTTATGTACCAGAATTAGACCAAAACTTGTTAAAGTGTTGGTAAATTGTTACAATATGGTTTCAAACTTTATTTTGAAGATAAATATTGTTTTATCAAGGATCCCTCAGGGCAGGACTGATTTAAATTCAAAATGAGAGGAATAAGTTTCTCATTAGATCCATTTGAGGAAGAGCAGATATTGTATTCATCAAAATAAAATGTCACTGAGTTATGGCATAGGAGACTCGGGCACTATTATTATCAAGGCTTGTTAAGATGCAAAAGTTGAAGATGGTGGAGAGCTTACCTGATCTGGAAGCAAATTCCACTGAATGTCATGCCTGCCAATTTGATAAGTAACAGAGAAAGCCATTTCCAAAATAAAACTGGAGAGCCTCACAAAAGCTACAATTAGTTCACAATGATGTCGCATGGCCTCAAAGAACTCCATCACTACAAGGTAGTATCTATTACATTCTTATCATTAACGATTTTACAAGAATGGGTTGGACTTTTTTCTTGAAATTCAAGTCAGAAGTTGCTAGTGTATTCTGGAAAATCAAGAAATTGGTGGAAAATCAAAGTAATTGTAAGATTCAAGCTTGGAGGTCTGATAATGGGAAGGAATACACTTCATCAAAATTTGATTCATTCTGTGAGGAGGCCGGCATTGTGCATCAGATTACAACACCATACACAGCATAACAAAATGGTGTTAGTGAAAGAAAAAATAGATGGATAATGGAGATGACCAGATGTATGTTGCATGAGAAGGAGTTTCCTAAGATATTTTGGTCAAAGGCAGCAAATACCGCAGTTTTTATGCAGAATCGACTTCCAACAAAAGCTTTGAAGGATAAAACACCACTTGAAGCTTGGTGCAGATTTAAGCCTTTACTAAGTTTTCTTAAAGTGTTTGGTTGTGTCTGTTTTTCTCATTTTCCTCAGGTTAAACGTGAAAAACTTGACAAGAAGGCAATAATACACATCCTTGTGGGTTACAGTGCAGTTTCTAAAGCCTAAAAGGTCTATCATCCTCAAACATGAAAGATAACAATTGAAATAGATGTTCATTTTAGTAAGAATGAACAGTGGGACTAGACTAATTTCCAAAAATTTGGAAAACGCTCTCTAGAAGCAAACATTAGCCCTCCTGAAGAGCAAAAAACAGAACACTAGCATCAAGAACTAGAAGATGATCATCTAGTCAAGGGGAGAAGATTGTTGTCAGATGTCTATCAGAGGTGTAATGTCGCCATCTATGAACCTGCTGGTCAAGTAGAAGATTTTCAAGACCCAAAATGGAATAAAGCAATGGAGGAGGAGATCTCCATGATTGAGAAAAATAAAACATGGGTGCTGGTCGACAAACCTCAAGATTGAAAATTCATTGGTGTGAGAAGGGTCTTCGGAACAAAGTTAAATGCTGACGGTTCCATTAACAAATACAAGGCGAGGCTTGTAATTAAAGGTTATGCACATATTTATGGTGTTGACTAATCTGACACTTTTTCTCCTATTGCAAGATTAGATACAATCAGATTGCTACTTGCAATAGCAACATAAATGGAATGGAAGGTATTCCAACTCAATATAAAATCAGCATTCTTAAATGGCATACTGGAGAAGGAAATATATGTAACACCCCAAAAATTTATTCGAACAAAGACTTGAGCCGTTAATTGTATTGAGTGAGATTTCACAAAGGAATTAATTTTTTTTTTGAGAATAAAGGTCAGTTCACTAGATTTAGCACCTTGATTTCCAAAGATAATTAAATTGCAAATAATTTATTTTTGAAATTTTGAGAGTTAAGCTAAGTATGAATTTTGGGTCAAATTAAAATAAACATAACTCTCATAACATGATGATTTAGGTGTGCTAAAAGATATAATAGTAAAGATATTTTAATTATCTTTCCAAAGCCGCCGAGTTTGCTATGTTTCGAGTTCGGATGAGTGAGCTATGACCTTTTGAAGTTATGCCGTTTAGTTAAGAAAAGTTATCCGAAAATAGTGAGGGGTATTTTAGTTTTTTCCTTACCCAATCAGATTTAATTCGTTTTTAGTCATATTTTAGGGTTATAATCCTTTTAGGTTCAGTTTTATAATCCTAATATACACCTAGGGTTTTAGTTGAGAGTTCAAGAAGAGACAAGAAGAGAAAAGAGGAAAGGATGAAGGCGTTCGTCGACGTTCTTGAGTTTAGTTGTGAATTTTTGCCATGAGTTTAATCCCTAAGAGGTATGTAAGCCTCCATAGTGTTGCATTTGTTCACCACGTGCCAATCATGTTATTTTCAGTGCCATTCCATTCTTAAAGTTTAAAGATTAGAGTTCTTGATGAGTTCTTAAAGTTTCATTATGTTTTGATGTAAGATTCTACTTGGGTCAACTATAATGGACCATATCTCTTACAATATTAGGTGTTATGTGTGTCATAACCTATCCAATTAAAGGTAATTGAATCTACTTTCCAACTCCACCAATTCGCGTCAATCCAATTTTTGAGTAAAAATTATGATGATTTTATTAACCTATATATTGCTGTTACGAATTAGCCGACGGGAAAACATTTAAAAGGGTTGTTTTTGTTTTTTTTTTCCTCCAAGAAAACCCTAAATGAATTTATTGACTAATTAAAGGTTCAGAACAATCAAATTTTCATCTATACTAATGAAAAACATAACTCTTTGTCATAAGTTTTCAAGAAACTTATTCAAGAATCTCAAGAAAGGTTTTCTTGATCATTTATCTTCAAGCTAGGTTTTCAAGGTTTCTTTTCAAAATCTTATCCATGATTTTTAAAGAACCTTGTTCTTCCTATCTAAAATCATTCCTAACATGTTCATAACCTTGAATTCATAATTCAAATTCAAGTTACAGTTGAGAGTTATTTTTTTTGAGAATTCTTTCAAACTTTCTAAGAAAGTCCTTTTGAGGAGTCTTCTATAACTTCTAGTAACTTATTTTAGGACTTTAATACTCAAGCAAGTGAGTATAAGAGTGACGAGTATGTATTGATGAGTCAAAAATATCACCTAGATCATTGATATCATGAACTATAATTTTTGAATTCATAATTCACCTTGAGGAGAGAATTAAGTCTAGAATCAAGAAGTAAGTCAAAACAAACTTCCTAAAGTTTCTAGAGTCTTTAATAAACGTTTGAATTCATTTTAAGGCGCAAGATTCAAGTCCAGTAAAGAGTAAAGAGTTGAAGATATTCCTTCAACGTAATATAAGGGAACCAAGTATTCTCTAAAAGTTTATAAATGTTTTCATATTTAAGTTAGGAGGAAAGTAAGATTCCATAAAAGAGTTTTGAATAAGAAAAGGGAACATTGATTCCGAGAGACCTCTGATAGCTAAAGTGTTAAGCAAATTATCTTTACCCAAAGAAAGGAAGTTATTTTAAAAGCATGAGTTAAATTATATTTGGGAGTAGTATTGAGCACCAATGTGGGGATGAGAGTTCATATTAACTCAAGTCTCCATGTAAACCATGTATCCATCATGTGTATTAACGGGTCATACTTTTTAGATCATCACATAAGTTAATCTAGTGGATCCACTATGTTGAGGATGTTCTATGCGACGACAAAGTATAGGACTGTTCTGGTAGCGTGGGCGAGACGATGTATCACCACTTAGAATCATAGTAGTGGTTGTCAGTTAGAGAAACTCACACAGCATTAATTACATGGTCCTCAAGGGGTTCTTCTTAGTATGAATTGGGGTGTGAGACTTCATTCATGCATTTCATAAGTAGACTTTTCGAGGGAGCTTGATCTGTTCTTTTATGATACTATTATCTTGAGTTTACATCATGTTTTTATACAACTTTTATTTATATTTCACTTGTTTTAAACTGCTTTATATTGAAATGAGTTCAATAAATATCTGGAGTTAAGTATCTTAAGTTGAGTATCATGAGTTAATTTGTACTTCGTTGAGTCGAGTATCATATCTTGAAGTTTAGTATCTAATCCTTAAGTTGAATATATTATTCTTGATTTGAGTTGATTTGAGAAAAGGGAAATATGTTTCCTTTTTATTAAGGTATCAAGATTATGTTATACTTTAGAATTCCCCTTACATGCTCATACATTTCACGTACTGAGCCAATTGGCCTACATCTTCTCATGATGCAGACACATGTATTCAGGGTCTTCAACAGGAGTTTCGTTGATCCATCCTAGATTCTAGTTAGTTGTGGTGAGACTCCTTGCTTCTTGAGGATTTCATTTAGTTTTCAGTTTAGTTAGGATGTCGCGGGTCCCTGACTTCCTTCTTTATCAGTAAGAGGCTTCATAGATAATCAGTATAGTTAAGGAGTCTGTGTAATTCATTTACGCTATTAAATATTTTAAAGACTTAAGTTGCCTATATTATGGTGAGTTTAATATATTATTTTATTCAGGGTTGTTCATTTGAGTTTAGGTTGTGTAAAGTCGAGTTTATTTAATTTTATTTCACTTTTAAGCTTTTGCATGCTTAAGTTAGTCTTCCGCTTGTAGTCAGCCAGGATGAGGGTTCGCTTGGGGACCAACAATGGTTTTTGAGTGCCGACCACGTTCAAGGTGTAGACTCGGGTAGTAACAAAATTGGTATCAGAGCAGAGAGTTTAAGTATCCTAGGATGTCTATGAAGTCATGTCAATAGGATATTATTTATGGTTGTGAGGGCCCCACCTCTATGAATGTGGTACCATAGGCATTTAAGAAAATTTCCCCTTATTTCATACTCTTAATCGTGCGAAAGTGCTAAGTCATAGAAATCTATTCTTATTCGTGCGTTCTCTTGTTCATTTGACTACTCATCATACTAGAGGTGGTTGAAAAGTAAAGTTTAAAGATCCTTATGGATGATTTATTCTTAGCAAGAGTCTTGAGAAAGTCATGAGACTCTATAGGGGCTTAAGAGAAGTCCAAGAGTAAGTTCAGTGTTCAGTTTCAGAGGAATGCACCCATATTCATATGAATCGTACATTTTGAGATAAAAGTGAGTTGTACTCTATCCTTTAAGCCTTGTTTAAGCTGATGTCCTTTTTAAGAAGTTTGTTTAGAGCTTGGGTATGATTTCCACCCGAAAGAGTAGCATAAGTTATCAGATCATGAGCTGTTTTAGTGAAAGAACGAGAGTTAGAGGAAAATATGCAGAGGTTTAATGATCTAAGTAAGGGAGATGGTGCTTTCACAAGCTATGCTTCTATAGTCACGAACCTAATAAGTTATTAATGAAGAGTTATCCATGTGGTAGACTATGAAGTGAAGAGTTGTGAAGAGTTTAGGATAGGAGGTAGAGTAAGTGTTGCAAGTAAAATATGAGTTGGAGTATACCTTAACTAGAAAGGAGTTTGTGATGAAGGGTCATTGTGTAGGTAATGACCAAGTGTAAGTGGTGAATATAAGATAAACATTATTTATAAAGTGATAGATCTAATCTAGGCTTATGAATTTTGAAAGGAGAACCTCTTATTTAGAGGATGATAGAGTTATTTGAGGGAGAGACTGCAATGTAAGTGAGTAAGCAATACTTAAGTTGTGCAGTGGAATGTGATGGTAATTAGAGTATGCAGACCGAGAGGTAAGGATTGACTAATTGTCATGAGTTCCTATTGGACAAGTGTTTCCAAATTGCCATAGTAATAATGAGGTATGGTATAGCAGGTGAGCAATCGTATTAACATTCAGGTTTATTAATGAACATTAAGAACAAATTTGAGATGAGTGTCATGATCCAAAAGAATGGCAACTTAAGGGTGATGACGTTAGTCTTGAGATTTAATCTAGCAGACTTGACATAGAATGGGTGAGATATTAAGATGGTTGTTGCAATGAATGTGAGTAATAGAGACCCTAACCTTTACATAAGGGCAATGAAGAGTGGCTAAGTCACAAATGTAAAAATATCATTAAGAGAAAGTACACCAGATAGAGAAATGGAATAGGTCCATAGCTTTCAAGTGTTAGCTTTAGACCTAAGGGGGAGATGATAAGATAAGAAAGCAAGGCAAGTGGTGATAATGAGATAGTAATGAGTTCCAAAGAGTTTGCGGGGATATCTTTTTTAGGACCTTTTAGCAATGAAATGATGTTAAAAAGAGGAGGTTGATAATCTTTTGTGTTATGGTGGTGTGATAATTCTATCTAAGGTTATTAATAAGGAGGAATAAGAGGATTACGTAACACCCCGTATCCAAAACAGATTAAAAATCAGCTTCTCAAAATCTACAGGTGCAATCGACGTTTACAATCGATGGACTATAGTCTGATCTGCGGCCAGTTCTGTTCATCTGTCCTTTGCCATTGAAGCTCCCCCAAAACTCAGCCCAGAAAAATTCAACGAAGTGTCGATCCACGGACATACCTACGGTCCGTAAGTCAGACTACGGTCCGTAGTCTGTATCCATTGATTAAGACTCAAGTTACCCAGCCTCTTACATGAACTACGGATGACCAGAACGGATCGTCGTTCGATCTACGGTCAGTAAGTCTAACCGTAGGTGAAGGTTAGTAGTTAGTGAGGGGGAAAATGTTGTTGGGTCAACTTCAATTGTTCATATGTTTTAGCACAAAATGAATTAGGTATACTGTGACCTATGAGATGATAGATAATTGAATTATCTTCTAGGGCCACCGAGGTTGCTAAAATCCGACATCTGAGTAAAATGATATGCCTATTTTAGTGAAGGCCTGTCGAGCAGACCCAAACGACAGCCCAGACGAAGGACCTCGATTGAACGAAGGCCTGTCAGTCTAGGTCTTCGACTGGTTCGACAACAAAATTTTCAGGGGTCTTTTGGTCTTCTGCTAGTTCGTTTAACCTTTAAGATACGTCGTTGAAGTCCTAAATCATGAGATTTTAGTCAGTTTAAGCCTAGAAATATAAAAAGAACTTACCTAAGTCAAAATCATAAATTAAAACTTAGAAAATTAGAAGCAAGAGAAGATAAAAATGTCAAGAACCCTAGTTCAAGAACGCAACAAGGTTCCATCAATTCCAGTCCCGAAATCTAAAGATTTCTCCGTATTTTTCATCACCAGGTAAGTAGGATTTCACTAGTGGGTTCCTTTCACCAATTGGATCCCTAGTTTTCAATCAAAATCTTGATTCCCTTAATTATCATGATTAGACCTAGGGTTTCTAGAACTTCAGCAGATTATCATGAATTAGTTAGTTTTATGTTCCAAATCAGATTATCATGTTGTTACTAAGATTATTGCATGAATTTCAGAACCCTAGCTATGTATTTCTTTAGTTCTTGAATTACACATGCTAGGTAAAATATTTAAGTTAATTTAGATATATATGCCTCAATTATTAATGCATCATTATCAGATTAATTGTTGCATTCTCAGTTTGCATGTTCAGTTTAAGCTATCCAATACTTACAGAAATTCAGTCATAATGTGTTAATCACTTAATTCATTGGGAGTAGCATAATACTGAGTTGGACTAGGGCTCATCGTACCAAAATAGTCCCAGAACTACTAGCCAAATAGGTTGTCAGTCCCCGATGTGGGGATCAGTTTAGTGATCACGCATGTATGTCTTTATACGTCTAGCAGGGTATATTGGGTCCTCTCGATGGGGCGTATACATCGAACTCCACATTTAGCTCATGTGGTTTTATTATCGGTTATTAGTAGCTCCCACAGTTCAGTCAGACTTTATTGTATTGACCATATTTACAGTTAAGTTAGTATTCATTCTCAGCTGTTATAAATTTGGTCATTGCATCCAATTAGCTCAGAATTCAGTATATCATGTTCAGAATATTTTACTCACTTTTGTGCTTGTTCAGTTATGTTTTATTTCAGCTTTACTCTATCCTACATGCTCAGTACCATTCAAGTATTGACGCATATGTGTGCTACATCTTCTTGTTATGTAGGTTCATGTTCTCGGCATCCAGATCACGCTTAGATCAATTCCTCGTGTTCAACAGAATAAGTGGTGAGTCCTCATTCTCCGAGGAAAATAGTCATGAGTTTATTTCACTATTTGAGTCCTTTAGTTTAAGTTTTTACTAGACTTAGCTGGGGTCTGTCCTAGCATTTCTAGTCAGTTAGAGGCTATTTTCAGATATAGTTAGTTTCAGCTTAGTTTTGAGTTAATATTTTCTTTGTATTAAACTCATTTGTTTCAAACATCTCAGTTATAATATATGGGTATTCCCCATCTTTTCAGTTCAATTATGATTTAGCTTTCGCACCAGTTTATTATCTTTAGTATGCTCATGATCATGCCAGCAGGGTTAGCTTGGGATCACTTGTGGTCCTAGGTCCCGTGTCTGCGTATCAAGAGTAGCTTGGGGCGTGACAGATAAGGTTTTACTATGAGAAATATTTAAATGAGATCCCTCAGTGCGATTTGAAAGAGTTGGTTAGTAGGAGTTCATGGAGTTGTTAGATTACTAAGCTTGAATGTGGTGGTAAAGAGTAATAGTTTGAGATATGATTCCCTATTGAGAGGTATAGAATTGGATTGAATATAGTAAGAGAAGACCATTAGACGTAGACCCTAGTAAGAGCAAACCATTATATACCGAGTTCAGTCGTCATTCGAGGACGAATGATCCAAAGGAGAGATATTGTAACACCTTATAATTTTTTTCAAACGAAGACTTGAGTCGTTAATCGTAGTGAGTGAGATTTCACCAAGGAATTAAAAAAATTCTGAAGTATGAATGTCATTTCACTAGATTTAGCACCTTGATATCCAAATAGAATTAAATTGGAAATGAGAAAAATTTTAAATTTTGAGAGTTAAGCGTAGTATGAGTTTTTGGTCAACTTCAAACGACCATAAATCCTAGTATTGGATCAGTTAGGTGTGATCAAAGATACCATAGTAATGATATTTTAATTATCTTTCCAAAGCCGTCGAGTTTCCTATGTTTCGAGTTCGTATGAGTGAGATATGTGACCTTTTGAAGTTAGGCTGTCCAGTTAATGAAAGTTAGCCAAAAATAGTGAGGGGTATTTTAGTCCTTTCCATACCCAATCAGATTTAATTCGTTTTTAGTTATATTTTAGGGTTATAATCTTTTTAGGTTCAGTTTGATAATCTAATGTACGCCTAGGGTATTAGTTGAGAGTTCAAGAAGATAAAAGAAGAGAAAAGAGGAAAGGATGGAGCCGTTCGTCGACGTTCTTGAGTTTAGTTATTGATTGTCTCCATGGGTTTAATACCTAAGAGGTATGTAAGCTTTCATAGTATTGGGTTTGTTCACCCACACTCCAATCATGTTTTTTTCAGCTCAAGTTTATTCCTAAAGTTGAAAGATTAGAGTTCTTGATGAGTTCTTGAAGTTTCATTAAGTTTTGATGTAAGATTCTACTTGGGTCAACTTTAAACGACCACATATCTTAGAATATTAAGAGTTAAATAAGTCATAACCTATTTGATTAAAGGTACTTCAATCTACTTTCCAACTCCACCAATTTCGCGTCAATCCAATTTCTGTGTAAAAAGTTATGACAATTTTAGTAACCTATACAATGTTGTTACGAATTAGCCAACGGGAAAACATTAAAAAGGGTTGTTTTTGTTTTTTTTACTTCAAGAAAACCCTAAACGAACTTATTGACTAATAAAAGGTTCAGAACAAACAGATTTTCATCTATACTAATGAAAATCATAATTCTTTGCCATAGAGATTTTAAGAAACTAATTCAAGATCTCAAGAAAGGTTTTCTTGATCATTTACCTTCAAGCTTGGTTTTCAAGGTGTCTATTCAAAATCATATCCAAGATTCTTAAAGAACCTTGTTCTTCCTATCTAAAATCATCCCTAACATGTTCATAACCCTTAATTCATAATTCAAATCCAAGGTAGAGTTGAGAGTTAAGATTTTTTGAGAATTCTTTCAAACTCTCTAAGAAAGTCATTTTGAGGAGTCTTCTACAACTTCTAGTAACTTATTTTAAGACTTTAATACTCAAGCAAGTGAGTATAAGAGTGAAGAGTATGTATTCATGAGTCAAAAATATCACCTAGATCCTTGATATCATGAGCTATAATTCTTGAATTCATAATTCACATTCAGGAGAGAGTTAAGACTAGAGCTCAAGAAAGTCTTTAAGTTCAATTGTGAATTCTTTAAAATCCATCATTGATTTGAACAAAGTTTTGAGGACGTAAATAAGAGAATGAGAAGAGTCATATACACGAGTTCCATCTAGTTACTTAGACCTTCGAGTCGACTTGTTCATGCCCATAACTTCCGCATGAATTTCATAAATTCATTATCATTGAGAGGAGTAGTATCTTCAAGTTCTAAACTTGAGTATTGAGTTCCTTATTCCTTTGGAGATTATATTTCTAATGATGGGTCTATTACATGATACTCATGAAGTCCTTGAGTTGAATTGGTCATGCCCATAATTCCACATGAACTCTATAAGTCGAATAATCTTTAGATGAGAGGTACCTTTGAGTTCTCGAGTTGAGTAGTTCATGCTCATAATTCCGCATGAACTTTCCAAGTTGAAAAGCATGAAATCATCCATAAACATGAGATCATGATCCTTGAATTCATACTTCAATTCAAGGAAGTTAAGAGTTAAGTTTATAAGTTAAGTAGTAAGTCAAAACAAAATTCTTAAAGTTTCTAGAGTCTTTATTAAACGTTTTACCATTTGTTATATTAAAAGAACATGCAAAATTACAAATCATAACACTATTTTGTCCAAGTTTACATAATTTTATTCTACCATGATTACAAAGTGTCTTTTATCAGAGAATCAAATTAATATTTTCTAAACTTTCTTCTTTGCAAAGTTTGTTTAAATATTTACACTATCAATTATATTCAAATATTGAATATTTTTTTAAAATATATGTATAACTAAAGTTTTAATCAAGAACAAAGGCTGCATAATCATATGATATATGAATAAGTAATATGTAGTCATTATGTTTTTTAAAATTAAAATGCAATCTTCCAAAATTCAAATTCGATATGTAATATAGTTATGATAGTGTTTTGGAATTGAAGTTGTGCACAAACAAAACGTTAAGGATCCTTGAAAAGGATGAAAGAGAAGTAAGGGAAAATGGGAAAAAAGTGTAAAAGAAGTACTTTGGCGTGATGAATAGTCATTATTGTATATCTTATAATAATACTTAATTGCTAGTTTTAATTCTATCATTTGATTTTCTATTTTTTTGCACCTTTTAATATTGACATTATTATGACACTAACAAAAAAATCATATAAACTATTAGTATTGATCTGTTGGAGAGGAAAAGATTTCATTAGAGAATATTGTAAATAAATTTATTGTGTAAAAAGTTATTTGTGACTCTACATAATTAGATTTACATACAGTTTATACTAACAAATACTTATAAAAATAATTGTACAGAAACATAAACAACAAAGTTTAAAATTTGTACTAAAAATAACAATTAATATCATAAGCATAAATTAATGATTGTAACAAAATATTTCAGGATCTGTGACAGTATAATGAATCAAAAAGGAAAAATCTAGCCCACTTAATGTAGAGGGTGTCCTAGTCAGTGACCCACTCAAAAGGATCAATTTACACAAATATTTAACTGTGCAGAAGAAGAAGAAGAAGAAGAAGAAGAAGAAGAAGAAGAAGAAGTTCATAATTTTAGTTCTTTTAAAATGAGAGGAAACCCCTCTATTTATAGACAACAAAGGGTAGTGTGAACAAATTATAGTTATGCCTTACTAGAAAGGTCATAATATTTTGGAAAACTCACAACTTTTCGGAAAGGTGACAAACTTTCATGAATGTCGCAACTCTTCATAAAGGTCACAACTTTTCAGAAAAGTCACAACTTTTCAATAAAAGTCTTAACTCTTCATAAAAGTGACAATTTTTCATGAAAGGGGAAGGCTAATTTTGGAAATAAAAAGGGAATGTTTGTTTGTGGTGGCACCACGTAGGCGGGCCTAGGGTTCTCTTTTATGTATATATACATGATACATGATATATGAAATATTATATATGATATTATATATGATATGATATAGGATTTCCAAAACTAGCCTTTCATTTTCATGAAAAGTTGTGACTTTTATGATATGTTGTGACTTTAATGAAAAATTGTGATTTTTTGAAGAGTTGCGACTTTTATGAAAGGTTGTGATCTTTTTGAAGGGTTGTAACTTTTCCAAAGTGTTGTGACCTTTCGATAAGGCACAATAAACATTTCTTCACACTATCTTTTTTTGTCTATAAATAGTGGAATTTTGTGCTACTATAATTTTTAGGTTTTTCCCTCTATAGGGTAGTAAAATTCAAATACATTAATTAAGTTTTTATGAAGTTTGTTTCATTCTTGAAAGTTTTCATGGAGCTTAATCTTTACTATAAGTCATAGTGATTCATGTAACTATGACAATTTCTTTTTCCTATTTTGGTGACCTTTTTTTAAATTTGTTAAAGTTTGAGTAAGGATGATGGAAAGTGTATCTTCTCTTTTTCTACAGTTTCTTCATATAAACAAAGAAAATTGATTTCAATTGCAATGCGATACGCTGCCGAAAATGGTTAATGGTTGAATTCATTACATCTGGTTCTTTAGTAAACAAATATTTTATTTCTACCATTATTATTTGTTTATTTTCTCGAATTCAAATACATTAATTAAGCTTCTTATAAAGTGTGTTTCATTTCTCAAAGTTTTTTTCCTCTTATTTCATCAAGCTTAATTTTTTACTATAAATCATATTTATTCATGTGTATATTGCAACTTCTTTCTGCAATTTTGGTGACTTTTTCTAAATTATATTCAAAACGTGGAGCCACCATAAACCAACATTCCCTTTTAAATTTATTTATTTCCAAAACTAGCCTTTCATTTTCAGGAAACGTTGTGACTTTTACGATAAGTAATTGTGTCTTTTATGAAAGGTTGTGATATTTTTAAAGGGTTGTAACTTTTCCAAGGTGTTGTGACCTTTCTATAAGGCACAATAAACATTTCTTCACACTACCCATTTTTGTCTATAAATAGAGGAATTTTGTGTCACTATAATTTGTAGGGTTTTTTCCCGCTTCAAATGCATTAATTAAATTTTTATGAAGTTTGTTTCATTCTTTAAAGTTTTCATTGAGCTTAATCTTTACTATAAGTCATAGTGATTCATGTAACTATGGCAATTTCTTTTTCCTATTTTGGTGACCTTTTTTAAACTCTATTAAAGCTTCAACAAGGATGATGGAAAATTTATCTTCTCTTTTCTACACGTTTCTTCATATATAAAAAAATTGATTTCCATTGTAATGTGATACCTTGCCGAAATGGTTAATAGTTGAATTCATTATATTTGGTTCTTTAGTAAACAAATCTTTTATTTCTGTCATTATTATTTGTTTATTTTTTCGAATTCAAATACATTAATTAAGCTTCTTATAAAGTTTGTTTCATTTCTCAAATTCTTCCTCCTATTTCATGAAGCTTAATTTTTACTATAAATCATATTGATTCATGTGTCTATTGCAACTTCTTTCTGTAATTTTGGTGACTTTTTCTGAATTATGTTCAAAATTTCAATGAGGATGATTAAAAATTTATCTTCTCTGTTGTCCTTTTCTATAGGTTTTTTTCATACACTTTTTGGGAAAATTGCTTGTGGATTGTGCTATATTTGATAGCACACAACAACAAATATCTGATAACTAATACGGAACTAATGATGAAATTTGTTCAAAGAACAAAAATGATTGCTCTCTTTCTTTCCACAGTTAGTATATTGTTTTTATTATTTTTTCTTGGGTACAAACATTTTGTATGCCATTGCACTATTCCTAGAATATTTGTATATAGACAATTAGCCCACATCTTTTATAACAAGTTAGAAAATTTGTCATATTTCTTCTTCTCTTCTTATTGGGGATATAAGAGATCATGTTTTCGTGAAACTAGCAAATGTCAAAAATATACTATAAACAAGAATATTTTTTATTGGCAATAAATATGCACGTTGTCGAAGAGTTATACAACCTTTATCGACATTAATTAATTGTGTATTGGATTCAATGTTGCTATAGACTTTAGAGACATTTATACTGAGTAGCAATTGCCTTTGAAAATACATATTTAGCGATAATTAAGTTATTAATTATCCTTACATATCATTTTTCTGTACTAATAACTCATTCTTTTGATAATGTTTTTAATTATTTTTAATAAAGAAATAATAACTCTTTGTTTACCGCCTATTTGGCGTCACCACAAATCAGGATTTCCTTTTAACTTATTTATCTAAAAAATTAGCCTTCCCTTTAATGAAAAGTTGTGAGTTTTATAAAAAGTTGTCACTTTTATGAAAAGTTGCCACTTTTAAAAAATTTGTGACTTTTACGAAGAGTTGCGACTTTTATGAAGAGTTGCAACTCTAATGAAGAGTTGTGACTTTTAAGAATAGTTGCAACATTTAATGAAGCGTTACAACTTTTATGAAGAGTTGCAACTTTAATGAAAAATTGTGACATGTCCATAGAGTTGTGACCTTTCCGATAAGGCACAACAATCATTTATTCACGCTAGACTTTGTAGTCTATAAACACCTTCTCATTTTAAAAGAACGAATATTCTGAACTTCTTCTTCTTCGGCACAACAAAATATTTGTGTACTTTGCTCCAGTTGAGTGACACATTGTAACACCATTGTTTTGTTATCAATAGACTGGTGAATGTAATCATTCTGTCCTGAGAGGATGTATTCCTTTAAACCTCAGGTACTAGAATGGAATAATTTCCTTGAGGGGACAATGTCCATCCAGTGGGATCAACTTTCCTTTATGTTCCATTTTATTACTACATATTCTTGTATGTTTTTTACGGTCCATAATTTACGCATATGTTATTAATATTTGTTTTTGAGTACATGTATTTGTTTTTGAGTACATGGTTTAAAATTTATTGTTTATGTTTATGCTTTTGATCATTATGTTGAAGTAAAAATAAGTTAATCAAGAGTTTGATGTAATCATTAGACTATTGGTATTACGTAGATTAGAATTCTTAAACTTGTAAATGACTTTGATTTTTATAGAGTTTTCAGTAGCTAAAAGATCCATGGAATATCTAAGAAGGGACTTCGAGTGTTTGAAAGATATGGTTGTTCCACACTGCCTTGATATTACATCAAAAAAATAAAGAAATCTAGTGGGATGGTAAGTATTGCACTCAATCTTAATCAAACATTTGGGGTTTAAATGTTGGGATGGAGTCAATGGATTACTCCCCAAAGTAGGTTGAATATATATTAATCAAATATTAAAGAAATAATTATCTTCTTATAAATTTCAGATTGAAAGTCCAAAAAAAATAATAAAGTTTTAACTATGTTGATCGAAACATAAACAACAAAATATGTCTTTATCTATCAAAGTAGTGTCATCGAGTGCGTATGATTTTGACTAAGGGACACACCAAGACATCATTTAATCCAAATTATTTGGGCGACATATGTTATTTCATTGAACTTTAAGGGATGTGTTTTTATATTTGACTTTACTTATCAAGTACAAAACTAATTACATAAGATGTATAATATTAAGATTTTGTATGTACATGCCTTGAATAGGAGAAAAACTCTTGCAATTGATGAATTAAATATTTGTACCGCTTTTTGAAAATACAAATATAGACAATGAACAATTACATATCTTTTCTAAAAACTTTGGTGATGAACAACTACACTAAAATGAAGAACTAATAACAAAATTCATAAACACTTAGAATAAGATCTTTTCGTTATAAGATTAAAAACAACAATTAATTTCTTTTTCACATAAAATATTCTTGACAATTTAACGTAGGATTGTACCCTCTCGGAAACAGTTATATTATTAATGGTTTAGAAGTAAATTATTGATGTAGTTCGCCACTGGTAGAAGCGCGGGCAACTGACCTAGTTAATTATAGTTACAGTAATAACTCTTTCTTTTGGCTTCTTTCAATTAAATTTGTGAACTGTAAACTTGGAAACAACCTGTAAGACTATCTTTTTGAATAATATATTAAGCAACATGCCTTTTTCTTCTTCATTATTAGGAAAGTAAGGTTTTCCTTATTATTATTTTTGGATATTTGTGAGTTCAAGACCTCACAAAATTGTGCTGTGAGATTTTAATATGTTATATATTAAAATTTTTGTTTAGCATATCGCGTTGGAATATTTTGATGTCACCTACTTCTTGGTTGATAATTGCATTAGTTTTTTGTAACTCCATCCTATAATTATAACAATAACTATGGTTTAATCCGAATAAGTAAGGGATGATGATATGAAATATTAAAATATAATGACTATTTTGAGACAATGGCAAAAAAATATTGATGATAATAACAATTTTAGATATGACATATAATAATAAAAAATAGATTCATGGAGCTTCATAAGAAAGGAATCCAAAGTCTTCCATTTGAATTTAGTTAATTATGATCTTGCGTGATGTTCCACTTTACTTGTGTTGTTGTTCGACGTTTTTTGGTCTCTTTTTTAACGTCTGATGTTATTATTTATAACTTCTTGGAATTAAAAAAATTTCATTACATTTGACCAACTATTTTCAAGGAGATTTTCTTAGACGTCTTTTTTTATACTTAAAATCTATCTATGACTCAAAAATTTTTTATAACAAAAATGAATTTTTTTAAAAATAAAGCGCTTAAAGATTTCGTAGGAACGCTTTTCCTTGAGATAAAATGTTCTTGACAATGTAATGTATGTATCAAAAATACGGTTATTTTGGAATGATCATATGTAAGCTTAATAAAATATTTCAATCCCGTGCAAAACACGAGTAATTTAGCTAGTGTAAAATATTTAAAATCTAATACTATAAATATTTTTGGACTTAGTTAAGTAATAACAAGTAAAAGATGGTTTAACTAAAAAGTAATAAAACAACATTCTTTCCTTTCCGCGTGCTTCGATCCATGAATTTGTACTGTTAATCTACCTTGAATTCAGCATAAAAACATACTAGAATTACCGTTTAACTAATACATGTGTTATGGAGTAATATGTAAACAAAGAATGACGACCAAACGTCTGACTAATGATACGGAATTTATTACTGGAAATAAATGGTTGAACACTTTTAAGTGACAAATCTTATGTGCAGTAATTTAGTTGTACTGGCTTTGCTTGATTCAAAAAATTTGGGTACACAACAAACATACCCCAGCCAACCCCCATAAGATTGGCTGGTGCAAAGAACAATAAATTATACCCGTGACAGGAAATGCATAGGAATGTGAGTTATGTAATAGAAACCTATGGTTCCATCCAAACAATTATGGATCTGATGAAGAAAATTTCTGTTGTTGATTGGAATGTCCAGTACCCTCGAGTACTCTTTCTTATTTGTGAAAAGGTACATGTATGAATCCAATTCATTATTCTCTATCAAATATGGCACTTAAGATACAAAATGATATTGAGCTTTAAGGAGGAATTTTGTCTAAAACTTCGCCCACA
Source organism: Solanum sitiens (assembly GCA_016801875.1). Taxonomy (NCBI): domain Eukaryota; kingdom Viridiplantae; phylum Streptophyta; class Magnoliopsida; order Solanales; family Solanaceae; genus Solanum; species Solanum sitiens. The sequence goes on from JABWTJ010000217.1 coordinate 1,601,845, forward strand.
TCTAATCTCTTCTTTCTACTTTGCTTGTATAGTCTTTATGGTATTTCTCTATTGTTTGATTTCTTCACGATATTAATATGCTGATCAAAATAATAATAAAGGATTTTTCAACACAAAATGAAGGATAATATGGAACATCAAAGTGTTGGTGAATATCTGAAGTGATTGAACGTTTCATTTGCATTGATTAGTAGTTGTCATGATAAATACTCTTAAGTGTTAACTTTAATATGTTTTAAATTTACTAACCTTCATATCTATTGCCTTTTTTCTTTCTAAATATAGATTCTTTGAATTAGTAGAAGATAGTGATATTATTAAATATGATCAGAGTACAAGGAAGGCTCTACATAACTATTAATGAAAAAAATATATTGTGTAAATTACCTAATTACTTGCTCCATTAATGTAATGGAATAGCATGATTAGTACAGTTTTTGCCACGTGACAAGGAGGTTGGGGGTATGAGTGGTAGACATAGCCTCCTATAGAAATGTAGGTAAGACTGCATAAGACAGTTTGTATGTCTTTCTGTAAGCAATTCAAAAGTTATCTCGTGCCTAACAACATGCCCCTCACTACACTTCCAATTTCATCATTGAGTCTTATTCCTTACTAACAAACACTTTATAATCTATCTAATGGCTGGTGTCATCAATCGAGCCTCGCAATTCTTTCCCATCATTTTGGCATTCCACACCTATGGAATTTAATAGGAATTGGAACTTAATGCTCTATGCTCAATTCTAGGATTAAGAGTAGAATGAATATCTAACTTCTTAAATGTCTCTGTGGCCTATAAATTATATACGTTGTTGTCAACAAACCATACTATGTTTTCCTTTTATAACAAGCATGAACTCAGTACAAGTGATGTATCATTAAGGAGATATATTAAAGGAAAACCTTCACAATTAACTCAAAATATTGTTCTTTTCCTTCAAAAATAGTGTGGTGCTATGTGCTGGATTTGATAGTCAAACAATATGTAAGTTATAGTGATCTATGAAGTATATAATTGTCCCACAACTATATCATAATTAGTGACAAATATGTCGCTACATTTTTTAAAATGTATGAAAATTATTGAAATTGAAAAATAAAACTAAAAATATAAAATATATTGCCCTTCTTAAATTTCCATGGAAAAGTTATGCCGCCTTAAAAACAATTATACAATTTTTACTCCAAATACCCTACTGTTGAAGCCCATAACATTTCACCTTAAAATACCCAACTTATGCATGAATCCTGAATGGGAGAAGGAAAATTGAGATCCACACCCGCTGCTCTGTTATCAATCGATGATTTGATATCTAGAGATCATCTACAGAGGACACAGATAACCCAAATTTTTTCAATTACTTGGCATGATTTGTGCATATCATAGTAGATGAGTGATGTTTGTGTAAATCCTTCAATTCATTTTTCATCCGAAACTGAGTGGCTATCAAAAGTCTCCTTTCATGGTTGCAATGGATGCAGGGATCAACAAATAAAATGGCAAGAATAGGTTCAAACGATGGAGGCTATCCATCATCATATATGAAAAGCTACATGTATTTATGGAGATATCAAGAGTTTAATTTATAAACTTCAGAAGGATCAAGATTTGATTTTAGGGTTGGTAGAAAGTTGAAGTTGTGAGACTAATAATTTTGTGTTTTTGTGGGGTGAAGCTATGTACTATTACTCTTGAAGATATATTTATTTTTATAGGCTTCTCTTTTTAGAGTAGCTCTGTTTTGTCAATCCCCCCCCCCCTTTCAATCCCTTTAGTTGGCAGAGATTGAAGAAAATCTAGAAAGTGCACAAATCAAGCTGAAGACAAATAATCAAACTAGATGGGTGAATATTTTTATTTTTTAACTGTTTGGTTATTAAGATTTGTGCTTCCAAGTGAAATAAGTTCTTTTGTTTTCTCAATAGCTATTACTCTGGAAAAATGTATGTGACTAGCACTAGTCGCATACCTCTAGCCAGTGGCGGACCCAAGATTTTTGTTCAGGAGGTTCGAAAAATAAAAAGGTTGTTGATGGGATTCAAACTTGGGACATGCAGCTCAATATTCAGGGGGCTTATCATTGAGCCATCTAATTTTAATTGTTATTGAGGGGGTTCAAAATATATATATCTACAAAAATACAAAAAACTTACCTTATATATATCGTGTATTTGTTTACCGTGGGTGTTCGGGTGAACACCCTGGACCCAATGTGGGTCCGCCCCTGCCTCTAGCCAGGTTAGTAGCTATTGGAAAAACATGAGCACCTATTTTACGTGGAAACAAAAACTTGATAACCAACAATCAACTTTGATTATTAGTCTTCATTCTAATAAGCTCCCTTTGCGCATTTTCAAGATTTTCTTTAATCTCTACCAACAAAGGGGATTAAAAGGGGTACAAAACAGAGTTACCCAAAATAGAAAATCCTCCGAAAATAATCATATCTTCAAGAGTAACAATAGCTTCATCTCACGGAAACACAAAAATGTTAGTCTCACAACACTACATTTGTACCAACCAAATAATCAAATGTTGATCTATTTGGACTCCATAAACTGAACTCTTGATATCTCTATAAATCCCTGCAGCTTTCAATTCAAGGTGATGGATAGACTCCATCATTTGAACTCGTTCTTATAATTTTATTTGTTGATCCCTCCATTCATTGCAACCGTGAAATGAGTCTTTTAATGGCCACTCAGATTCAAAATGGAAAAGTGATTGAAGGACCTTCTACATACTAATTATATGTTACACTAGTTATTAAATTACAGGCTCAAATCAATTGATTTTAAAAAGTAAAAGACCCAAGAAGTCCATACAAATATCGCTTATTATCTATGATCTGCACAAATTATGTCAACTACTTGAAGAAAATTGGGTTATCTTTGTCTCTCTCCAGGTAATCTCAAGTTATCAAATCTTTGATTGATAACAAAGCAGTAGGTGCATATCTCAAATTTCCCTCTCCCATTCTAGATTATAAAAAAGTTGTTTTTTCTTTATGATGTTAAGTTTCTATGGGTTACAATAGTTGGGGTATGTAGGATGAAAAATTGTATGAGTTCCCATATGGGTAGTTAGAGTTAAAATTGTATGAGTTTGTTTTTATGCGCAGAGCTTTTCCATCGAAATTTAAGCAGTATCGTAATATTATTCTTTTTATGCAATTTTTTTTTATCAATATTATACATATTTAAAAATAGTAGGGACATGTTTGCCAACAATTATAATATAATGGAGACAACGTGTACGTTGCCACAAACGCTTTTGGAGAAAAAAATCTTTTAAGTGCGAACGACTGGCATCCGGCATGCACGTTCACGTGCTTGCTACCACGTTTGTGAGCGGCTGGCCTCACGGGCGCACTACAAAAAATGTGAAATTTAGCAATAAAATTATAAGGTACCATATTCATCTTCTGTGACAAAATTTTATTTTGTATTCAAATGCATGAGCAATATACTTTTGTTGACGAAACTTAAAATATTGTTGCAAATTTTTGTCCACTAAAATTTTCCACCAAAAATAGTTTGGCGCCATTTATTAAGTGTCATCAGCGACAAATTTTATGTTATTAGTGACACAATATATTGTCGCTAATAATGCATTCAATTTGTTACAAACTATTGTTTGTCTTAAAAATAGTTATAATTTTTTATACAAAAAAACTTCCGTCATAAAAATTAACTTGTTACAACAATGACAAATAAAAGTTTGTGGTTTAAGGTTGTAAGCTTTAGCCACAATTTTATACTTATTTGTGACGTTAGTTTTTGTCACTAATAAATAAAAAATTAGTGAAGATTATTTTCTTGTCTCTAATCAAAATGAGATTCAGTGATGATCATTGTTTTGTCACAAAATATGCAATATTAAAATAATGAAGACTTGTGTAGACGAAAAATCAACTATTTTCTATGAGAAAAATCATAAATAAAAATAAAGTTATATTTGTTATACTTCTTTTTGATTTACAACACTACAAGAAAAAGGGTTAATAAAGACCAACATTTAGCGATGAGTTGAGAAGCTGGTCGTAAACGTACCTTTTAGATACAAGTTTTTATTGTGGTTGTGATATTTGATTTTTGAATGACTCAAGGAAGGGAATATGTTCCTTAAATTGATTAAAAAAACTAGTCCAATACCCTTTATTGGGTCAGTTATAAAAGATGAAAGGTAAAAGAAATAGGATTTTTTTTACAAATAGCCATTATTATTAACTTCATTGGGCTCCTTAGTATAGTTTGAATATTTACGGGTTGTATCTATAGTTTAAGCAACAAAGCACAACCACGTTTTTATAATTCCCACCTCATTGTATAATACCTTTACTAAACCTGGACATTAACACGGGACCTAGGATCATGAGTGACCCAAGCTAACCCTAAGTTGACATATCATAAGCATATTATATTAACTGAAGTAAGAAATAACCATGTGGAAGATAAAATGATGGGGAATACCCATTACTATATGAATAAATAAAGTATGAGTTAAATGACAGCTAATAGATAAAACTCCAAGCTAAAACAGAATCTAACTATGTCCAAAATAAAGCCTCTAACTGACTTGAGACGCTACCTTAAATAAATCTAGCAAAACTTAAACTCAAAGACTGAACGTAAAAGAAACATGTATGTCGTCCTCGGCGAAGAAGGACTCACCATGATACTGTTGAGTATAGAATATGCGCCAGTACATGAAAGATAGTAAGCATATAGGATAGAATAAAGCTGAACAATTTACATAACTGAACAAAGCATACTGAGCAATTATATATAATAAGAATGATAACTATATCAAAAATACTGAATATGAACTAAACTGAATGCAATGACCAGGTTTATAACATACTGAAACTAAATGTTGAACTGTAACTGGTAACTTGACCAATGCACTATAGTCTGACTGTGGGAGCTACTAATAACTAGACTAATAAAACGTGAGCTAAACGTGTAGTCCGATGTATACTCCCCATCAAGAGGACCCAATATATCCTTCTAGAGGTATAGATGCATGACTGGAGTGATCATCAAATCGATGCCCACAGAGGGTACATATAAACCTAGTAACGCACGTGGTTTTGGGATTTTAGGGTGACTAACCCTAGTCCAACTTGGTATAAAGCCTTCTCCAAACTGAATGTGTAAATTATAGAATAATTTTAGTAATGGATAGCTCAATAATTTGATATGCAAATCTGAAAATGCAATATTTATATTTGACAATGAAACATTTGAAAACCGAGGCATGTATATTTGTTTGTCTATCCTAGCTAGTGTAATTCATGAACTAAAATGAACTACATAACTAGGGTTCTGAGTTTATTGAAAAATATAAGTAAAATAAATACTAAGACATGACAATCATATTGAGAATGTCACAATAACTAAATCATAGTAATCTGCTAAAATTCTAGAAACCTTAGGTCTAGATAGTATGGAGGGAATCAAGAATTTGACTGAATTGTAAGGACCCAATGGTTGAAAGGAACCCACTAGAAAATCTCACATGCCTGGTGATGAAATTCACGGAGAACTTTTTCCATATTGGGGCAGGAACCGAAGAAAACGTTGTTGCATTCTTGGAGAGGGTTGGTTGACTCTTTCTCCTTCTTTTTGTTCAACTTGATGAATTTTCAGAGAATAAGTTGACTAGGGTAGGTTCTAATTTAGTTACTAGGCTAAAGGTGACTAAAACAACGTAGTTTAGGGGTTAACCAATGTAGTTTAGGGATATAACACATAAAAAAAAGGCCAAACGACCCCTGACTTAAAAGTTGTTGGGGTCAATCGACAAACTGAGCGTCCTGTCAATCGCCGATTGGCTCTAGAGGGGGGAAGTTGAGGGATCTGAAGCATGAACCAGTACGATGGCCTGTTGTCTAACCTACATTCTGTTGGTCCGGTCGTGGCATGAACCTTAGACATTTTTTTGGATTGTTTCTAGGTGGGCTGCAGGTTCCCACCCAAGGACCCCACCTACTGTTTTTGGGTCACCCTAAGGTCCCTGGGTGATGCCAGTCAGTTGAAGCTACAACTTCTGATTTCTACAATCCGTTCTATCTAGGATACATGGTGTGACATTCATTTCCCCTTGAGAATATTCGTTCTCAAATGAAGACTAAAATATTTGAATATGGAGGGAAGAGGTGCAACCCTATAACTAAATACTGGAAACTGAAATGTCACGCCCCAAGCCTACACCAGAGACGTGGCCGACACTCGATGACCATTGTTGGCCTCGAGCGGACCCTTTGCCTAGCTTACTTAACTCAATAGAAGACGATAATCATATCAATAAACATAACTAAACCGAAAAGGATGTCATAACTTAGAATGTTTAAAAGTGAAACATTTAACTTGGCCAAAACTAGCAACCCAAGACTAAAAAACAAGAAATAATACTGAAAGACTCAAAAGGGCTATCATATGACTGTCTATCTATGAATCTTATAAAACTAAAATGGATGTTGGGACAAATCCCACAAGATCCTAATGACTAAACTAGAAAGCATGTAAAAGAGTCCTTCGAATGCAAGGAGTCTCACCATTGACTCTGGAGTGCTCAACTGGATCAACGGTGTGTTAGATGCTGATCCTTGTTACATGCGCCTGCATCATAATACGATGCAGGCCAAATGACATTAGTACATTGAATGTACGAGTATGCGAGTTGGAATGCTAAACAATACTAACTTAGGCTTGAAAGAAGAATCGGAAGAACTTACCTGGCTCAACTCAACTCTACAAGACTAAACTCATTTCAATATATAACAATTTAATATAAGTGGCATATAAAGAAAGTTATTTAAAACATGATTTCAACTCTGTATGTATGCAAACGTACAATATAACTCTGAGATGTATGTAAAAATACAAATAATTGTGCATATAAAAATACATTTAACTTATCAGAGTTTTTTCACCTACAACCATCACTTAAGAGCTATAGTGATGATACAATGTTTTGCCTCACCCTGCTAGAGACGTTCTATACCTTGCCATTTGTATAGAACTTGAACTACTAAGTGGATCCACTAGTCTATGCTAAAAAGCACTAAAGGAATATTCTAAAAAGTATGACACTTTTCTACCCATGGTGGCTACATGGTTTATGGGGGCTGGAAGTTATCTCAAGTCTTCACCATATCGGTGCTCAATACTACTCCAAAAAATTTCATTATATTAGCTCTTATGTTTTTAAAACATATTTATTGGTTTGAGATTAGTGCTCAAAACTAAGCTCAAAGGCTATCTTGGAAATCTCAGTTTCTTTGCTTGCTTCATTTAAAAAGCTATTACTCTATTCTAAAAACTAGCCTGAAGGCTCTTTGGAAATCTCAGTTTCCATTCTTATTTAAATGTGAAAATATTTTATGCTTCTTTGGGAATACGTAGTCCCCATATGCCTCTTAGAAGGAAAGACTTCAGTTTACTCTGAACTGAACTCAAACTTAAGTCTTAAAACAAAGTTAAAATGTTTGTAAAAGACTTATGAAACTTGAAATGAACTTCTTCTTCTTATCTTTACTCTTTAATCAACCTAATCTTTAAGTCATAAAATAAAGTTAAAAGCATTTGCAAATGACTTTTTTAAAGGACTCTAAGAACTTTCTAGACTTGGCTCTTAACTTTCCTTAAATTTGAAGTTATGGATTCAAGGTTGAAATTCTGTTTCTGGATGAATTCTATATGTTTAGAAATCATTTGGAGTAGTTAGAATCATTAGGAAGTGTTAAAACACATTAGAAAGGATTAATCGGAATGAACTTGAAATGAACTTCTTCTTCTTATCTTTACTCTTTACTCAACCTAATCTTTAAGTGATAAAATAAAGTTAAAAGCATTTGTAAAAGACTTTTCTAAAGGACTCTAAGAACTTTCTAGACTTAGCTCTTAACTTTCCTTAAATTTGAAGTTATGGATTCAAGGTTGAAATTCTATTTCTGGATGAATTCTATATGTTTAGAAATCATTTGGATTAGTTAGAATCATTAGGAAGTGTTAAAACACATTAGAAAGGATTAAACGGACTGAATTATGAAAATTTGGTGAAAACGTCGATTCAGGCACATCCAGGGCGCATTGCATTAGCCTTTTTTGACTGAGGCTCCTTTTTGGCACACTATTGGCGAATATTTCCTCTCGTTTTCTGACCTTTAATAGTTCTAATTCGATTCCTCTTCTCAAATTCAGTCTAAATTTATTTACCCACATCATATACACAAGGATCTAACCCAATGAACTCAAGAAACAACACTTTCCTCCTCACAAAATTCATAAACTTTAACTCATGTTCAAGAACGAAAGCAATTCAAGAACAACATTCAAGAACATTCAAATGGAGTCATTCTATCTGAGATACGAGGTAAACCTATAATAAAGTCTATGTTATTCACTTTCCACTTCCATGTAGAAATGTCAATCTTTTGAGTCATACCTCCGGGTTTCTAATGTTCTACCTTCACTTGCTGACAATTAGGGCACTAAGAAATAAAATCTGCTATATCCCTTTTCATACCATTCCACCAAAAGACATCCCATATATCATGGTACATCTTAGTGGAGCCTTAATGAGTATAATACTTGGATTTTTGGGATTTTGCAAGAATTTACTATCTCAACTCCTCCACCTTAGGAACACATAAATGGCCCGATAGTGAAGCACAACATCTCCCCAGAGGAGAAAACCTCAACTCTCTACTAAATTTGCACCCTTTAGTTGAAGAAATATAGGATCACAATATTGCTTTTCCTTAACCTTTACTACCAATGAACATACTGATCCATATGAACTATTACACCCATATGACATACTCATAAGGCGATCTCACAAGAGAGCAATCCTATGAACATCTTTTGCTAGTTCTTTTCTTTCTTTCTGAATATGTGCTACACTATCCATAGATAGTCTTCTAAGAGCATCTGCTATTACATTGGCATTACCAGGATGGTAAAACAAATTTATATCATAGTCCTTGAGAAACTCAAGCCATCTCCTCTGGAGAAGATTCAACTCTTTCTCAGTGAACACGTACTAAAGACTCTTATTGTTCGTCAACACATCTACATGAAAGTCATACCAATAATATCTTTAAATCTTAAGTGAAAACACTACTGCTGCAAGCTCGAGGTCATAAGTCAGATAGTTCTTTTCATGCACCTTAAGATGTCTAGAAGCATAAGTTATAACCTCACGCGGCTGCATGAACATACAACTTAGGCCGACTCCGGAGGCATCACAATAGATCACACAATTGTCTGAATCCTCTGGTAGAGTCAGAGTCAAAACATGAGCTGTCATGAACCTAGTTTTTCATTTTGAGAAGCTCTTCTCACAAGCATTTGACCGCTGAAACTTAAGTTGTGACTTTTTCAATAAGTTGTGACTTTTCCAAAGGGTTGTGATTTCTTGGAAAGGTCATGACTTTTCAGATAAGACAAAAAAACATTTGTTCTTATGAGTTTTGACTTTTCTCAAATGGTTGTGATTTTTCGATGAGTTGTGAATTTTCCAAAGAATTGTGACTTTTTCAATAAGTAGTGACTTTTCCAAAGGGTTGTGATTTCTCGAAAAGGTCATGACTTTTCAGATAAGACACAAAAACAGTTGTTTGTATGATTTGTGAATTTTCTCAAAGGATTGTGATTTTTCTATCAGTTGTGACTTTTGCATAGAATTGTTAGTCTTTCAATAAGTTGTGACTTTTCACAAGAATTGTGATTTCTCGGAAAGGTCCTGAACTTTACCCTCAACTCCTTTATAAACCTAAACCACCCCTGAGATCTTACATGAACTAGGATGTGTGATGATTGAAAATATGGGCAAACCTATAGGATAATGCTTGCATGTGTTTCGCTTTTGAGAGAATGAGAGTTTCATTTATTCATTATATCTTTGTTGATTTTTTTCTTTTAGACCATGGGATCATTCTTGATTTGAGGGTACTTGAATGAATTTATTGAAACATGGTCTTGAATTTGATAAGAACATAAAGTTAGCTGCAACTTGTGTTGAGATGTTCTAGTCATCATTTGAAGCTTTTTGATCATGATTCGGTGAATCATGTTGTTGGTAGTAATCTTGTTATAACTCTTCCATGTTATCTCTCATTGAATAATGTTGTTGACACCCTTATTGATCTACTTTATTCTTGATTTACTTGAGGACAAGTAAAAATTTAAGTTGGAGGTATTGACAAGTTGTAGATTTGCCTCATTTGTGGTCTATTTAGCCTATTAATAAGTGTACTCAATGTCTAATTTTGTCTTATTCTGATGATATGTTGATTATATGTAGTTATTAAGAAAAATGGACGAGGCAAGAATTGATGTTTTAAAGATAAGCCAAAAATTCAAAAGGAATTATAAACTATACATTGTTAATCGCCAAACGAAAAAGAAGAACACCCGGTGAGCATGACCTCTCTCAAAATGACAGTGCACAACACTTGTGTCTATCGAAAAGATTGTCTAAGTCTAATAAAGAAGGATATGTGCCAAAGAAGAAAGATGACTTTGCTGAATATCGCCAAAAATGACAATGCAAAGAGAAAAGCTTAATGCTTAAAAGGCAAACCAAGGTGGTAATCAACGATTAAATAAATATGAAAGGCAGAATTAAACAAGTTTGCGGATTGAGGTTCAAACACATAACACATAGAACATGAAAGTGTAACACCCCGTATCCTAGACAGAGCAGAATGATGATTTCAGAAGTTGTAGGTTCCACCCCTTCTCTAAAAGACAATGGAGGTTGATGGGACAGACCATGGGTTAGTCGACGGTTTGTTGGTCAGTCCGTCGATTGACACCGATAACTTTTAAGTCGGGATCGTTTTAGTCTTTACGCGTTGGACCTCTAAACTTCCTTTTTTGATACCTAAGCTATGGCGTTTTGGTCAATTTTAACCTTGTAACTTAATTAGAACTCACTCTATTAAACTCATTCTCCAAAATTTCATCAAGTTGAACAAAAAGAAAGAGAAAGAGTCAACCAATCCCTCTAAGAATGCAATAAGTTTTCTTCAAATCTAGCCTCGAAATCAAAAGATTTCTCCATAAATACTCCCACAAGGTATGTGGATTTGAGTAGTGGGTTCCTTTCACCTATAGGGTCCCAATAATTCAGTCAAATTATGGATTCTCTATACCATGTTTAGACCTAGGGTTTCTAGAACTTAAAATTATTGTTGTGATTGAATTGTTAGAATAATCCAAATCATATTATCATGTTTTCGTAGAATTGTTGCGTAATTCTTTGCATGAAACTCAAAACCATAATTATGTAAATTCATTTAGTTCTTGAATTACACTTGCTAGGTCAGTTTATTCAGTTTTACATGGTAAAGTTAACAATGTTTCATTATTAGTAAATTAATGTTGCATTTTCAGTTAGTACGTCAGTATTTTGAGCTATTTAGTATTATATAAATTCAGTTATAATGTGTTACTTAGATAATCAGTTGGAAGTATGCTTAACACCAAGTGGACTCAGGGTTAGTCACCCTCATAGTCCTATACCTACGTGCCTCCGTAGGATAAGTACCCTCTGTGGGAAAAATATTTAGCGCGAGTCATGTCTTTATACCCTTGGAAAGGTATATTGGGTCCTCTCGATGGGGTGAAACATCAAACTCCACAGATAGATCTCGTGGTTTTATGTCGGTTAATAGTTGCTCCCATAGTCAAATTCTAGTGTATTAGTTGACCATGTCATCACTTATAGTTCAGTATTCAGTCTCAACTTGTTTAAACTTGGTCATTGCATTCATTTACCTCTATATTCAATATGTTTCAGTATTTCCATCATGTTGAGATTATAGAATTTCTTTTATTGCTTTGTTCAGTTATATATATATTGTTCAGCTTTATCCTATCTTGCATGCTAAATAACTTTCAAGTACTGACACATACTATGTGCTACATTTTCTCGTGATGTAGGTTCACGTCCTTAGCATCCAGATCACGTATAGATTGGTTCCTGATCTCTAGTTCAGTAGTATCAGAAGTGATTCCTTATTTTCTGAGGACGATTGACATGTAATCTTTGTATTTTCAGTCGTTTAGTTTCAGCTTTTCTAGAGTTAGTTTGGGCATGTCTCAACATCTCTAGTCATTTTAATCAGACATAGTTAGATTCAGGTTTTAGTTGAGTATGATCCTTCAGTTGTCATTAAACTCAATTATTATATATCTAGACTTAGAATAAGTATTCCCCATCATTTCATTTTATGCTATGTTATAATCTTCCACACAGTATGTCTATTTTAAAAAAAATCTTTAGGTATGGTTATGATATGCTAGCAGGGTTCGCTTGAGGTTACTCGTTATCCTAGCTCCCATTAACGTTCAGATAGTTCTGAAAATTAGAAAAATTAAGAAATATTTTGAGTTTTGTGACACCACTTGACCTTTGTGAAGAACACTTTCTAGCTTTTGGAGTTTTTCAATTTTGCTCTTGAATTGATAAATTGAAGTTTAATTCAAAGTTGATTTACTTTTAATTTCTTAATTTCATGTTACCCATTGCTTATTTCATGGAAAGTATATTTTCTATTCTTTTGTGATGTGTGGCTAAAACCCCAAGATCTAGGGGTAGAATTATTAGGTTGGGTGTTGATTTAATGTAGTATGTATTGTATTATGCTTTGTATTGCTGTTGTTCATACATGAATTTGGGCTAATTAGCATGAGGTGAACCCCAAGACCTAGGGGCGCAATTATGGGGTTGGATGTTCATACATGAGTTTGGGCTAATTAACATGAGGATTGTGTTATGCTTTGTATTGTTGATGTTCATATATGAATATCGACTAATTAGAATCGGTTAATTTATAGGTTAAGGTTGCAAACTTAAGAGAAGATTAGCCACTACATCATGAATTTGGGTTAAGTAGCATCAGTTAATTTTTGCCCTATTGTTGCTATTCATACATGAATTTGGGCTAATTAGCATCATGAATTGGGTGATCGGGTCATGACAGATGGTTGGGACAAGATTAGCCACTATGTCAACTTTCTTTTCTCAAAAACACTTTCATCGTCTCCAATCAAAGTGGGAAAACTCTTGACACCCAATTTTGACTCCGCTTTCATTAAATTACATTTGATTGATCTTCTAAGTTATTAAAAAATATTATGTTATCCATCACTTTTAATATTATTATGATACTATCGTTGTAACATTTATAGAATTACTAATAAATACATTTTTTCATAAAAAAGTCACTTATATCACTTTGTGTTTCATTTTAATTGATTGTCTTTATTTTATTTCTAATTTCATACTTACTAAATTAATATATATCATCAAGGAAAATTTTAAATATTAGTACTTCTACATACAAATTACATATTACACTATTTATTAAATTAGAAGCTAAAATGAATTGATATAAACAACGAATAGACCCAAGAAATACTCAAATTATTTCTCTACCAAATAATAACTCAGATTTACAAAAGAAAAAAAATGGTACAACATGTACTCTCTTTTAACTAATTGGCAACATTTAACTCCTTTTTATTTTTCTACAAAAAGGTTTTTCAAAATTAAAATTGGCATATTGCCCTTTGGGCTACATTAATGTATGGGAAGTAATTTATAAAATTAATTATTTTTTTTAAGTTGGGTTGCAGCTTGTTGCAATTTTATTGGGATGTGGGACTTTGTTCAATTTTTTTTCCTCCTCTTTTCTCATATGCACATTTTCTTTGATAGGTGAATATTTATTGATAATGAAAACATTCATATAATTTTTCTTTCATCCTTTTTATAAAAAGTGTTAAAAGTTGATGTTATATCTTCTCTAGAAGATTTGCATGTCTTCACTTTTTATATTGTTGTTAACTTTTTTATTGGTTTTTTTTAATTTTTCAAGTTGAAAGTTTTTATGTAAGGGCGAAAATTAAGGATATAGTAATTGATTGTGGATAACAATTGTCATGGTTAAGAAAATATTCCTAGAATTATTCCTAAAAAAAGAGATTTTGATTTTGATTTTGTTGAATCTCCTACCAAAATTTCAAATTTTAGTCATGCAAGTTCTTCGCGGTATCCGATTCATGGTAAGGATAATTTTAAAGGTAAACAATGTGGATCGGTTGGTGTTGTTTATAAAAATTTCAGAAAAGAGTTATTTATGTTGAGGTTTCTAGAAGGAGAAGGTTTATAGAAAGTGATGAAACGTCTAACTTTGAATTTTTCTTACTCGTGTAAGGCTGAACATTTTAATTTTTAAGTGCAATCCTCATATACACACTGAAGGGAAAATTTGGAACGTATACAATTTTTTTGTGAAATGAGTACATAGATATGTATTGATAAATTTTTATATACATGATTGTTCATTTAAATGATAAAGACTCATTCATGTGGTAAAAGGTTATTCGATTCAGTGTTTACAGTTTTAGTGAATGAATACACGGATATGTATACATGAATGCATTGTATACATGATTGTCCATTCACATGATAAAAATGCAATCATGTTATAAAAGATAATTTAGTTAACTGTTTACATATTATAAGTGACTAGGTAAATTGTCCGCGCATCGCGCGGTGGTGAACTTCTTCAATAATCTACTTCTGAACATTTGGTACTATAAGTGTTTTTGAGTGGTTACAACACAACGATTTGTCAAGAATATTTTATCCTAAGATGAAATGAAATTATTTTTTAATCTTATAACCAAAAAGATTTGATACTAAGTGTTTATGGATTTTGTTAGTGATTCTTCATTTTATTGTAGTTATTCATCACCAAAGTCTTTAGAAAAGATATGTGATTGTTTCATTGTGTGTATTTGTATTTTAATTTTCAAATGTGGTACAAATATTTTATTCATCAATTGCGAGGGTTGTTCTCCTATTCAAGGCCTCTACATACATAATCTAAATATTATACATCTTCTATAATTAGTTGTTTCCTTGATAAGTTAAATTAAAATTTTAGCAAACATCTCTTAGAGTTCGATGAAATAAAGTATGTTACTCAAATTATTTGGATTAAATGATGTCTTAGCAAGTCCCATATTCAAAATCATTCGCAGTCTATGACACTACTTTTATAGCCAAAAGGCATATGTCGTTGTTTATGTTTCGATTAATATGGTTAAAATTTTATTTTTTCCTGAAACTTTTAATCTAGTGTTTATAAGGAGATAACGATTTCTTTAATATTTGATTAATATGGATTCATCCTACTTTGAAGCGTAATTCACTGACTCCAATTCAACATTTCAACGCCAAACTTTTAATTAAGATTGAATACAATACTTACCATCCTACTACATTCCTTTATTTTTTGGATGTCACTAATCTATTGAATGACTCGATTAGATAGAAAATTGAATAACTAAAACTCCATGGTAGAGCGGAATCACCATAACTTCTGAACACTAAAAGAGTCCCTTCTTGGTCATTCCATGAATCTTTTAGCCACATAAAACACTATAAATATCAAAGTCATTTACTTTATAAGCTTAAGAATTTTACTCTACATGACACCAATAGTCTAATAATTATATCAAATTTTTGATTAACATCTCATTACTTTAACATAATGATCAAAAGCATATACATAAAAAACTACGTTTAAAACATGTACGAAAAAATAATAATTAATTACATAAGCATAAATTAATGACTGTAAAAAACATACCATGAATTGTAACAAAATAATTAATTAAAAAGAAAAAAATCGATCACTGAATGCACATTGTTCCCTTAAAAAAATTATTCTGTTATATTACCCGAGGCTTAAAGGAATAGATCTTCTCAGGATACAACGATTTTATTCACCATTGTATTGATACAAAAATAATGATGTTAGTGAACCACTCAATAGGAGTAATGTACACAAACATTTAAATGCGCAGAAGCAGAAGAAGAAGTTTAGAATTTTCGTTGTTTTAAAATGAGAGGAAATCTCTTTATTTATAGACAGTAAAGGATAGTGTGAATAAATGATTATTGTGCCTTATAATAAAGGTCATACCTCTTTAAAAAAGTCACAACCTCTTATCAAAGTCACAACTTTTCATAAAAGTCGCAACTTTTAACAAAAGTCGCAACCCTTCATATAAGTCGCAACTCTTCATAAAAGTTACAACTCTTCATAAAAGTCGTAGCTCTTCGTAAAAGTCATAACTCTTCTAAAAGTCATAACTCTTCGTAAAAGTCGCAACTTTTCGTAGAAGTCACAACTTTTCTTAAAGTTTGCAACTTTTCATAAAAGTCAAAACTTTTGATGAAAGGGAAGGATAGTTTTGGAAATAAATAAATTAAAAGGAACTCATGGTTTGTGGTGGTGTCATGTAGGCGAGCCTCGGGATCTCTTATATATATATATATATATATATATATATATATATATATATATATATATATATATATATATATATATATATATATATATGACTGGATACATAAAATATATACTTTTTGAAAAGGTATACATTGTAGTGGATAACATAGATTTATATGTCTAGTTATACTCATTGAATTTAATAATACATTGAGGCACTTGATCTGTTGACTTTAAATTAAAACTTATTTCGAGTTGCATAATTTTCACTGATAGACTTTAAAATCTTTTTGTCCTTGTATAGTTGACCTTCTGATGGTATGTTAGCAACATCACTTTCAATTATATTGCATTGTTGAAAATATACAATCTCCCAAGAAGCCATGTCGTTATATTCAATTAATTCAAATTATATGTGTTGGTGCTACCATGAGCTATTATTTCGATAATGACCTCCCCCTATTCTTCTCCACCAATTGAAAGTGGATGATGAATATCTATAGCTTTCTAAGTATTCACAACTGATAGTCTTTGAAGTTTTATGACTCTTTCTTCAATTCGATATATACTCGTAATCCCATGGTGTTTAGTATCAACATCGGCATAGAATTGTCATAATGAAAATCAAATGAGTTAAAGGAAGTATCGATATTTTGATGGCTTGAAATAAAATGAGTGAATCCATTGAAATCAATGTTTGTTGTAATAACCACCTCCTCCATGGAATAATGTACAAAATTATTTGTGCTATCCCATTATCCGTTGTCATGAATCAACACTATCAAAGATGCCATCTATTCGTTGATGTTTGTAGTAGAACATCATTGATTTTTTTACATTGAATACATGAATTTATATGAATTGATGGAGTTTATGGATACTGAATCGCTAAGTATCTATGGGGATTTTATATGGTTTACGACATCTCGTTTTTAATGATGTGTGTGGCATTTAGTTTCACAAGAACAAAAAAAACCTATTTGTAAGCCATCGGTTAATATGGGCTAATTTCTGCTCTTTTTTTGGTTTATTAAATGTTATTCAATTAGGGGCTATTTGTTGCTAATTTTCCATAACAATTGTATATGTCATGTCATTTACTCCAAAAGAACCCCTAAAAAGTAGGGCCCAAATGATGCAGCCCAAACATCAACCCATGAGCCCTCTTCCAAATCCCTTCTACCCACTTTATACCCTCCCCCGAAGTCCATTTAGATTGTTTAGGGTTTTAACCCCTCCCACCGAAGTCCATTTAGATGGTTTACGATTTTATCCCCTCCTCCCTGAAGTCCCTCATAAGTCACAAGTCGCCGGAGCCTTTCTCTCTCTCTCTCTCCCTCCCTCCCTCTTCCCTTCTATTTAAAAAAAATAATCTCCATTGTTCTTTAGCTATAAATAGATTTTTTCACTCCTTATTTGTGCTATGGCAATGTAAATCATGTGAAGATTGTTGAGTGAATCCAAAAATCTCAACATTTGAGCTTTAATGGTTATCTATTACCAATTTTAATATATGACATTAAAATTCCTGCTGAACAGTTCAAGAACTCTAATTTCAACTATAAATGCTTACTTGATCAAGTTCAATTTTAGAGGGTTTTGAGCTACTTTTTACACATACAAATTTGGCATCTCCTCTCAAAATCAAAACATTGGCAGAGATATTCTTTTGATTAATCGTGTTGTATTGTTTGTGAGTAAAGTCAGATTTCAATAGATCTGAAACCTCGCCATGGTTCACTGCAATACAAAAGGTCAGAGTCAATATTCTATTCTTTCTTCAATACGTAGTCATTTTTACGTATTTGTGTGGTTTAGTAAATATACTGATGTAATGCAAGTTGATGAATTATGCATTTAAACTTATAACATAAACTCAAAATTCTCCCGACCACCTTAGGAAGCATCGAGGAAGCTTCAATCAAGAAAGACACAAAATCTTTAAGGAAGCTATGGGTAGGGGAAAAACAGAAAAAACATGCAAGAAAATAGATTTTACCATGAGCGTCATTACAAGAATATGATAGAGGGAATAGAAGGATTGATGAAGAACATATAATACAAAAATATGGTTTCATTCGGTAGTAGAGCTTCAAAAATAGTAGTACAAGGACAAATAAAAATATATACCACACCATATGTGAATGAAAAATAAAGATTAGTACTAGTAAAATAGAGGGAGATTAGCAAATCCAAATTTCAGGGCTTCACCGTAATCTCTAAATCCAAAAGTTGCTCCACACAAGGCATACCTTAATGGATAGAAGTTGTACTTGATATGTAGGGTGTAGACGTGCTGTATGAACACCAATAAGAGGTACTCAGTATGCATAAGACGACAGCTCAAAAGATAAAGAAAACATAAATTATGGGAACGTAAAGCAAGTATAATATAAGAAGCAAAAGATATTGCACAACTAATGTAAATAGATATAAAGGAGAAGAATAGAACAAGAAAGAGATACAGACGAAGGAACATAACTGGAAGTGCTATCCAAATAAACTATCCACTATAAAAGTTCATTATGGAAGCCAACCAACCGAAGATACTACATCGGTAACCACCACAACACCTCACTATGGACAAGAAGCTAATCTAACCTAGCTAAAATCAAAAGTACGAATATATAGTCAATTCTAAACCATTTATATACCTAACTATCAAATCAACACATGATAAATAACTATACAAGCAAACAATAACCTAATCGAACCCCATAAGCGCGAAAGGTACACAACAACAAACATACCCCAGCCAACCCCCATAAGTTTGACTGGTGCAAACAACACTACATTATAACCGTGACATGAAATGCATATGAATTTGACTTATGTAATAGAAACCTTTGGTGCCATATAACCAAGTATGGATGTGATTAAGAAAATTTGTATTGTTGATTGGGATGTCCATTATAAAAATTTCACTTAAAAAATGTTTTAGAAGACCCTCGAGTACTCTATTTTTTTTATTTTTTTTATGCATAGGCACATTTAAAAATACAATTCATTCTTCTCTATAAAATATGGCATTTATGCAAAATGATGTTGAGCTTTAAGGAAAGAATTTTGTCTCAAGCTTTGCCCATATCTAATCTCACTTCTACTTTGCTTGTATAGTCTTTATGGTATTTCTCTTGAAAGTTTCATTTGCATTGATTAGTAATTGTCATGATAAATACTCTTAAGTGTTAACTTTAACATGTTTTAAATTTACTAAGCTTCATATCTAATGCCTTTTTTCTTTGTAAATATAGATTCTTTGAATCTGTAGAAAATACTGATATTATTAAATATGATCAGAGTACAAGGAAGGCTCTACATCACTATAAATTAAAAAACATTACTGTGTAAATTATTTAATTACTTGCTCTATTAATGTAATGGAATTCTTGGCGTGAGTAGTGATGTTTCTGCCACGTGCCAAGGAGGTTCGGGGTTTGAGTGGTGGAAATAACCTCCTATAGAAATCTAGGGTAAGACTGCATAAGATAGTTTGTATGTCTTTCTGTAAGCAATTCTAAAGTTATCTCCTGCCCAACAACATGCCCCTAACTACACACCTAATTTCATCATTGAGTCTCATCCTTAGTAACAAAATCTTTATAATCTTATCCAATTGCTGGTGTAATAAATCGATTCAGACAGATATTTCTCATCATTTAGACATTCCACACATATGGAATTTAATAGGAAATGTAACTTATTACTTTTTCACCACCCGAGTCTACACCCTGGATGTGGTCGACATTCAAAAACCATGGTTGGTCTCCAAGCGAACCATCCTCCGGACTGACTATAAGCGGAAGACTAACTTAAGCATGCAGAATCTTAAAACTGAAATAAAAGTTCATAAAACTTAAATACAAACTTTAAGTCCAAAGAAAAATATATACAAGTCTCTATAACAGACAACTTTAGTCTTTAAAACATTTAACAACATAAATGAAGACTTCTAAAACTCTACTGTCTATCCATGAAGCCTCTAAATGATAATGATTGAAGTAGGGATAAGAGCCATGACTTCCTAACAACTTAAAGTAAATGGAATCCTTCAGAAACAAGGAGGCTCACCATAACAAACTCGAACTCCATGTGACGTCAACGAAGTTCCTATTGATGATCCTGAATACCTGCATCTGCATCATTAGAAGATGAAGGTCAAATGGCTCAGTACGTGGAATGCACGAGCATGTAAGGGGAATTCTCAAGCATAACATAAGCTTGAACTTGATAAAAATTAAAACATACTTACTTCTTTTAAAACTTACCTAACTCAAGGAGTACTCAAGAATACTCAAAACTACTCATCTTACTCAACTCAAAAGCACTGAAGGATAAGATACTCAACTCAGAGATTAGATACTCAACTAAAAGATTAGATACTCAACTTCGAGATATGATACTCGACTTAATAAAGCACAAATCAACTCAAGACACTCAACTTAAGGTACTCAACTCGAAATACTCAACTTCTGATACTTCATTGAACTCATTTCAATATAAAGAAGTTTAAAACAAGTGCAATATAAAGAAAAAATATTTAAAAACATGATGACAACTTTGTGTATATAACTAGGATACAACATAACTGTGAAATGTATATTAAAATACAAGTAACTGATCTATATCAAAATACAATAGCTTTTCCAGGAGTTTTTCTAACTGACAGTCATCACATAAAAGCTATAGTGATGATAGAATGTTCTACCTCATTTTGATATCGCGTCCTATACCCGACCAAAGGTATACGACCTGAACTATTAATGGATCCACTAGTATATGTTAACAGGGTTCATGTAAAAAGTATGACCCTTTTTCTACCCATAATGGCTATATGGTTTATGGGGGTTGTGAGTTGTCTCAACTCTCCCCCATATCTGTGCTCAATACTACTCCAAAAATATAGTACCTCTTATGTTTTAAAAACACACTTCCTCTCTAATTTTAGATTCGTTCTCAAAACTTAACACAAAGTCAATCTTGGAAATCACATTATCCTCTTGCTTTAATTAAAAAAGTTTTTACTCTTTTCTGAAAACTATCCCAAAAGTTCTTTGGAAATCTCAAATTTTATTCTTATTTAAATGTGAAAATATTTTAAATCTCTTTGGGAATATCTATTCCCCATATTCTTCTTTGAAGAACCGAACTTCAACGTTACTCTTTCCCAACTCAGTGCTCAAGTCTTTAAAACAAGTTTTAAAACATTTGTAAAAAGACTTCTTAAAATAGGGTTCATGCCGAAGATGGACATGAATGACTCAATTCAACGTTTTCAATAACCATGCATAGAATTCAATACTTGGAACTCAACAACTCCAAAAATGAAGGAGTCAATGATACTACTCATCTAAATAATGCTCAACTCGGAGGGTTCATGTGGAATTATGGGCATGGACTACTTAACTCAAGGACTCAATGATACCTCTCATCTCAAGACTGTTCGACTCATAGGCTTCATGCGGAATTATGGGTATGAACTACTTAACTCAAGGTCTTCATGGGTAATATGTAATAGTCACATGATTAGGAATGAATCTCAAATAGGTATTAGGACGTCGACACTTAGAGGCTTAGTACTTGAAAATACCACTTCTATGAAAGATGCTCGACTTACGAAGTTCGTGCTGAATTATTGGCATGAAACAACTCGATTCGAAGGTCTACAAAACTACATGGAACTCATGTTTACACCTTTTGTTATTTTCTGACTTACTTCCTCAAAAATTAGTTCAAACCGATAGTTGATCTCAAAGGATTCACAAATTGAACCCAAAGGCTTTCTTGAACACTTCTGTTAACTCTCTCTTGAATATAAATTATGAATTAAAGAGTAATAGTTCATGATAAGAAAGATCTCATTATAACAAGGTAGACTCATGAATACATTCTCCTCACTCTTATGCACAGTTGCTCGAGTCATGAAACAAGTTACTAGAAGTTGTAGAAGACTCCTCAAAAGGACTCAAAGAGACTTTCTCAAATTGATTTGAAGAACTCTCAAAACTTAAATCCTAGCTTTACCTTGAATTTGATTATGAAGTCAAGGTTATGATCATGTTATGAATGATTTACAGGTGGTTGGAAGTAGTTTATAGTTATTAAAGTCAAAGGGAGTGAAGGTACACTTAAAACGGACTCAAATGGGACATTTGATTGAAAAGAAGTGGGGGCAGGCGACTCTAGCGCGTTATAGGCATGAGGAGCCAACCCCTAACTTCAGAGACAGCATATGGTCACACTTCAGGGGCTACGCCACATCCCCTTGGGAGCATATGAGGTGCGCCGCTCAAGCCTCTCCCCAGGCCAAGTTTTGATGAGTTTTGCCTCTCGTTTTCTTATCCTAAATCGCTTTTAATAGATTTATTTCCTCAAGTTTTATTTAAATTCAATTATCCAACCTAAATACACATTAATCAACTCAAAATAATCACTTTCAACTCAAAAAATTATAAATAACCCCAACAAAACGAGATTTTGAATGAACTTCAAGAATACCTATCAAGAACTTAAATACTTCAACTTTTGTGAGTCAAACTACGCTGAAAATAACATGTTTGGCGTATGGATGAAAAAAACCCAATACTATGGAAGCTTACATATGTCTTAGGGATTAAACCCATGGTGGAATTTCGCAACAACATGCAAGAATATCGAGGAATGCTTTATCCTCTCCTCTTTTCTTCTCTTTTCTCTTCTTGAACTTTCAACTAAAACCGTAGGCGTGTATTAGGATTATAATACTAAACCCAATAGGACTATGCCCCTAAAATATTACTAAAAATGAATTAAATGTGATTGGGTAAGGAAAAGATCAAAATACCCGTTACTATTTTCGGCTAACTTTCCTTAACTGGACAACATAACTTCAAAAGGTCATATATAACTCATTTGAACTCGAATTTTTGCAAACTCGGCGGCGTTGAAAAGATATTTCAAAAATACCTCCTAAGGTAACTTGTAGGAAACCTAAATCATCCTGTACTAGGATTTATTTTAATTTGAAGATGACCCAACACTTATACTTAGCTTAACTCTCCAAATGCCAATTTTTTTTATTATTTCCAATTTAGTTCTTTTAGAACTCAAGATGCCACATCTATTGACCTGACCTTAATACTTAAGAAATTTTAGATTTCATGGAAAAAACTTACTCACTACGAAGGATGGTTCGAGTCTCAGTTCAAACAAGTTTTGGGGGTGTTACATGCTTTTAGCTCATTTCCAGGATTAAGAGTAGAATTGACATCTAAGTTATTAAATATTTGTGTAGCCTATCCATAATATACATGGTCGTCAACAAACCATAGTATGTTTTCCTTTTATAAGAAGCATGATATCAGTACAAGTAATATATCATTAAGGAACTAGATTAATGGAAAGCCTTCAATTAATTCAAAATATTGTTCTTTCCCTTCATAAATAGTTTGGTGCTAAGTTCTTGATTTGATAGTCAAACAATATATAAGTTATAGTGATCTATGAAGTATGTAATTGTCCCACAACTACATAATAATTGGTGACAAATATGTCGCAACCGTTTTTTTTTTATAAAAAAATGTAATGAAAATTATTGAAATTGAAAAATAAAACTAATAATAATAATAATATCATTCTACTTCTAAAATTTCCATGGAAAAGCTCTGACATCTAAAAAAACACTCATACAATTTTTACTCTAAATACCCATATGGAACCTAAGACAATTTTTCACCCTAAATACCTTAAATGTTGAAGCCCATAAACATTTCACCTTAAATACCCCCACTTATTGATTGATCCTGAATGGGTGAGGGAAGGTTGAGATCGATACCCACAGCTCCGTTATCAATCGAAGATTTGATAACTAGAGATCATCTAGAGAGGACACAGATAACACAAACTTTTTCAAGTACTTGGTATGATTTGTGCATGTCATAGTAAACGAGTGATGTCTATATAAGTTCTTCAATTCATTTTTCATCCGAATCTGAGTGGCCATTGAAAGTCTCCTTTCATGGTTTCAATGGATGGAGGGATCAACAAATATAGTGGAAAGAATAGGTTCAGACGATGGAGTATGTCCATCACCATATATGAAAAGCTATGTGTATTTATGGAGCTATTAGAAGTTTAATTTATATAGTCCAGAAGGATCAACGTTTGATTTTTGGGTTGGTAGAAAAGTGAAGTTGTGAGACTATCAATTTTGTGTTTTCGTGGGATGAAGCTACTATTACTCTTGAAGATACTTTTATTTTTAGAGGCTTCTCTATTTTGAGTAGCTCTATTTTGTGTCCCCTTCAATCCCCTGAGTTGGCAGATATTGAAGAAAATCTTAAAAGTGTGTGAATCAAGCTTATCAGATTGAAGACCAATAATAAAACTAGATGGTTGAATTTTTTCATGAACAGTGGAGATTTTGAGCATTAAGCTTTTCTTATTCTTTGTTTATTAAGATTTGTTCTTCCAAGGGAAATAAGTTCTTTTGTTTTCTCAATAGCTACTACTCTGGCAAAAGGTATGTTACTAGGGCTAGTCGCTTTCCTCTAGCCAAGTTAATAGGTATTGGGAAAACATGAGCACCTATTTCACCTGGAAGCAAAAACTGGAGAACCAACAATCTATTTTGATTATTAGTCTTCATCCCAATAAGCTCCCTTTGTGCATTTTCAAGATTTTCTTCAATTTCTACCAACTAAGGGGATTGAAGGGGGTACAAAACAGAGTCACACAAAATAGAGAAACCTCCCCAAATCATCATATTTTCAAGAGTAACAGTGGCTTCACCCCACGGAGACACAAAATATTAGTCTCACAGCACCACCTTTCTACCAACCAAAAAAAATCAAATGTTGATCTATTTGGATTCTATAAAGTGAACTCTTGATAGCTGCATAAATCCATGCATCTTTCCATACTAGGTGATGTATAGACTCCATCATTTGAACTTGTTCTTCTAATTTTATTTGTTGATCCCTCCATTCATTGCAATCATGAAATGAGTCTTTGAATGGCCACTCATATTTAAATGGAAAAGGAATTGAAGGATCTTCAATATACTAATTATATTTTACACTAGTTATTATATTAGAGGCTCAAATGAGTTGATTTAAAAAAGGAAAAGACTCAAGAAGTTCATACAAATATCAATCATAATTTACTATAATCTGCACAAATCAAGCAATGTACTTGAAAAAAATTGGGTTATCTTCGTCTTTCTCTAGGTAATCTTTAGTTATGAAATCTTCGATTGCTAACAAAGCAGTAGGTGCTGATCTCAATTTTCCCTCCCCCCTTCCGTATTCTTCCAAAATTTGGGCTTTTAAAGGTTAAGTGTCTATGGGATTCAATAGTTAGGGTATGTAGGATGAAAAATTGTATGAGTTTCCATGTGGGTAGTTATAGTGAAAATTGTATGAAGTTTTATGCGGCAGAGGTTTTACATTGAACTTTAAGCAGTAACTGTAATATTATTTATTTTATTTATTTTATTTATTTACAATTTTTAATCAATCTTATAGACATTTAAAAGTAGTAGGGACATATTTTCCACCAATTATAATATAGTTGAGACAATGTCTACGTTTCCACAAACGCTTTTGGAGACATAAATCTTTTAAGCGCGAACGACTTGCATCCTGGGCATGCATGTTCACGTGCTTGCTGCCGTGTTCTCAAGCGGCTGGCCTCGCAGGGGCACTACAACAAATGTGATATTTAACTACAAAATTATTATGTACGACACAAAATTTGTTATTAATTATTCATCTTTTGTGACAAAAATTTATTTCGTATAAATTCATGAGGAATATACTGTTAGTGACGGAATCTATAATATCGTAGCAAGTTTTATCCACTAAAATTTTCCACCAAAAATAATTTGGTGCCATTTATTAAGTGTCATCATCGATAAATTTAAAGTTATTAGTGACATTGTATATTGTCGCTAATGATGTATTCAGTTTGTGATTAACTAGTTTGTCTTAAAATAGTTATATTTTTTTATACATAAAAAGTTTCGTCATATAAAATAACATGTTACAACAACAACAAATAAAAGTTCGTGGTTTAAAGGTTGTAACCTTTAGGCACAAAATTTTATACTTATTTATGACATTAGTTTTTGTAACTAATAAATAATCAATTAATGAAGATTATTTTATTGTCTCTAATTAATATGGGATGTAGTGACAATCATTGTTTTTTTCACAGAATATGCAATATTAAAATAGTCACGACTTGCAGACGAAAAATCAACTAGCTTCTATGAATAAAAATCATAAATAAAAATAAAGTTATATCTTCTTTACTTTTTTTTGATTTACAACACTACAGGAAAAATGTTTAATATCGACCAACTTTTTGCAATGAGTTGAGAAGCTTGATGTAAATGTACCCTTTTAGATACAGCTTTTTATTGTCGTTGTGAATTATTGGATTTTTGAATAACTCAAGGAAGGGAATATGTTCCTTAAATTGATTAAAAGAACTAGTCCCTAATACTCTCCGTGGGATCACTTATAAAAGATGAAAGGTAAAAAAATATTTTTTTTTTTACAAATATCCATTATAATAAACTTAATTAGGATCCTTAGTATAGTTTGCATAATTACACGTTGCAGGTATAGTTTAAGCTGCAATGCGCGACCTCATTTTTATAATTCACACCTCATTAGTATAATTCGTGGGTACATTTGTATAATTCAACTGTACTTGTATAATTGAGTCATTTTCATTTGTATTTGTATAAAATGGTTTTTATCAATTGATTAGTATTTTTTTTGTATAAATAATTTTTGATTGATTAAATCGATTGATAAATGCAGTCTTGGCGTAATAAGTGTTTGTACAAATGAGTATCTTTTGGGGTACTTATGCTACACTCTGAATATTTTAGTGATGCAGATCCTAGTACAACCTATCAACGGTGATCCATCATGTCATCTTTTGAAACTTTTGGATATCAGAGACGAGGGTGAGCAATTCACCTCCTGCACCAGCATGTCACCTTTTTCTACCCCTGGACGTTAACACGGGACCTAGGATCACGAGTGACCCCAAGCTAACCCTGAGTTGGCATATCATAAGTTTACTAGATAAAGTGAAGTAAGAAAATACTATGCAGAGTCCTAAAACATCATATAAAATGATGGGGAATACCTATCACTATCTAAATAAATAAACTATTCGTTAAATGACAACTAAAAGATCAAACTACAAGCTAAAACTGAATCTAACTATGTGTGACATAAAGAATCTAACTGACTAAAGACGTTGGGACATGTACCGATTAAATCTAGCAAAACTGAAACTCAAAAACTTAACGTACAAGAAACATGTCTTTCGTCCTCGGAGAAGTAGGACTCACCACTGATACTGTTGAACTGAAGATCGAGAATTGATCTATACATCATATGAATGATGAGGAACTGAACCTATATCACGAGATGATGTTGCACAGAGTATGCGCCACTACTTGAAAGGCACTGAGCTTGCAGGATAGCATAAAGCTAAACTATATACATAATTGATCAAAGAATATTGAGTAATTATATAAAATAACCTTGATAACTATACTGAAGATACAGAATGTGAACTAAACTAAATGCAATGACCAAGTTTATAAAATACTGAAAATGAATGATGAACTACAACTGGTAACCTAGCCAATGCACTATAGTCCGACTATGAGCAATATGTGGAGTCTAATGTATACTCCCTATTGAGAGGATCCAATATATCCTGCAGATTTATAGCGACATGACTGGCGTGATCATCAAACTTATGCCCATAGATTTGACATATAAACGTACAGGGACATGTAGTTCTGGGACTTCACAGTGACTGAAACTTGTGCAACTTGGTATAAAGCCTACTCCCAACTGAATATCTGTAAATTAGAGCATCACTGAAGTAAAATGGAAAGCTTATTAATCTAACATGCCAATCTGATAATGCAATATTTATTTTTGATAATGAAAAGTTCAAAAACCGAGGCATGTATCTCTGTTTATCTGTCCTAGCTACTGTAACTCATGAAGTAAAAGAACTACATAGCTAGGGTTATGAGTTTATTGTAGAATCTATACAAAATCAATACTAAGACATGATAATCTAATTGATAACGTTACAATAACTAAATCATAGTAATCTGCTAAAATTCTAAAAAACTTAGGTCTAGATAGTATGGAGGGAATCAAGAATCTGACTGAATTATAAGGATCCAATGGGTGAATGGAACCATCTAGTGAAATCCCACATAAATGGTGACAAAATTCAAAGAGAATTTTTTGATAATGGGGCTCCAACTAAAGAAAACCTTGTTGCATTCTCGAAGAATGAGTTGACGAGGGTAAGTTATAATTAAGTTACTCTCTTAAAACTTAAAAAAAAAACATAGTTTATGGGTTACAAAACATAGTTTAAGGGTTTAACGCATATGAAAAAGACCAAACAATCCATGAATTAAAATATGTTGGGGCTAATCGATGGATTAACCATCCGATCAACCGCCGACCGGCTTCAAGGGGGGCTGTTGAGGGGTCTGATCCACAGACCAGGACTATGGTCTGTGCTCTGACCTATGGTCCCTGGGCCCGGTTATGGGTTGAACTTTAGACATATTTTTGGATTGATTCTGCATGGGCTGCAGGTGGCACCCCCGAACCCCACCTACAGTTTGTGGGCCACCCTACAATCTGTTCTATCTAGGATACATGGTGTTACATTATCTTCCCCTTGGGAACATTCATCCTCTAATAAAGACTAAAATAGCTTAATATGGAGGGGAAGAGCTGGAACCTTACCACTAAATACTGGAGACTAAAATCTGACTGAACTACGTTCTAAGAACATGCAAACACGCTGAAAATGCAAGTACTCCTGAAGGAACATGATACTAAGACTGAATCTACGAATTGAATAACTTAAAAACTAGAGAGGAACTATTACCTCAAGATGGAATGGAGTAGGAAGGAGAGAGGTATCGCCTTCATGGCTGCTTCTATTTCCCAAGTAGCTCCCTCTACGAACTGATTCCTCCACAAAACGTTAATTGAAACAATTTCTTTGTTTCTCAACCTTCGAACAAGATGATCAAGAATCCTAACTGGCACATCTTAATAAGTAAGACTGTCCTTCACATCCAGACTATCCAATGGAACTACATATGCTGGATCACCCATACACTTCTTAAACAACGAAATGTGAAAGATCGGATGCACTAGTTCTGCTGGCAGTTCTAACTCATATGCCACTTTACCAACACTTTTCAAGATATTTTAAGGGCCTACATATCTATGACTGATCTTCTCTTTCTTTCCAAATCTCATAACCCCTTCAAAGGTGACACTTTCTGTAAAACAGAATCATCAATTTGGAACTCCAAGTCTGTTCTCCTTACATTTGCATATGACTTTTTGTGACTGTAGGTTGTTTTAAGTCTATCTCTAATGAGCTAAACTTTTTTGATGGCATCATGAACCGAATCTGGCCCTATCAAGGCTACTTCATCGACTTCAAATAAATCAGCTAGAGATTTTACATACGCACCTACATAGTGCCTCCTAAGGGGCCATCTGAATATTAGAATGGTAGCTATTGTTCTAGAAGAACTATATACGTGGAAGGTGATCGTCCCAACTACCCTTGAAATAGATTACGCAAGCTTTCAATATATCTTCTAAGGTCTGAATGGTACGCTCTACCAGGCCATCCGTCTGTAGATAAAATGATGTGACTTTTCTGAAGGGTTGTGATTTCTCGAAAACATCACGACTTTTTAGATAATATGCATAACATTTGTTCATATGAGTTGTGACCTTTCTCAAAGGGTTGTGATTTTTCTATGAGTTGTGACTTTTCCAAAGAATTGTGAATTTTTCAATAAGTTGTGACTTTTCCAAAGGGTTATGATTTCTTGGAAAGGTTATGACATTTTAGATAAGAAACAAAAACATTATTTCATATGAGTTGTGACTTTTTTCAAAGGATTGTGATTTTTTGATGAGTTTTGACTTTTTCAAAGAATTGTGATTTTTTCAATAAGTGGTGACTTATCCAAAGAGTAGTGATTTCTCGAAAAGGTCAAAAAATTTACCCTTAGCCCCTTTACAAGCTAAAATGACCCTTGAGATCTTATATGAACTAGGTTGTGTGATGATTCAAAATATGGGCAAACCTATAGGATAATGCTTGCATATGTTTCTCTAGTAAGACAGTGAGAGTTCCATTGATTCATTATATCTTTGTTGATTTTTTTGTGAGAGCATGGAAGCATTCTTGATTCGAGGGCACTTGAATGTATTTATTTAAACATGGTCTTCTATTAGATAAGAAGATAAGTAGAGTTGGAGCTTGTGTTGAGATGTTTTAGTCATCATTTGAAGCTTTTTATCATGATTGAGTGAAGCATATTGTTGAGAGTAATGTTGTTATAACACTTTCATGTTACCTCTCATTGAATACTTTTGTAGACACCTCTATTGAGCTAAATGTATTCTTTATTTACTTGAGGACAAGTAAAATTTTAAGTTAGGGGTATTGATGAGTTGTAGATTTACCTCATTTTGAGGTCTACTTAGCTTATTAATGAGTGGACTCAATGTCTAATTTTTTCCTATTATGTCCTATTTTGATGATAGGTTGATTATTTGCAGCTATGAAGAAAAATGGAGAAGCCAAGGATTGATGTTTTAAAGAATGACCAAAATAAAAAATAATAATAATTGCAAACTATACATTGTTGATTGCCAAACGAGAAAGCAGAACGCCCAGTGAAATGATATCTCTCAAAATGGAAGTGCAAAACACTTGTGTCTACCTGAAAAGATTATCTAAGTCCAATAAAGAAGGTGATGCGCCAAAGAAGAAAGATAACCTTACCGAACGTCGCCAAAAGTTACAATCCAAAGATAAAAGATTAATGCTTGAGAGGCGAACCAAGGTGGTAATCAACGATTCAATAAATGTGAAAAGCAGACTCAAACTAGTTTGTCGATTGAGGTTCAAACACATAACATGTAAAACATGAAAATGTTAATGCAAATTTCAGAAGTTGCAGGTGCCACCGATGGGCACCACCAAAGGACCGTAAGGTGACCCATGGACCGTAGGTGGGGTCCGTACATGGCCACCTGCAGCTCCCACAAAGAACCCTGGAGAAAAATATTCTAAGGCACGAACCATGGACAGAACCACAAACCGTAGATCAGACCACAGGACGTGGTTCTTGTCTATGGATTAAGAACCTAAAACCCCATTTTCTAAAAGCCAACGGCAGTTTATAGGACGGACCGTTGTTTTGTGGGCGCTCCATAGATCAGTCCGTCGATTGGCCACTATAATTTTTCAGTGATGATCTTTTAGTGTTTATGCGTTGGATCCCTAAACTACGTTGTTTAACCCCTAAACTACGTCGTTTTGGTTAGTTTTATCCGATTAACTTCATTAGAACTACCCTTAGTTAACTCATTCTCCAAAAATTCATTAAGTTGAAGGAAAAGAAAGAGAAAGAGTCAATTAAGCCCTCTAAGAAAGCAACATATTTTCTTCAGATCCACCCCCGAAATCGAAAGATTTCTATGTGAATTTCGTCACCAGGCATAAGAGATTTCACTAGTAGGTTCCTTTTACCTATTGGAACCTAAAATCCAGTCAATTTTTTTATTCTCTATATCATGTTTAGAACTAGGATTTCTAGAACTTTATATTATTATTGTGATTTAGTTGTTAGAATAATCCAAATCATATTATCATGTTTCCAAAGAATTGTTGCTTACTTTTTTGCATGAAACTCAGAACCCTAGTTGTGTAGATTCATTTATTTCATGAATTATACTTTCTGGGTAAGTTTCTTTAGTTATACATGCTCAAGTTAAGAATGTTTCATTATCAGTACATTAATGTTGCATTTTCAGTTAATATGTCAATATTTTGAACTATTCAGTATTACATAAGTGGGTTATAATATGTTTCTTAGATAATCAATTTGGAGTAGGCTTAACAATGAGTGTACTAAGGTTTAGTCACCCTCATAGTCCTAAAACTACATCCCTCCATAGGATAAGTCCCTTCTACGGAAAAAGTATTAAGTGTCAGGAAAATAACGCCTTTATACCCCTAGCAAGGTTTATTGGGTCCTCTCGATGTGGTGATACATCAAACTCCACGAATATCTCTCGTGTTTTTATGTCGATTAATAGTAGACCCCACAATCAGATTCTAGTGTATCTACTGACCATGCTATCAATTATAGTTCAGTATTCAGTGTCAACGTGTTTAAACTTGGTCATTGCATTCAGATAGCTTAATATTCAATATCTTTCACTATTTCTATCATGTTTAGATTATATCATTGCTTTTATTGCTTTGTTCAGTTATATACACATTGTTCGACTTTATCCTATCCTACATGCTTACTACCTTTCAAGTACTGACACATACTCTGTACTACATCTTCCCGTGATGTAGGTTTATATCCTCAACATCCAGATCATGCATAGATGGGTTCCCGATCTCCACTTCAGTAATATCAGTGGTGAGTGATCATTCTTCGAGGATGATTATTGACATGTAATCTTTGTATTTACAGTCTTTCAGATTTAGTTTTTCTAGAGTTAATTTGGGCATGTCCTAACATCTCTAGTCATTTTATTCAGACATAGATAGATTTAGTTTTTTGTTGAGTTTTATCCTTCAGTTGTCATTAAACGGAGGTACTATATATTCAGACTTAGTATAGGTATTCCCCATAATTTCATTCTATGCTATGTTATAAGTTTAAGACAATATGTCTATATTTCAAATAATCATTAAGTATGCATATGAAATCAGGGTTAGCTTGAGGTCACTTGTGATCCAAGGTCCCGTGTTAACGTCTATGGGGTAGCCTCAGGGCGTGATAGAAAAAGTGAGCTGGAGACAAGACGATATTCACCGAGCGAGTTCGTAGCCCGACTAATTTCGCAAAATGAAATGTGCAATGAGATTTGAGCTAAATTTTTGAAACCTAAAGGAGGGAGAAACTCAAAATTAGATAAAGTAAGAAATATTTTGAGCTTTGAGAGAACAATAGACCTTTGAGAAGACCACTTTCTAGATTTTGGAGTTTTTCAACTTTGTTCTTGAATTTGATAAATTGAAGTTGACATTGCTTATTTCATGGAAGGTATATTTTTTTTTCTTTTAGTGATGGGTGGCTAAAACCCCAACATCCAGGGTGAAATTATGGGGTTGAGTGTTGATTTAATGTTGTATATATTGTTTTAGGCTTCATATTGATGATGTTCATACATGAATTTGGGCAAATTAGGTGAACCCCAAGACGTAGTTGCACACTTATGGGGTTGGTGTTCATACACTGATTTTGGCTAATTAGCATGAGGTCAACCCTGAGATATAGGGGTTTGATTTTGGGGATTTGATGTTGATTTATTGTACTGCATATTGTGTTATGCTTCGTATTGTTGATGTTCATACATGAATATCGACTAATTATTGTAACACCTTGAAAATTTTTGAGCTAACACTTAAGCCGTTCTTCGCAGTGAGTGAGATTTTACCACGGAATCAAAAAATTTTTAAGTGTTAAGGTCACTAGATGTAGCACCTTGATTTCTAAAAGAACTAAGTTGGAAATAACAAAAAATATGAAATTTGGAGAGTTAAGTATGAGTTTTGGGTCAAGTTCAAACAACCATAATTCCATGCATAGGATGAGTTAGGTGTGCTACAAGATATCTTAGGAAAAATCTTTGAATAATCTTTCCAACGCCACCGAGTTTTCTAAGTTTTGAGTTTGGTTAAGTGAGATATGGTCTTTGAAGTTAGGCTGTCAAGTTAAATAAAGTTAGCCGAAAATAATGAGGGGTATTTTGGTCTTTTCCTTATCCAATCAGATTTAATTTGTTTTTGTAATATTTTAAGGTGCCTCATATTATTAGGTTCAGTTTTATAATTCTAATATACGTCTAGGGTTTTAATTAAGAGTTCAAGAATACAAAAGAGGAGAGGATCAACTATTCATCGAGATTCTTGCGTGCTGTTGCATAATTTCACCATGGGTTTAATCCCTCAGAGGTGTGTAAGCTTCTAGTGTTGGTTTAGTTCACCCACACGCCAATCATGTTATTTTCAGAGAAATTTCATTCTTGAAGTTTCAAGATTAGAGTTCTTGATGAGTTCTTGAGGTTCATTCAAAATCTTGTTGTGTTGGGTTCTTTTTAATGATTTCTTGAGATGAAATTGAGTAATTTCTGTGTTGGTTTCAGTATATTAGAGTGTAATTAATTTAATTAATCGAATCCAAGTGATTGGGGAAGAAACTGTTCGATTCTAGGTAAAATAGGGTGAGAAAACGAGTAAGGAAACTTGCTTGATTTTCTGGGTTGGGTCCTGGCGCGATGTCCCAGTTAGAGCGCCCCAAACTCCCCTATGTACTTTAAGGGAAGGTTCACCACTCCACTCATAGCCCCAGGGTCGCCTGCCCTATCCATTTTTCTCCCGGTTGCTACGTTTGAGTTCGTTTAAAGTCCACCTTCACTTCCTTTCCATTCTAACTGCGCTAAGCTACTTCTAAACACCTAAAATCATTCCTAACATGATCTTAAACTTGAATTTGTAACTCAAATTCAAGGTAGATTTGCGAGTTAAGTCTGGAGAATGTATTAACGAGTATACCTTCTCATCATGATATTCTCCATGTCATGAACCAAAACTCTTGAATTTATAATTCACATTGAAGAGAGAGTTAAGAGAAGAGTTCAAGAAAACCTTTAAGTTCAATTGTGAATCCTTGAGATCAACTATCAATTTGAACTAAGTTTTGAGGAAGTAAGTATGAGAACTAGAAGGGTATTATACATGAGTTCCTCATTATAATTTTGACCCTTGGGTCAAGTTTTTCATGCCCATAATTTCCGTATGAATTCCATAAATTAGGTATCATTGAGAGGAGTAGTATCTCCAAGTTCTAAGTCTTGAGTTTTGGGTTTGTTATTACTTTTGAGATTACATTTCTAATTACTGGACTATTAAATGTTACCCATTAAGTCCTTGTGTTGAATTGTTCATGCCCATAATTCTGCATGAACACTATAAGTCAAACAGTCTTGAGATGAGAAGTACTTTTGAGTTCTCGAGTTGAGTAGTTCATGCTCATAATTCGGCATGAACCCTCTAAGTTGAAAATTATGAAATCATCCATGAACATGAGATCATGAACCTTGAATCCATACTTTAATTTAAGAAAATTTAAAAGTCAAGTCTAGAAGTTAAGAAGTAAGTCAAATCAAAGTTTATAAAGTTCATAAAAGTCTTTTACAAATGTTTTAACTTTTTTAAGACTTAGAGTTCAAGTTGAGTAAAGAGTGAAGAGTGAAGAGTAAAGTTGAAGTTCATTTCTTGAAAAGTATATGGGGACTAAGTATTTTCAAAGACATTTAAAATGTTTTCACATTTAAATCAGAATGGAAACTATGATTTCAATGAGCTTTCGGGCTAGTGTTCAGAAAAGAGTAATATATTTCTAAATGAAGCAAGGAGGGAAACTGAGATTTTCAAGATAGCCTTTGAGCACTAATCTCAAATCACACAAGAAGTATGTTTTTAAAACATATATAAGAGCTAGTATATTTTGGGAGTAGTATTGAGCTCCGGATAGGGGCGAGCATGAGTTCATATAACCCACCTCTCCATAAAACCATGTAGCCTCCATGGGTAGAAAAGGGTCATACTTTTTAGATAAATCGTTTTCACAATAGACTAGTGGATCCACTAAGTTATGTCAGGTCCTATACTGATGACAATATATAGGATGGTCCTTGGCAGGGTGAGGTTAAGTGTTGTATTATCACCATAGCTCTTAAGTGATGGTTGTCAGTTAGAAAAACTCCCACATAAACTATATAACTTTATTATATAAGTAAAGTTGAGTTTGTTATTGCATATGTTTTATAAAGCTTTCTATATATTGCATGTGTATTCTTGCTTTATAATGAGTTGAGTACCCATAGTCAAAGATCATATCTTTGAATTTTAGTATCTAATCTTTGAATCGTATATCTATTCTCTGAGTTGAGTGTCTTATCTTTAAATACTTCTGAGTTGAGTAAGTTTTAGTAGCTTAGAGTATCCTTGAGTATTCGTTGAGTTAAGTAAAATTGAAAGGAGGTAAGTATGAATCCATTTTTTTCAATTTCAAACTTATGTTATGCTTTAGAATTCCCCTTACATGCTCGTACATTCCATGTACTGAGCCAATTGTCCTACATATTCTCATGATGCAGATACATATATTCAGACAATTCAACAGAAGCTTTGTTGATACATCCGTGAGTTCGAGTTACCTATGGTGAGCCTTCTTGCTTACGGAGGGTTTTATTTACTTTTCAATTTAGTCAGGATGTCGTGATTCTTGTCCCGATGTCTATCTTTATCAGTTAGAGGCTTCATAGATAGTCACTATAGTTGAGAAGTTTGTATTATTCATTTATTTTATTAAATGTTTTAAAGACTTAAGCTGAGTTGAATATATTTTATCATTCAGAGTTTTATTTTGAGTTAAGTTTGTGTTTAAGTTTTAAGAACTGTTATTTCATTTTTTAAGCTTTTGCATACTTAAGTTAGTCTTTCGCTTGTTTTCAGCCAAGATTAGGGTTCGCTTGGATATCAACAATGGTCTTCTAGTGTCGGCCACGTCCAGGGTGTAGACTCGGGTCATGACAATTATCATCAATTAATTTATAGGTTAAGGTTCTAACTTCATTGCTACTTCCGATATCTGGTCTATGCTAGAAAGAGATTGAGTAGAGTGAGCAATTAGTCCAATACTAGAAATTTAGGTTCAAGATCTGTAACTTGCTTGAAAACAGAGGTTATGGGTTGGATCTATATTCCATATTTATGGATCAAAAGAGAAAATAGAGTAAGATATCGAATTGTTTAGATTGTCATTCAGATTAGACCGAATTAAGATTCTATGAATAGATGTGTTGAGATCGAAAGATTATTAGATTCATTGAAGATGACATAGACTATTCATGAATATTCATCACTATAGAGTAGCATAATTACCCATAACACAATGATGCATATGTAACATCTATTTCTAATCCCCACACTGGATTTCTTGTGAACTCTTGATTTCTTCTAAGTTTTAGTTTAACTGTGATGATTGATAGCCAAATCTATTTATTAAATTGGTGGATTCATCCATCCAACTGTTCTTACTATTACAAATAAGTAATTTTACAATCTGAATTTCTTGATAAGAATTCTATACGATATACCATTTTCTATGGGATTCGAACCTACCTCGTCATTGGGGTTTTATTGGCCACGAACGTTGTCCATTTTACTTGGGTTTAAAGAGGATATTTGAGCATTATCACCATGTTGTGGGGATATCATAGGATATACTAGTGCTGCCTTAGACCCATAAACTTTGTGACTTTTGTATGTCTATGATGTAGTTTGGATGGACTAGGTCCTTGTTGACTGGAATAGTTGACTTGGGTCTCATAGGAAGAGCCTTAGTTTAGGCTGTTGCCTTACTTGTTAGTCCTTCTATTTTCTCTCCCTACTTTTGCAACTCTGAGGCATTACTAGAGGTTATTTACCTTCTTGGTATTGAAGTGATTCCAACTTGGAGACTTTTGTGATAAATTGAGACTGGATATCCACAGTGTCGTCGAACCTATGTGAGATTCTCTTTAGACTCTATATGACCCCAAACACTCTTTCTAGCTGCAGAGCTTACGCCCTAGGGAGTAGACTAGCTAGGCGACCTTGATATCTGAGTTCCTCTACAGAGTTGACACGCCTATGAGTCACTCTTTCTTGCTGTGTGATTTACGCCTCTAAGAATGGACTGTATGGTCGGGCAGCCTGGGTTGATTATTAATTTTCTAGCGGAGCTGGGAGTTAACTAGTTGGGTTAATTCTCACTCTTCCGAGGTTGGGAGTTCACCAGTTCTTGGTTACTTTGGCTTGGAACCTGGCTAATGTTTATGGATTCTGATATGGGTTATTCTTCTTTCTTATGGACTTAGTTGTTCTCCGTACATGTTAGGCTTATGAGGCTTGTTCGTGTTTTATTAATCTTTCATACGAGAGTTTATCTTATGGGATTATGGGGTCCAATTATGCTTAGTGTAGAAGTATTGAGATTTACTTTTTGTATGCTCATATGATTTCTTTTAATATTCGCCTCGACCTTTGTTTGTGTCAAGACTCCATCTGTTCTGATAGTTTTTACCTTTCCTGATTGGTCGGCCTATGTTATCTACTAAGTACCTTGTTTTTGTACTTATATTACACTATGCTTCTTTTAGTAATGTAGGTCCTAGTATAAGCTACAAGCGGTAGTCTATGTGCCGTCTTTTGCAACTCATCGATATGAAAGACCAGTGAGCGCTTTGAGTCTTTGACCAGAATGTCTCTTTTTGTACATATGTTAATTTGTATTTCGCCTTTCTGATGATTTGTTGTGATCCACTTGTGAAACTTGTATATACCGTGTAAGACAACTATCTACTTTTGACTTCCAGGTTCTGGAAGGTTTTCCTTTGTATATACTTTTTGGTTTGCTTTCTTTTTTTTTATCTTTTCTTATTTTTAGTATTACTTTATGTGTAATTCCACCCTAATACCCACTACTTCTAATTTTGGATATGATTCTTCTTACCTACTGGTGGGTTTTAGTAAGTGCCATCATGAATTTGGTAGTCGAGTTGTGACCAAGGTCGGGCAAAGATTAGCCACTATGTCAACTTTTTTTCTCAAAAACACTTTCATCCTCTCTAGTCAAAGAGGGAAAACTCTTGACACCAAAATTTGACCCTGCTTTCCTTAAATTACATTTGATATATCTTCTAAGTTATTAAAAAAACATTATGTTATCCATCATTATTAATATTTATGATACTATCGTTTTCACATTTATAGAATTACTAATAAAATACATTTTTCATTGAAAAATCACTTCTATCACTTTGTGTTTCATTTTAATTGGTTGTCTTTATTTTATTTCTCATTTCAACT
The DNA here is from genome assembly GCA_016801875.1 of Solanum sitiens. Taxonomy (NCBI): domain Eukaryota; kingdom Viridiplantae; phylum Streptophyta; class Magnoliopsida; order Solanales; family Solanaceae; genus Solanum; species Solanum sitiens. The sequence goes on from JABWTJ010000217.1 coordinate 1,641,192, forward strand.
TACTAAATTAATATAAATAATCAAGGAAAATCATATTTTATATATATATATATATATATATATATATATATAAGATAAAAGAGAACCCTATGCCCGCCTATATGGCTCTACCACAAGCCAGGATTTTTCTTTAAATTTATTTATTTCCAAAACTAGCCTTCCTTTTTCATTAAATTGTGACTTTTATGAAAAGTTGTTAGTTTTATGAAAAGTTGTGACTTTTTTCATGAAAACTTTTGATATTTATGAAAAGTTGTGACCTTTATGAAAAGCTGCGATTTTATGAATGGTTGCGAGTTTTATGAAATGTTATGACCTTTACGAAGGGTTATAACTTTTGTAATGAGTTGCGACATTTCCAATAAGACACAATAACCATATTTTTACACTACCCTTTGTTGTCTATAAATAGAGGACTACATTGTGCATTCACTGAGCTTGATTTTTTTCATTCTGTTTCATTCTATTGTTGCATACCCTCGTATGTTTTTTACAATAATTAATTTATGCTTATATTATTATAATTGTTTTTTTAAATATATGCTTTAAATTTTATTGTTTATGTGTATGCAAAGTAATTTTTATAAGTATTTGTTAGAACAAATTAAATAACAAATGTTAATTGAATATTCAAAAAGTTTTGTGTACTCAAATTTTAAAGTTACATTAAAAGAAACCCCTTACAAATCTTAAATTTCTTCATCAACAACGTTATTCCTTCAAAAACAAGGATGTGATTTTGTGTTCTTCAGAAAATCCTTTGAGAGTTAATAACTTTGCATGCCCATACTTTTTTGTTTTTATGTTGTTGTCCAGTTTTACTTAATTTTGTTAGTGGATATTATGAGTATTTGAAGGATTGAAAGTTTATTGAAGTGTTAGTCAATTTCTTGAGGTATCTTATTTAAAAAGATAGGAAATTTTTGGTTAGAATGATTTGTTATCATCATTGGATATCTCATAGTTTACTCCCTTTAATGTATATTTTATCTCTCTCTTTTGTTGTCTCCTTACAATTGTATTGATTATTTTTTGTTTGGTATATATATTATCTCATTATGACAATTATCTTCGTCCATTTAATGCGTTTTTTTCCTTTCTCATTACACTCTTCTAAATATTTTTGGCGTAAGCTATGACTATTTTAGTCAAACTTTATTTGAAGAATATGAAACAAAACTACTGTAAATAAAAATAATATTTTAAGCTACAAAAGATTTGTCTATGAACATAGATTTGTTGTACTTCATTTCCCAAGTCACTGCTGAGCGTTATAATTATTTAGGTTAAACTCATTTTTAACTTTTTAATGTTCGAGAATGTTTCATTAACGTGACTCTAATATTTAATATTTTGATTTATGTGTACTTTCATAATGCAACAATCATACATAAATATTCCTCGAAAAGTTGTAAAGTTGTATTGATAAAGCATCCAGAAGGGCCTTCCGTAGTATAATGAAGAATAAATTTCTATAAGGGTCAACAATATTATTTTGCTGTTTTCCAAATATATTTTTCTCCTTCTATAATATTTTTTTAGAATAACAAAGTAATAATAACAAAAAGTGGTAAACATTTGTCCTCAAATAAATAGATTGTCTCTAAAAAATATTATTTTGTTGTTGCGGTGTACTTTTTTTAATGGTCTTCTATATTTTTAATGTATATAAAAAAGAAGAAGTGATATTTAGTTGCTACATAAAAACATGAATCAATTTTAACAAGACAATTATATCATCAAATATAAAATATCATAAATAAATTATGTAAAAGATAAAAATAATTAGATATCAAGATATTTTTAATCATTAATTATATATTTACAATTTTTGAGATACTTGATAATGACAGATCTTTTAATTTCTTTAAGAATTTTCTAAAGATCTACAAAAATTTACTTTTTTTTCCTTATAACAATCAATTATTGGTAAAGTGGTTCAAAAGGTTAGAAAGATTTATCTTCGCGCCGGTAAATTACCTAGCTTTAAATATTAGTACTTCTACATACAAATTACATATTATAATAGTTATTAAATTAGTAACTCAAATGAATTGATATAAACAACGAAAAGACCCAAGAAATACTTCAACTATTTCCGCTACCATATAATAACCAAAATCTGCAAAAGACGAAAAAATGGCACAACGTGTATTTTCTTTTAACTAATTGGCAACATATTGCCCCTCTTTATTTTTATAACAAAAAAGGTTTGGTAAAAAATTAAAATTGGCATATTTTGGCCCTTTTGGCCCAGGTTAGTATATGAGAAGTAATTTATATTTAAATTAATTATTTCTTTAAGTTGGTTGCAGCATGTTGCAGTTTTATTGGGAAGTGGGACTTTGTTCTTTTTTTTCTCCTCTATTCTCAAATGCATGTTTTATTTGATTGGTTAATATTTATTGATAATGTAAACATTTATATCATTCATGTTCAATCCTTTTAAACAAAAGTGTGAAAAGTTGATGTTATATCTTCTCTAGAAGATTTGCTTGTCTTCACTTTCTTTTTATTGTTGTTAAATTTTTTCTATGTTTTCTTTGTTTTTTTAATTTTTCAAGTTGAAACTTTTACATTAGGGTTAAAATTAAGGAGATATAATTGGGTGTCGATATCAATTGTCATGGTTAAGAATCATATTCCTAGAATTATTCCTTAAAATGGAGGTTTTGATTTTGATTTTGTTGAATCTCCACCAAAATTTCCAAATTTAGTCATGCAAGTTCTTCGCGGTATCTGATTCGTGGTAAGGATAATTTTAAAGGTAAACAATGTGAATCAGTTGTTGTTGTTGATAAAAAAAATTAGAAAAGAGTTATTTCAGTTGAGGTTGCTAGAAGGAGAAGGTTTATAGAAAGAGATGAATCGTGTTACTTTGAATATTTTTTACTTTTGTAATGCTGAGCATTTTAATTTCCATGTGCAATACTCATATACACATTGAAGGACAAATTTGAAATTTATACAAATTTTTTGTGAATGAATACATAGATTTGTATACACGAATTCTTGTATACATGATTGTTCATTGAAATGATAAAAACTCATTCATGTGATAAAAGATTATTCAATTCAGTGTTTACATATTTCGTGAATGAATACATGGATATATATGCATGAATTCATTGTATACATGATTGTTCATTCATGTGATAAAAATCCAATCATGTGATAAAAGATAATTTAGTTGACTGATTGCCTATTATTAGTTATTGGAAACATAAAATATATAATTTTTGAAAGATATACATTGTAGTGGATAACATATATTTATATGTCTAGTTATACTCATTGAACTGAATAATACATTGACGCACTCGATTTGTTCACTTTATACTGAAACTTCTTTCGATTTGCATAATTTTCAATGAAATGAAAATGTTTTTATCCTTGTATTGTTGACCTTATAATGGTACGTTAGCAACATCACTTGCAATAATATTGCATTGTTAAAAATATTCAATCTCCCCAGCAGCCATGTCATTATATACAATTACCTTCAAATTATATGTGTGGGTGTTACCATGAGCTATCATTTAGATATTGACATATCCCATATTTTTCTCCATTAATTGAAAGAGTATGATGAATATCTATTGCTTTCAAAGTTATGCACTATGGATAGCCTCTGATGGTTTTTGACTCTTTCTTCAATTGGATGTACACTCGTAATCCCATGGTATTTCATATCAACATCGGCATAGAGTTGTCATAATGAAAATCAAACGAATTCAAGGATGTATCGAGATTTTGATGGCTTGAAATCAACCGAGTGAACTTGTTGAAATCAATGTCTGCTGTAATAATCAACCCCTCCATCGAATAATGTAAAAAATTATTAGTTCTATCCCATTCTGCGCTATGATGAATCAACACTATCAAAGCTGTCATCTATTTGTTGATGTTTGTCATAGAACCTCATTGATTTTTTATATTGGATACATGTATTTTTATGAATTGATGGAGTTTATGGTTACCGAATTATTAATTATCTATGGGGAGTTTATATGGTTTCCCATGTTTCTGTTTTTAATGATGTTTGTGGCGGTTAGTTTCACAACAAAAAAAAAAAAAAAACATATTAGCATACCATCAGTTATATGGGGTAGTTCGTGCTCTTTTTTTTGGTCTACTAAATGCTATTTAATTATGGGCTATTTGTTTATAATTTTCCATAACAGTTGTATATATGTCATTTACACCAAAAGAACCCTTAAAAACAAGGGCCCAAATGTTGTAGCCCAAACATCAACCCATCTGCCCTCTTCATATTCCCTACTACCCACTTTATCCCCTCCCCCAAAGTCCATTTAGATTTTTTAGGGTTTATCTCCTCGCCCCAAAGTCCCTCATAAGTCACAAGTCGCCGGAGCCTCTCTCTCTCTCACACTCTCTCTCTCTTTCCTTCTATTTTTCAAAAAATCTCCATTGTTCTTTAGCTATGGATAGAGGTTTTTAACTCTTTATTTGTGCTATGTCTACGTCAATCATGTGAAGACTGTGGAGTCCATCCAAAAATCTCAACATTTGAGCTTTAACGGTTATCTTTGACCGATTTCAATATAGGGCATTAAAATTTCTGCTCAACGAATCAAAAACTCTAATTTTAACTATAAATGCTTACTTGATCAAGTTCAATTTGAGAGGGTTTTGAGATACTCTTTACACTTACGAATTTGGCATCTCCTCTGCAAATCAAAACATTGGCAGAACTTATCTTTTGATTAATTGTGTTTTTTTTTTGTGAGTAAAGTAAGATTTCAATAGATCTGACACCTCGCTATGGTTCACTGCCATACAAAAGGTCAATGTCAATATTTTGTTCTTTCTTCACATAGTTTTTATTTACGTATTTTTGTGATTTATTAAATATAATCATGTAATGCAAGTTGATGAATTATACATTTAAACTTATAACATATTATAAATCTTTTTCTTTATCAGAAATTACATTCTATGTCCAACTAATATATTTTTGTATTTAGGTCCATAAATGTCACCGGGGCATTAGTCAACCCAAAAGACATCACTCTAAACTCATAATGACCATATCTTGTCCGAAAGGCGTTTTGGGAATATCTTCATCCATCACGCTAAGTTGGTGATATCCCGACCTTAAGTCAATTTTTGAAAAGTAGCTTGCACCTTGGAGTTGATCAAACAAGTCGTCAATCAGAGGTAGTGGATACTTATTCTTAATGGTCACCTTGTTACGTTGTCGGTAATCGATACACATCCTAAAGAACCCATCCTTCTTCTTCACAAATAGAATCAGAGCACCCCATGGGGAAATACTAGGTTGAATAAATCCTTTGTCTAGTAAATCCTTGAGTTGAGCCTTCAAATCATTCAATTCGTCTGGAGCCATCCGATAAGGAGGAATTGAAATGGGATTTGTATCCGATAGCGGTAAATACCAAAATCAATATCCCGTTCGGGAGGAATTCCGGGAAGATTATTAGGAAAGACCTCAGGAAATTCTCTCACTATGGGACTAACTCAATTGGAGGAACTTCAGAGTCTAAATCTTTGACTCCTACAATATTGTATAGACACCCTTTAGAGATCATCTTACAAGACTTTAGACAAGAAATTATACGACCTCTAGGAATAGAACTTCCCCCCTCCCACTCAACGACGAGTTCATTAGGAAAGTTAAAATTGACAACACTTGTCCTACAATCAATGGAAGCAAAACAAGAATGGAACAAATCCATCCCCAAAATGACATCAAAATCGACCATATAATTTCTACTAATTCATCAAGGGAAACTCTATTGGGCAACATTATAGGACAATTTCTATATACTCATTTTGCAAAAACCCACTCACCCACCGGGGTATTCACGATGAAATGTTCAATTAAGGTATCGGGCAAAATATCAAACTTTCTATCTACTAAAGGAGTAAAAACTGACAAGGTAGCACCCGGATCAAGTAAAGCATAGACATTTAAAGAGAAGACTTGTAACATACCGGTCACTACATCGGGAGAAATCTCTTGTTCACCCCTAGGACAGAGAGCATAAAAGCGATTCTTTTTTCGGAGCATCAACATTTGAACTACTTGCTTGTCCACTTCCCTTGTCTTGCCCCTTCACATTAGGTCAATCTCTCACATAATGCCCCTCTTTTCCACAACTAAAGCACTTTCTTGTCCCAACTAGACATTCACCCCAATGTTTCTTACAACACTTGGTGACTTTACACTTCTAGCTTTTTGGGCTTAGGGTTAGACACCCTATCATCGCGAGCCTTGGGAAATTTGGAAGGGACTTGATTGGAGAGCCTCTTCTTGAATCTAGGCGTATCTTGAATTTCCAACCTACCCTTTGAAAAACCACTTTCAAAAGCCTTGAACATCTTGGCCTCTCTATTCTTCCTCCTTAACCTACTCTCTTCCACTTGTTGAGCATGAATCATTTTACGAGAGATATTTATATTGCCATGAAGCATATCTGAACGACATTCTTCCACCAAGTCATCGGACACTCCCTTAAGAAAATGACTCATCTCATCTCTTGGGTTAGACACAAAGGATGGACCATACTTAGACAATTGGTGAACTTTAAGAAATAGTCATGTACACTCATACCTCCTTGACGAAGGTTGATGAATTCTTCCACCTTAGTTTTCTTAAACTCTCTAGGAAAGAACCTATCAAGGAAAGCTCTGCTGAAGATCTCCCAAGTCATCGGACCACCTCTTAGCACCCTATTATCTCTCCATTGGGTGTACCAAGTTTGCGCCACATCTTTGGGTTGATAGGCAGCCAACTCGTCCTTTTTTACCCGTAGTCACACCCATAGCAAATAGGATTTTGTAGAACTCATTTTGGAAATCTTGAGGGTGTTCATCTGCTATTGAACCGAAGAACATAGGAGGATTCATCCTAGTAAAGTCCCCTAAGCGGGATGCCATAGTGCTAGCATGATGAGGCACACGGGGTCCAGCTTCCCGATTCACTTGGGTCGTCATAGCTTGGACTTGAGAAATAATGGAATTAGCTTTTGAAGTCATGTCTTGGGACAAATTGAGAAAAAATGACCTTATTCTCCATCGGTCATCGGTGGGGGAACAATTGGAGCTTGATCACCCATAGGAACTTCTTCAAGTGGAGGGACTTGATTATCTTTCGGAGGAGCTTGGTTGTCATGAGCCCCCACATTTGCAATCCGTTTCTCGGACCTTCATGCAGCTGCTCTTAGAGTATTCATACCTATAACCATAATAAAAGTCTTAGGTAAAATCACACATAGAGTAGACTATAGAGGCACGACATAGGATTTCAAGAAGACGAGAATTTCCTAAGCATCACATAGACTCTCATTCATAAATGTGGCGCGCTTCACAATTATGAAGAGGAACCTACATAGATGTAGTTTTAATGAGACGTCCATCCTAAAGATATTCAACCTTATACTATGATACCAAGATTGTCACATTTGGGGAGCACCCCCTAGAAGTAACCAGTGTCGTCGTCCTCAAAGAGGACTAAGACTAACCTCTTAGCATTCGTCATTACACTTCATAGGTTAAATTGCGGAAAACTTAAAACTTTTTATTTACTTCTAACATAGACTCCTCGCTTAGGAAGCACTACTTTTATTTCACATACATAGTATAACAATATAATATCATAGGAAGTCTAGGATACATCTCATATTAAAAACAATCTATAACGAGTACAACATTGGGCATAAACCATATTTCATATAATTAAGGCCACATATAGGCATATACAACATTTGTCTTCAAATGAAAGAGAATGAACAATAGTGACTTTAAGACTAAACAACATCCAATAGCAAGATAGTGGCATCATCCTCGAAAAGTGAGGACTTAGCGAACTTGGAGAATGAGTATTCAAGTATCTTCAAATGGCCCTTCTAGAATCTCAATGGCCGGAACCTACATTTTGTAGTAAACATAAAGAATGGGTTAGTACACCACTTGTACTAAGTATGGAAACATGCACATAAAACATTTGAAAGAATGCATGAGAAAAGGAATATTTACTTTAAAAGACATGCTAAGTCATTTAAAAGACTTTAATGCACATTAAAGAACCATATAAGACAATAAGCAATATCTATTAATACAAGATCATATATATCACAAGACCAACACCATCTAGTATAATTGAGTCAACATGTTGAATATCATTATTGAGTACATTACCAAACAACTCCAACTTCAGGTTATAACAATAAAGCATGTACATAAGAGTTCATAACATTGCCATCCATACAAGACCATTACTCATAACCCAACATCAAGTCCACAAGTGCAATTACCAAGTAAAGCCCCATAACCTTACCCAACCATGTAAACCCAACAAAGGATCATAAGCAACGTCTGATATGACGTAACATAGAACTAAGAGTATTCATCATCATATTTTGCATTATAGACCAATAACTTGTTCATACATAAAACCAACATCACATAGGATCATTTAACATGTAGAGTCAACACACACATATCATTTACTTTATAAAACATAAGAACAACCCTCCAAGACTCCCCTCAAGGACACATAGTCCAATGTATAGGTAGAGTCCTATACCCCTAACTAGACTAAGTCAAACCCCTTAGGTCACCCTAGTTAGTGTTCACATTATTACTTCATTTTCGGGAACACTTGCCTTAACCGACATAGACCACAAGAGATAATTATGGAATCCGCTATCATGAAACCCTACACCGAAAGAAGGTGGACTACTTGCCAAGGTAGTACCAAAACATGAACATAGCATTCTAGGTGGATCCACTAGATAGTATTCCTATGGGGCAACATAGTTCAAGAATTAGGAGAAATACTTGGGACCCTCTTCATACACATTGCATTATAGTCTCCAATATCATGAGTATCATAGTAAAACAACCTTCCCACATTGAGAAGGGACACACCTCACATCTAATTCACTCGGTTCTAAGCTAGAGTCCCTTTTTGAAATGTCTAAGCCTTTAATAATCATCATAACTTAGTATAGGCCATAGGAGACTAACCCCTTGTATATTCATATCATTAGCGCATTATGAAATTGCATCAGAACATCCTTTCAATACAACCCTCACATGTGAGATCAACACATCTTCATCATCATATCATAATAAGACACATAGGCAATTCATAACCAACTTTATATCTTACATCTTAAGCATAATCTTACAATCACATAATCAAGAAATTTCAATTTCATCATCATACCAACACTACCTAATTCAAACACAAATTGTACGTCAATTGAACTTCATCACCAAGTACAAGCCATCACAATTGAAGTAAAGGTTTAAGATCACAAAGTCTTATCAATTTCTCCTTCAAAAGCCATCATCAATGGTCTTACCCTCAACCAATCCAATTCCATCCATCAATTTGTATAAAAACATCACACAATAGTAATTAATAGAATAACTCAATTGCATCAATACTAATCAATTCAACATATGTTCATCACCTATGGTTAAGGAATTTGGATCGATTCATGATCTATTCAACAAACTAGGTTAATTAATCAAAAACCAATGTAATTGAACCATAATACAACATAATATAATAATAATACCCAAAATAAACAATAAACAATACAATTTAGAATATCAAATTCGTATTAGGAAGAAACCCATATGAAATCATCTTTTTGAAAACAAAATTTGGAAGAACCCTTTGGGGAAAGGAATCCCAAAGGTGAAAGGTTCTCATACCTTGTTAATCCTTGAATAATGATGGAGGAAAGTAGTTTTCTTGCTTCCTTATAACCCTTAGACATTGGTCTTCTATGGAGTCTTCTTGAGAGAGAGAAAGTAGAGAGAAGGAAGAGCAATTTGGGTTTGGGAAATTGTGGGGTATTTAGTTGAGTTTTAGGCTTAGGGTAGGTTATATAGTTAATTAACTAACCTAATTAACCACCACCTAATCACTAACTAAACCCCTAACTAACTAATTTAATTAAATGAACACAACTAAAACTTGAAACGAAAGAGCAGGCCTGACTTGCGAGACCCTGACCTATGGTTCGTAGGTTAGTCGATGGGGCCTTGGACGAACCGTCCTGCAGGTCCGTCGAATTTGTCAGAGAGTTGCAACATCATCCACTTCTGAAAATTGTCTAAGTCCTTATCAACGGAGGCATCGACACCCCGTCGATCAGGCTACACCTAGTCGTCTGCAACCGTCGATGGCTACTCCCTCACGACAACTTTTTAGCCAAGATGTAAGCGTCTTCCTCAAGGACCCTTAGGGTAGTCATACCCAGAATGTTCGACCCTAAACATATTTTATTACGTGTTTAAAACCTTCCCACATAATTCCATTATATTCTGACTCCTAAAACCTTGTGAAATAGGCTAAGGCACACTAGCACCTCTTTCACAAGTCTACGGACATCATAGACGTTCCTTGACGTTTCACTCTAAAATATCCTAAATGACTTATGCACCTTATTTTGGACCTTAAAACAATTTTGAAATCCTTAGAAACCCATGTAAGGCTCTAGATTAGGTTTTCGACGTTCGAAGTGTTACAATAACAATCACATATACTTCTTTAGGGAGGTGTAATTTGAGCGTATCAAATTTTGGCGCCGCTGCCGGGGAAATTTGGCTTTTATATTAATGTTATCTACGTTATTGAACTTTAGTCAACTATATCCTAATTTTACTTTTTCTTTGTGTTTTTGTCTCTCTCAGGTCTAGCTCTAGTGCATGTGAAGCACACAGAGCTGAAGGAAACCACACACACCTCATGATCCTGAATTGAATAGAACTTTGCACAAAATAGACAATAAAGGGGTCCCAACTAACCCAAACAGAAGGAATGTAGGTGATGGAGCAGGCTTGCAGCCTCCAATACTAGTTGGTGCAAACAATCAGGCACCCATTGAGAATCAGTTAAAAGATGCCCTAAGAGTTCAACCTCGAGCTGCCCCATGACCTCATGACTAATATAAAGGCAATGTAAACATTGCAGAGTATGATGGACCTATATTCCTACCCTTACTACCCCCGAGACACACATTTGTGGTGATGAGTAGCCTGATGCAGATGCTAACCTCGAGGGGTTTATTTTTGGGACTGTCATCGAAAGATCCACATGCTCATATATCCAAGCTTAAGGTTGTTTTCAATAGTTGAGTGGGTAGAACAGATTTGGACATTGATGTCATTGGGTTGCGAGTGTTGCCTTTATCACTTACAGGAGAGGCTGCTATATGGCTCACTGAGCTGCCCTAAAACTCAATCCATACATGGAGTCAACTGAGAGATATGTTCTTAGAAAAGTATTATCCAGTGTCCAAGAATCTCAAAATCACAAGGATAAGGTGAAGAACTTTATTTCATTACCTGGAGAGTTGGTGAGTAGCTCTTGGGACATATTCACTGTGTTCGTGAGGGGTGTCCTGAATCATCGCATTGATGATGAGTCACTAAAGGAATATATCTATAGAGGTCAAGAGGACAACAATAAAGCGGTGCTTGATATTATTGTTGGTGTCTCCTATGGGGATTGCACATATCGAGAGATTGTAGAGAATATTGAGAAAATACCTCTTAATAACAAAGCTTGGAGAACTATCATGTCGTACACTGGTTAAAACACCTTAGCTGTTCAGGCTACAAAAAAATCCAGCCACAGATGAGATTCATGAAGATATGGCATAGATGAGAACTAAGTTGGGGTTGGTCTTGAATCGTGTGAGCGGAGGCACAGAGAAGGTGAATGTGGTGATCTATTTGACTAAATCCCCAACCCAGCCACAAATGTGTCATGACCGAAATCTAGACCCCAGACGAGACCGGCATCGTTGACCTCTCAGAGGTCACAAACAAGCCTACTTACGTCATTCTTACTTCATCTAGGTTAATTTTAGCGAAAAATTTAAAACTTTTTGTTTCTTATCATGCATAAAGGTCATTCTACTTACATTCATAACGTTCACAATCAACCATCTAACATTAAGATTTTCAATTGAAAGAAATAGTTCAATTCTATATTAAATGTAAAATTGCCAAAATGGCACCAATACAATGTATGAATTAAAAACGGAAAGAAACACTAGTGGAACATACTCCACTAGCTATAGCCTAAATCTATGCTAGATAGTAACGGTAGACATCCTCAAAAGCATGAGGGCCTACCAAGTCCGGATGAAAGCTCCACGTCCGGATAGCTGTAACGTCAACCTATAAGCTCTAGCGTCCACCTGTGCCTGCACCTTAAAATATAGAGTTGTATGGGATTTGTACACACTTGTACTAAGTATGGGTATATGCAAGCACACACCAAGGACATCCATGAGTAAGAATAGCTCTTTCCTAACAACCTGATTATGGAAAGTCAAGTCAGTGGACTTGCCAAATTGGGATTAGGAAAGTTAGTGAGCTTTCCAAATTTGGATTAGGAAAGTCAGTGAGCTTTCCAAATTTGGATTAGGAAAGTCAGTGAGCTTTCCAATTTGGATTAGGAAAGTCATGCCATGAGAGTAACATGCATCATCATACTTATCATATTGCACATAACACATAACATCTTACACATAGCACATATCATATTGGATATAGCACATAACATCTTTCATATCATTCATTCATATGACATGAGACCTTGGAATCATGGACTTGACATTAAGACTTCCCAAAATGAGGTCTCAACATATGGGACCTCAACTAGGGAGCCTTCTTTAACAAACACAGAGTCTGCTTCATTCATTCATACGTACTTTATTTCATTCATTCGTAAGCTAGTGTAAATACCAGCTATACATAGGATGTAGTTCAAGACTCTCATCGGGTTTGCTGTGCAATGATCAAGAATAACCTAATGTCATTACTTGAGTCTAGCTCACCTCTTAATTATCCTATCCTAACACCTTTGGTGTCGTTCATTTCATTATGTGCACCATTTGAGGCTGGCCACATTCATTCTTTGGGAACTTTAACTTTAACCGACATAGATCATGTGAGCATCATGAAATCTAGTGTCTCCCCCACACCGAAAAGAGGGGGAATCACCGGCCAAAGTGACCCAAAACATGCTAGCGTATATGGGAATTGAACCCCGCCAGATCCCTATATTCGCAGTATAGGTTCAAAGACTAGGAGATATAAGGAGACCCATATCCGGCATACCGGACAGTCTCATCTCATGAGAGTTATGTGAACCTCTGCCCTTCCCGAAAGAAGGCATCACCGCTCATAGCTAGTCTATCGGTGCTCAGTATAAAGTTCCATTTTATTCAACTCATACGTCATTTAAGCTAGCTTCTAGTATGAGGACATCATAGCTCAATAGATGATTTCTCATCTCATCATTAGTATTAAGTATACATTATTATCAATACTTTCATTAGAGTGTTCATACAGACTGGTCTCTTCATTAACTTTACACTCTCATAGGTGAGTACATTTTGGTAACATTCACTTAGGCTCATTTGAGATTTCTCTCATCTTTCACATTAGCCTCTTATCATGTTGTCACCACATTCATTAAAATTAGCATATTTGCTCTTCATAATTACCCACCTCATTTTACGTGAATGTTCATTTCATCATATGCCAAGGCACTTGGCCATTTGTGTGTTTCACACTCTTACTTAACCCTTTTAGGGTTTCATCAATTCATTACATAATATTGATTTCATCATATGCCAATGCACTTGTCCATTTAGTGTGTTTTACACGCTTACCTAACCCTTCTAGGGTTATATCATTTCATTACATACATCTTAGGTTCACTTATTTTTAAACGTATGCTAGACTTATGGGTCTATACATACAATCCATGATGCTTCATTCATAGTTCATTTAAGTGATTCATATCTTTCTAAGATTATGTGGTACAAGACTTATGCATCTTGTATGTATGCCAAGATCTCGATTTCGATCTAATTAGGCAACATTATTCTTGAATATTTAATTCACGTATGACTTATGTATCAATATGGAATCTGGGCAAGGGAACCCGGTTGCGAATCCCTTGGACAACAATTTACATTTTTCTTTTTATTTAATTTCGATCCACATCACATTGGGACCCTAGATCGAGCCCCAACATCAACATTTCATTTTTATTTCGATCCTTTGAGAATTCTCTTCCTTGGCCTAGGGGTTGTGGGATCGAACCCCCACAGCCCCTTATATTTTTTTATTTATTTCTTATTCCTTGCCTTTTTCGAGTAGACCATGAGGTTGTGGGATCAAACCCCCACAGCCTCTCTTTATTTTTCTTTTAATTCTCCTCTACTGCCTAGAGGTCGTGGGTTCAATTCCCACGCCTCACATTTCTTTTATTTTCATTTTTTATTCTCCTTTACTGCCTAGAGGTCGTGCGTTCGATTCCCACATGCCTCCCCCTTTATTTTTCTTTTGATTTCCTCTTTAAATCTTCCTAAGAGGTCGTGGGTTCGATTCCCACACCTCACATTTATTTTCTTTACATTTTTCTTTATGTTCTGACTGAGAGGTTGTGGGTTCGAATCCCACTCCCCTCAATTCTTAATTTCATACATTATTTTCCAGCCAGGAGTACCCAAGTTCGAACCCCCTCAGTCCCATTTCATTATTCACGTTTTAGTGCTTTTCAAGGGTCAGGTCGCGGGTTCGATTCCTAAAGACCTCACCTAATTTACACTCATTTAAAATTCCAGATTTATTTATATATGTTTAGCCGAAACCAAACTTGTAAGTTGCTTGAAATTTTGTCACGTTGTCAGCTCACTTCCTTCAACATTTACATTTGAATTCAGAGGGAAATTCGTAGATCATTTAAAACGTTTTTGGGTGCATTTTTCATGGATTCGTTTAGCCAAGATTTTATCACTCAAATCAGCCACATTTCAACTCATATAAACATCACGATTTACATAAATATTTGTACATGAAATACAACCACAACATCACATTTTAGAGCCTTAAACCCGAGGTACTTAGTCACTGTTCACATTGCACACAGGTACACATAGTTTCGGAAAAACATCAACATAATTCACATAATTATAAGCATACATATAAACACATAATCACCACAAAAACACATTTCATCCCTAGTTTTCTACCAGCAAACATAACCAATCTATGATTCAATGGGAGCTAGTGACAGAGACATGCAACGGGGAACAACCCTAGTTTTCGGAATAGATCCGTCTGAACCATAAGGGTCTCTTGGGAAAGGGACCAAGAGAGAAGAGAACCCATTCCTTTTATGACGTTCAAACCTCGACTTTCTGCCCAAAAACTTCTCCAAAGATCACGTCCAAATCCCCTCAATGTCAACACCAACTCGACGGACAAACTTCTCTTTGCCTACGTGATTGATTTCGTTTGTTTTCTTATATTTTCGTTGTGAGTTCTTTAAGTGTGAAGAACTTTGGTTTACCTACTGTTTTTGAAGTTATTTGGCAGAGAGAATCGTGAAAAAGAAGAGAGATTGAACGTGAAAGTGACATAGACGTGAGAGGACAGAGTTACCTTAGGCTTACGAGTCTAGTTTAGGACTTAGTCAAATAAGGTTTAGTTAATTATTATAAAAATCTGATTTACCTTTTATTTTAAATCAGCCAATAAATAATAATATTAATTAATTACATTAATCTACCAACTTAAATAAAAACAACTTTAATTCATTGCTTCCACCTAGTTTCGAACCCGGGAGGAGCAAGACTTCACTTCGAGAGCCAATTTTCGGCCCTCTCTCCCCAAAATATCCCTCCACCTTATTAATTAAATAATTAATTATTTAGGGTAATTATGATACTACCCTTAGCGTGGAAAAAGACCATTTTACCCCTAGACCCTCAAAAACAATGATTTTCCCATTTTAAGTCCGGTAAAGACTCATTCGAGTAAATCTTCGTATTCGAGAGCCCTACATGGTTGGACCCAACCTTTACAACCTCAACTAACTCCCCAAGTTAGTTGGCTTGGCTGTAGCCAGGGTTCAGAGGTCTGGTTCTATGCACATCAATCCGTGTGAACCCAGTCTAATCGTAGGCATTCTAGACACATTAAGCATTACTTAGCATATCCATTTTTAGGGTTGTTACATTATCCCCCCCTTAGGAACATTCGTCCCCGAATGACACTTCTACTATCTAGCGTAATGCCAGTCAGATCATAACATAGTTACTATACACAATCAAGCAATAGCAACAAAAAAATGGAGAGATAAGGAAACTTAGACTTAAGAGTAGGAAGTCTAACCTCAAGAGCTGAAAAGATGAGGGTAGAGGGATCTCATATCGGCCTTATCCTCCCACGTAGCACCCTCAACAAGATGATTCCTCCACAATACCTTCACTGTGGCAATCTTCTTGTTCCTCAGCTGCTTGACCTGTCTGTCTAAGATCTCAACAGGTACCTCCTCGTAGGACAAGTCTTCATCGACCCCCAAACCTTCCACAGGTAGAATCGATGCTGGATCACCTAGGCACTTCTTTAACATGGATACATGAAAGACTGGATGGACAGAAGCTAGCTCCGCAGGCAATACCAACTCATAGGCCACCTCACCCACACGCTGTAGGATCTCATATGGTCCAACATACCTCAGACTCAACTTCCCTTCCTGCCAAACCTCATCACCCTCTTCATAGGTGATATCTTCAAATAGACCTGGTCACCAACATCAAACTGTAAGGGCCATTTTCTGTTATCTGCATATGACTTCTGCCTATTGTAAGCAGTAGCCAACCTGTCCCTAATCACCCTGACCTTCTCTAAGGCCTTATGAATGATATCTGGATCCAAAATGGATGACTCTCCAACCTCGAACCACCCAACTGGAGATCTACACCTCCTACCATACAGTGCCTCAAACGGTGCCATCCCAATGCTGGAGTGATAGCTATTATTATACGAGAACTCTATCAAAGGCAGATGGTCGTCCCAACTACCTCTAAAATCAATCACACACGCTCTCAACATATCCTCCAATGTCTGAATGGTGCATTCTGCCTGCCCATCAGTCTGATGATGAAAGGCAGTACTAAGCTTTACCTGCGTGCCTAAGCTCTTCTGGAAAGATATCCAGAAATGTGAAGTAAACTGAGCTCCTCTATCTGAAATGATAGACAAAGGAATCCCATGCCATCTCATAATCTCATCAATGTAGAGTCTCGCATAATCGTCGGCTCTGTAAGTAGACTTCACAGGGATAAAGTGGGCAGACTTAGTCATCCTGTCCATAATAACCCATATAGAGTCATGCTATCTCCTAGTCCTCGGAAGACCAACCACGAAGTCCATATTAATGGCCTCCCACTTTCAAGTCGGAACCTCAATAATCTGAGTAAGACCACCAGGCTTAAGATGTTCTACCTTAACCTGCTGACAATTAGGACACTTGGCCACATACTCTGCAATGTCCTTCTTCATGCCATCCCACCAATAAATCTGCTTAAGATCATGATACATCTTGGTGGAACCTGGATTTATGGAATATCTGGAACCATGGGCCTTTGCAATGATCCTGGTCAGTCATGGCCTGGGCCTGCATAGTGATGGCCTGTGCCATCTGGGCCATAGATGCCCGCACCTCCGTATCAGTCAACCCAGCTGGGTTAACCGGCATAGCCACTCCTTCAGCTAGAACCTGGGGTGGAACCTGATTGTCCCCAACAGCTGCTCCTCCTCTCCTCTGACCAATGGTTCTCCTAGTATTCATTTTATGAAAATAACAAGGATTGATGTTAGACACGCTCATAACACCAAGAAAATCAGACATTAGGAAAAGCACGATAAGATCAGAAGAAGGGAAATTTTCCTATGCATCATGCAGTCTCTAATTCAGGATAGTGGTGAACTTCACTACCATGACTTATAAACTACTCAATGTGGTTGGTGTGAACTTATTATTCTCGAAGTTTAATCTAGTGCTCTGATACCAGCTTTGTCACGACCAGAATCTAGACCCTAGACGAGATCGGCGTCGTTGACCTCTCAGAGGTCGCAGATAAGCCTACTTACGTCATTCTTACTTCATCTAGGTTAATTTTAGCAGAAAATTTAAAACTTTTTGTTTCTTATCATGAATAAAGGTCATTCTACTTACATTCATAATTTTCACAATCAACCATCTAACATTAAGATTTTCAATTGAAAGAAATAGTTCAATTCTGCATTAAATATATAATTGCCAAAATGGCACCAATACAATGTATGAAATAAAAATGGAAATAAACACTAGTGAAACATACTCCACTAGCTAAAGCCTACATCTAAGCTAGATAGTAACGGTAGACATCCTCTAAAGCATGAGGGCCTACGAAGTCCGGATGAAAGCTCCATGTTCGGATAGCTGCAACGTCAACCTGTAAGCTTTAGCGTCCACCTGTGCCTGCACCTAAAAATATAGAGTTGTATGGGAATAGTACACACTTGTACTAAGTATGGGTATATGTAAGCTCACACCAAGGACATGCATGAGTAAAAATAGCTCTTTTCTAACAACATTATTATGGAAAGTCAAGGCAGTGGACTTGCCAAATTGGAATTAGGAAAGTTAGTGAGCTTTCCAAATTTGGATTAGGAAAGTCAGTGAGCTTTCCAAATTTGGATTAGGAAAGTCATGCCATGAGAGTAACATGCATCATCATACTTATCATATTGCACACAGCACATAACATCTTACACATAGCACATATCATATTGCATATAGCACATAACATCTTTCATATCATTCATTCATATGCCATGAGACCTTGGAATCATGGACTTGACATTAAGACTTCCCAAAATGAGGGCTCAACATATGGGACCTCAACTAGGGAGCCTTCTTTAACAAACACAGAGTCTGCTTCATTCATTCATACATACTTCATTTCATTCATTCGTAAGCTAGTGTAAACACCAGCTATACCTAGGATGTAGTTTAAGAATCTCATCGGTTTTACTGTGCAATGATCAAGAATAATCTAGTGTCATTACTTGAGTCTAGCTCACCTCTTAATTATCCTATCCTAACACCTTTGGTATCGTTCATTTCATTATGTGCATCATTTGAGGCTGGCCTCATTCGTTTATTGGGAACTTTAACTTTAACTGACATAGATCATGTGAGCATCATGAAATCCAGTGTCTCCCCCACACCGAAAAGAGGTGGAATCACCGGCCAAAGTAACCCAAAACATGCTAGCGTATATGGGAATTGAACCCCGCTAGATTCCTATATTAGCAGTATAGGTTCGAAGACTAGAAGATATAAGGAGACCCATACCCGGCATGCCGGACAGTATCATCTCATGAGAGTTACGTGAACCTCCGTCCTTCCCGAAAGAAGGCATCACCGCTCATAGCTAGTCTATCGGTGCTTAGTATAAAGTTCCATTTCATTCAACTCATATAACGTCATGGAAGCTGGCTTCCAGTATGAGAACATCATAGCTCAATATACGATTTCTCATCTCATCATTAGTATTAAGTATACATTATTCTCAATACTTTCATTGGAGTGTTCATAGAGACTGGTCTCTTCATTAACTTTACACTCTCATAGGTGAGTACATTTTGGTAACATTTACTTAGGCTCATTTGAGATTGCTCTCATCTTTCCCATTAGCCTCTTATCATGTTGTCACCACATTCATTAAAATTAGCACATTTGCTCTTCATAATTACCCACCCCATTTTACGTGAATGTTCATTTCATCATATGCCAATGCACTTGGCCATTTGTGTGTTCACACTCTTACGTAACCCTTCTAGGGTTTCATCAATTCATTACATAATATTCATTTCATCATATGCCAATGCACTTGGCCATTTAGTGTGTTTTACACTCTTACCTAACCCTTCTAGGGTTATATCATTTCATTACATACATCTTAGGTTCACTTATTTTTAAACGTATGCTAGACTTATGGGTCTATACATACAAGCCATGATGCTTCATTCATAGTTCGTTTAAGTGATTCATATCTTTCTAAGATTATGTGGTACAAGACTTATGCATCTTGTATGTATGCCAAGATCTCAATTTCGATCTAAGTAGGCAGCATTATTCTTGCATATTTAATTCACGTATGACTTAAGTATCAATACGGAATTTGGGCAAGGGAACCCGGTTGCGAATCCCTTGGACAACAATTTACATTTTTCTTTTTATTGAATTTCGATCCACATCACATTGGGACCCTAGATCGATCCCCAACATCAATAGTTCCTTTTTATTTCGATCCTTTGAAAATTCTCTTCGTTAGCCGAGGGGTTGTGGGATCGAACCCCCATAGCCCCTTATATTTTTTTATTTATTTCTTATTCCTTGCCTTTTTCGAGTAGACCATGAGGTTGTGGGATCAAACCCCCACAGCCTCTCTTTATTTTTCTTTTAATTCTCCTCTACTGCCTAGAGGTCGTGGGTTCAATTCCCACGCCTCACATTTCTTTTATTTTCATTTTTAATTCTCCTTTACTGCCTAGAGGTCGTGGGTTCGATTCCCACATGCCTCGCCCTTTATTTTTCTTTTAATTTCCTCTTTAAATCTGCCTAAGAGGTCGTGGGTTCGATTTCCACACCTCACATTTATTTTCTTTTCATTTTTCTTTAAGTTCTGACTGAGAGGTTGTGGGTTCGAATCCCACTCCCCTCAATTCTTAATTTCATACATTATTTTCCAGCCAGGAGTACCCAAGTTCGAACCCCCTCAGTCCCATTTATTTATTCACGTTTTAGTTTTTTTTAAGGGTGAGATCGTGGGTTCGATTCCTAATGACCTCACCTAATTTACAATCATTTAAAATTCCAGATTTATTCATCTATGTTTAGCCGAAACCAAACCTGTAAGTTTCTGGAAATTTTGTCAAGTTTTCAGCTCACTTCCTTCAACATTTACACGTGAATTCATAGGGAAATTCATAGATCATTTAATACATTTTTGGGTGCATTTTTCATGGATTCGTTTAGCCAAGAGATTATCACTCAAATCAGTCACATTTTAACTCAAATAAACATCACGATTTACATATACATTTGTACATGAAATACAACCACAACATCACATTTTAGAGCCTTAAACCCGAGGCACTTAGTCACTGTTCACATTGCACACACGTACACATAGTTTCGGAAAAACATCAACATAACTCACATAATTCCGAGCATATATATAAACACATAATCATCACGAAAACACGTTTCATCCCTAGTTTTCTACCAGCAAACATAACCAACCTGTGATTCAATGGGAGCTAGTGACAGGGACATGCAACGGGGAACAATCCTAGTTTTCGAAATAGATTCGTCTGAACATTAAGGGTCTCTTGGGAAATGGACCAAGAGAGAAGATAACCCATGCCTTTTATGACGTTCAAATCTCGAATTGCTGCCCAAAAACTTCTCCAAAGATCACGTCTAAATGCCCTCAATGTCAACACCAACTCGACGGACAAACTTCTCTTTGCCTACGTGATTGATTTCGTTTGTTTTCTTATATTTTCGTTGTGAGTTCTTCAAGTGTGAAGAACTTTGGTTTACCTACTATTTTTGAAGTTATTTGGCAGAGAGAATCGTGAAAAAGAAGAGAGATTGAACATGAAAGTGAGATAGACGTCAGAGGAGAGAGTTACCTTAGGCTTAGGAGTCTAGTTTAGGACTTAGTCAAATAAGGTTGAGTTAATTATTATAAAAATCTGATTTATCTTTTATTTTAAATCAGCCAATAAATAATAATATTAATTAATTACATTAATCTACCAACTTAAATAAAAACAACTTTAATTCATTGCTTCCACCTAGGTTTGAACCTGGGTGGAGCAAGAATTCACTTCAATTTTCGGCCCTCTTATAACGCCCCAGAATGAACTAAGGTGAACTAGAGCCTCATGATTGTTTCTTGAGTTGATTTTAATTTAAACGGAGTTAGTTTAGTGTCCTTAGGCAGTATGCAATGTTTTGTAAAGTTTGGAGGTCAAATGACCAAGAACGTCCAAGGCATTCGAAAGATATGCCTTGAGTCGACCTTGTACGTCTAGACGAGTTTCGTCAAGTTTTATGTGTTCGTTTTGGATGAAATTCATGTGAGAGGTGTTAAGCTTATAGATTATCATATTTGTGTAGAAACGTCTGGGAAATTATCCCCAAGGACCATCGAAGGGTCCTTGAGGAAGGACCCAAAACCTGGTAAGCAGGCTGTCCTAGGCAGCCTTGGCGACGGAGCAGTCGACGGCCAGTCATGGCTGTGACGCCCGTCAAAAAGTTACGTAGCGAAGGACTTGTTCAAGGGTGTATAGGGGACCCTTGGCAAGCCTCTGAAGTTTGCAACAGATGGTCAGGACGGGCCGTTGCACCCGTGACGCCCCGTCACAAGCAGGTCGTCGCAAGTCTTGTCCCTGTGCGCAAATTTTTCTGCCAAGTCAGGGGTGAATTTGTTAATTCACTCCACGTCTAAATAAGAGTTTGGACGGTTTGTTAAGGGATTTTAAGGTTATATTAAATGAGTTTTAAACCCTAGACCTAGACAAGACCCCCTCACTTCAACAGTCAAACTCTCTCCCTCTAAAAAGAAAAACTCTCTCAAAGTCACCATTGAAGCCAAGGCTCAAGAAGGGAAAGGAGGGATGCTTTGGACTTGTTTCTTCATCAAAATTAGTGGGTTTCTTTCTCTTAAAAGTATGGTATCTATTCTTGAATATCTTTTCATTCAAGAAGCCAATTTCAAAAATGGTTTTCAAAAGGGTTTCTAAACTCAATCTTCTTCTAACTTTGATTTCTAGTATGGGTCTTCTTGTATTTAAGTTCTAATGGTTTAAATGTATTTATCTTGGTTTCAATTGATGTTTTTGATGTTAAAAACTCCATGAAACTCTTGTATAAGCATACTTCAACTTTTGGCTTGAAAATGGGTTATGTGGGCATGATTTGAGTAGGGTATGAACTTGGGTCTTCTTGTATTTGTCATGTAGGTGTAGCTACTGCCCTAAGGACTTTAATATGGTGCAATATTGATAAATTGCTTATGGGTGACGATGGTTTGATTTGTTGATGAGTTGCTCTCCTTGTATATTTCTTATTATGAATTGCTATTTGAGTGGTATGGTCCACCTTATGGGTGGCGGTGCTAATTGATGAACTTGATGTTACTTAGTATGTTTTGAGTATGTGATTTTGAAGGTCTAATATGTGAAATGAAGATATATGGGAAATGGGTCTCGTATTGTGTTTGATGTAGCTTGAATTGCATGTTTGACCTAGTTTATGTCTAAATGAAGTGTATGATTATGAGAAGCATGTAGAGTGTGTACCTTGATGAATTAAGGTTAAAGTATGAGTAGAACTTGATGATAATGAAGCGATGCTTTTATGCAAGGTGTGCACATGTACACACACACACTCTTTTAAGATTTGTATTATGCCAAGTTGAGCAAAAAGGGGAATCTTGAGGTGGACACACTACGTGAGTTGAGATGTAGTGTCTAGTAGCAACCTCTCCATTCCTAGTGAGCTTTCTAAGATAGACTATTATATTGAGAAAATCCGTGGGGAGTTATGCCTAGCACCGAGAGGATATGAAGGGGAGGTGGATTGCACCTCGTGAGTTGAGATGTTGTAATCCAAAGTATCTCTTGTGATGAGTACTCCTCGTTAGTAGAGAGTGACTTACTTAGTAGCAATTTCCTTATCCCTTAACTATGTGCCCGCATAGGTGTAGCTATTGGAAAAGCCATGTAAACGCTAAGAAGCATGACCTTACACTAGGCAAGTAAGGATCCCTCATCCGATAGGGGTTAATATCGGGATTCCATGTCTAGCTCTCATGGTCTTTGTCGGTTAAGCTAACTCCCACAAAAGAATTGATTTGAAACTAATTATCTTATATATTGTTGAATTTGTGTATGTATGTCGTGAAGTGCTCAATCCACATTAGTTACCGAGTAGGAGCATTGAGTGGGAGTAGTAGTATGGGATGCTATTCTCACATTGCACTTGGTTAGACCTATACCTACTATGGGAGAAGAGTACGTTCATGAAATCCGTGTGAATGAGTACTATGGTGTAGTGTTATGGAGGATTATTGTGGAGTACTTGAGTAAATGGAATCCATTAGGAGTACTAAGTGGTAGTGGTAGTATGGGATGCTACTCTCACATTGCACTTGGTATGACCTATATTTCCATGAGTGTTTTGCATATGTTAGCCAAGGGCGTGGATTTGATTTCCAACGAAGTAAGCCTAAGATTTGGTAGTTTTAAGGGTCGCTTTGGTGTGCTTTGAAGGGAGGTGTAATGAAAATCCCTTCTTGGCTCACCTTAGGGAGTCTTAGGATAACCTTGGGTTAGGGCAACTTCAAAGGAAAAGAGTTCATATGACTTGGACCGTGATAGACTTGGTATCAGAGCATAAGGTTTTGGGAAATAAATTAAGGTCTGAAAGTCTCGCAAGCCACATCTAGTAGTATCTTGGTCATTGGTGTGAGTCGCGACACATCCATGGACAAGAGGCTATAGGATGCTAGAAGTTTCACTTTCTTCTCTATTCTAGTATCGTGCCTTAAAGTTGAGTATATAAGGTGTCTATTCTCAACCTCTTCTTTTTTTGTTTTTAGGACATGAATACGAGGAGATCGACCACTAGAAGGGAGGAGGGAGGTGTACCAAATGTAGAGAGTCCTTCCCCGTGTTGACCAAGTTCCTATTGTTGGCTTAGGGGAGGAAAATGAGGAGGTTCCTCTTCAAGAACCTAAAGTGACTCTGGAACCTCAAGGACCTCAAGTTCCTCCTATGCCTCAAGCTCCTTTTGTTGAGGGTGATATGACTAATGCGGAGTTGAGGGCTGCCCTAATGAACTTGACCCAATATGATGGCTCAAGCTCAAGTTTTCAACAATCACTTTGTGGGCCAAGCTAACCTAGGAGATAGGCCCCAACCAAATGCTAGTACTCCCGCTTCTAGGATTCAGGATTTCATGAGTATGAACCCTCCTACTTTTCATGGCACTAAGGTTGATGAAGATCCACAAGGCTTCATAGATAAGGTTTTCAAGGTGGTAGATGCTATGGGGGTGACCCCTAGGGAGAAAGCGGAATTGGCCGCTTACCAACTTAAGGATGTTGCTCAAGTGTGGTATGAGCACTGGAGGGGTGAGAGACCCTTAGTAAGAGGACCGATTGATTAGGAGGAATTCAAAGAGGCTTTCCTAGATAGATTCTTTCCTTCAGAGTGGAGGGAGAAGAAGATGGTTGAATTCATGAACCTCCGTCAAGGGGGAATGAGTGTGCAAGAGTACTCTCTCAAATTCACCCAACTCTCTAAGTATGCCCCAACCATGGTAGCCAACCCTAGGGCTAGGATGAACAAGTTTGTGATGTGCGTGCCTAGCTTGGTGGAAAAAGAGTGTCGTACGGCTATGCTTCTTAATGACGTGGATATCTCTAGGCTCATGGTTTATGCGCAACAAATTGAGGAGTCCAAAATTAGGGAGATAAGGCAAGAGGGTAAGAGACCTAGGTCGGATGATTCTAGTCACCAAAGGCCTAAGAAGAGGTTTTATCCCCAAGATTTTTCTATGGGAAACAAGGATAGGGCTCCAAATCAACTTTCTCAAGGTGGTGGTCATTTCTATGAAAGGGCTAGGTGCCCTACTTGTGGCAAGCAACATGGGGGTAAGTGTCTTGCTGAACGGATGGTTGTTTTGCATGTGGTAATAAAGGCCACAAGATGAGGGACTGCCCAAACCTTAAATGAAGGGGGAGAGATGTCAATCGAGCTTCCGTAGATCCCAATGCTCCCAAGAAGAACCTTTCCTATGGGATGGGGGCTAGAAAGCATAGTTAATCCAGATTGATAGTTTTGGTAAGTCTCAACTCTTTGTTATTGTTGCTTTTGTGTTATGAGATGAGTTTATATGGTTTTATAGTTCATATGATCATGTCATCTTGATAAATTGCTCAAAGAGTGGAATTTTGAAAGTTTTGTATGTTTGGTAGTGTTACAGTGAATGTTCACTGTGAAAAATTTGCAATTTGAAAAAAAAAATAAAAATTGTCTTGCCTTAAGTGAAGTATAAATATGTGCAAAACTGTTCTATATGAGCATGTTTAATGTTGGAGAAGGTAGTTCCTCCATAAAAGAAGTTTAAGGTTGAGTTTTGATTTTGTGAGTTTGGCAAAAGTTGTCTATGTTGATAAGTGTTGAAAGTGTGAAATGATGTTCCTTGCTAATTGATGCTTTGATTGTTGATGTTTTTATAATGATCTAAGTGAATTATATGATGCCAAAAGAGTCCTTGTGGTTCTTAAAAAATTAAGTGTCATTCGAGGGCGAATGTTATTCCAAGTGGGGGAGAATATAACGCCCCAAAATGAACTAAGGTGAACTAGAGCCTCATGATTGTTTCTTGAGTTGATTTTAAGTTAAACGGAGTTAGTTTAGTGTCCTTAGGAAGTGTCCAAAGTTTTGTGAAGTTTGGAGGTCAAATGACCAAGAACGTCCAAGGCATTCGAAATATATGCCTTGAGTCGACCTTGTACGTCTAGATGAGTTTCGTCGAGTTTTATGTGTTCGTTTTGGATGAAATTCATGTGAGAGGTGTTAAACTTATAGAAGATCATATTTGTGTTAGAAACGTCCGGGAAATTATGCCCAAGGACCATCGAAGGGTCCTCGAGGGAGGACCCAAAACCTGGTAAGCAGGCTGTCCCAGGCAGCCTTGAATACGGAGCAGTCGACGGCCAGTCATGGCTGTGACGCCCCATCACAAGGTTACGTCGCTGGGGACTTGTTCAAGGGTGTATAGGGGACCCTTGGCAAGCCTCTGAAGTTTGCAACGGATGGTCAGGACGGGCCGTTGCACCCGTGACGCCCCGTCACAAGTAGGTCGTCGCAAGTCTTGTCCCTGTGCGCAGATTTTTCTGCCAAGTCAGGGTTGAATTTGTAAATTCACCCCACGTTTAAATAAGAGTTTGGACAGTTTTTTAAGGGATTTTTAGGTTATATTAAATGAGTTTTAAACCCTAGACCTAGACAAGACCCCCTCACTTCAACAGTCAAACTCTCTCTCTCTCTAAAAAGAAAAACTCTCTCAAAGTCAACATTGAAGCCAAGGCTCAAGGAGGGAAAGGAGGGCTGCTTTGGACTTGTTTATTCATAAAAATTAGTGGGTTTCCGTCTCTTAAAGGTATGGTATCCATTCTTGAATATCTTTTCATTCAAGAAGCCAATTTCCAAAATGGTTTTCAAAAGGGTTTCTAAACTCAATCTTCTTCTAACTTTGATTTCTAGTATGGGTCTTCTTGTATTTAAGTTATAATGGTTTAAAACTTCATGAAACTCTTGTATAAGCGTACATCAACTTTTGGCTTGAAAATGGGTTATGTGGGCATGATTTGAGTAGGGTATGAACTTGGGTCTTCTTGTATTTGTCATGTTGGTGTAGCTACTGCCCTAAGGGGTTTAATAGGGTGAAATATTGATAAATTGCTTATGGGTGACGATGGTTTGATTTGTTGATGAGTTGCTCTCCTTGTATATTTCTTATTATGAATTGCTATTTGAGTAGTATGGTCCACCTTATGGGTGGCGGTGCTAATTGACGAACTTGATGTTACTTAGTATGTTTTGAGTATGTGATCTTGAAGGTATAATATGTGAAATGAAGATATATGGGAAATGGGTCTTGTATTGTGTTTGATGTAGCTTGAATTGCATGTTTGACCTAGTTTATGTCTAAATGAAGTGTATGATTATGAGAAGCATGTAGAGTGAGTAACTTGATGAATTAAAATACTGAGGACTGAGTTTCTAACTAAATTGAGTTCGAAGTACACGCAAATACGCTTAAAATGCAAGTACAAACTGAGGGAACATGATTATAAGGCTGAATTCACGCATGGATGACGAAAAAACTTAAGAGGAACTATTACCTCAAACTGGAGTTGAATCAGAAGGAAAGAGGTGAGGATACTTGGCTTTCATGGATGCTTCTGCTTCCCAACTAGCTCCCTCTACGGACTGACTCCTCCGCAGAACCTTGACTGAAGCGACTTCTTTGTTTCTCAACCTTCTAACATGACGGTCAAGAATCATAACTAGTACATCCTCATAATAAAGGCTATCTTTCACAGCCACACTCTCTAATGTCACTACGGATAGTGGATCACCCACACACTTCTTCAACAGTGAGATGTTAAAAGCAGGTTGCACTGCTGCTAGTTCTGCCGGCAACTCCAATTCATATGCCACTTTGCTAACCCTTTTCAAAATCTTGTAAGGGCCTATATATCTAGGAATGAGCTTCCCTTTCTTGCCAAATTTCATCACCCCCTTCATAGGTTACACTTTTCATGAAAACCTAATCATCAACTTAGAATTCTAGTTCCCTTCTTCTTACATCTGCGAGATTTCTGACGACTGTGGGCTATCTTAAGTCTATCTCTAATGAGTTGCACTTTCTCTATAGCATAAAGGATTGAATTTGGTCCTATCAAAGCTGATTAACCTTATTCAAACTAACCAACAAGAGATCTATATCTACGCTCATACACTTCCTCATAAGGGTCCATCTGAATGATTGAATGGTAGCTATTGTTGTAGGCAAACTCAATAAGAGGAAGGTGATCATTCCAACTACCCTTGAAATGGATCACACAAGCTCTTAACATATCCTCTAGGGTTTAAATGATACTCTCTGTTGTTCCATCCGTCTGGGGATGGAATGATGTGCTAAGGTTAACCTGAGTACCAAGACCCTTCTGAAATGACTTCCAGAAATGAGAGGTAAACTGAAGACCTCTGAGATGATAGACAAAGGAACCCCATGAAACCTCACAATTTCATTAATATAAAGCTTGACATAGTCCTCTGCTGAATCTTTATTCTTGACTGCCTAAAAGCGAGAAGACTTAGTCATCCTATCAATTATCACTCAAAGGGAGTCATGTTGTCTACGAGTACACGGTAACCCTGTGATGAAATCCATATTAATCACTTCTCACTTCCAAGTAGGAATGTCGATCTCTTGAGTCATACCCCATGGTTTCTGATGTTCTACCTTTACTTATTTGCAATTGGGGCACTTACTCACAAAATCTGATATATATCTCTTCATGCCATTCCACCAATATACTTCCTGCAGATCGCGGTGTGTAGAATATATGGAGTTATGGGCTTATGCAAGAATATGTTGTCTCAAATCAACATCATGAACACACAATCTACCCTGGTAGCGAAGTACACCATCTCCCCCGTGGGAGAAAACCTCAACACTTTGATTACGGACTGCACCCTTAAGCTCAACCTAGATTGGATATCTGTCTTGCTTTTCCTTAACCTCCACTACCAAAGAAGATTTTGCCCCATTTTGAACTGTTACACCATTGTTTGATATAATTATAAGGCGAAATCCTAAGCGAGCAATCCTGTGAAACTCTTTCACTAGTTCCTTTCTTTCTTCCTCAATATGGGCTACACTACACATAGATAATCTGCTAAGAGCATCTGCTACTACATTCGCCTTACCAGGATGGTAATGCACACTCATAACATAATCCTTAAGGACTCAGCCATCTCAGCTAGCGAAGATTCAACTCTTTCTAGGTGAACACATACTGAAGGCTCTTATGGTCGATTAAAACTTTCTCATGAACACCATAAAAGTAGTGACTCTGTATCTTGAGTGCAAACACCACTACTGCAAGCTCGAGGGCATGAGGTGGATAGTTCTTCTCCTGAACCTTAAGTTGTCTAGAAGCATAAGATATAACATTATCTTGATGCATCAATAGACAACGTAGGACAACTCTCAATGCATCATAATAGATCACATAACCATCTGAACCCTCTTGTAAATTCAAGACAGGAGTTGTAGTCAATCTAGTTTACAATTCTGCAAAGATTTTCTCACAATTATATGACCATTGAAACATGACTATCTTTTGAGTCAACCTAGTCAATGGTGAGCCTATAGATGAAAATCCTTCCACGAATCTTCTGTAATAACCCGCTATACCTAAGAAACTTCTGATATATGTAGTAGAGGTAGGTCTGGGACATCGTTTCACTGCTTATATCTTCTGTGAATCCACTCAGATTCCATCCTAGATACAATGTGATCAATGAAAACAACGGATTGCAACTAGAACTAACTTTTGCTAAACTTAGTGAATAATTGGAGATCTTTGAGAGTCTGTAGAAAAACTCTCAAATGACTCGTATATTCTTCCTCATTACTAGAGTAAATAAGTATATCATCAATAAAGACGATAATAAAAAAGTCCATGTACTGTTTGAACACTCTGTTCATAAGATCCATGAAAGTTGAAGGACCATTGGTTAGTCCAAATGACATAACTACAAATTCATAATGACCATACCGAGTTCTGAAGGCTAATTTCAAAATGTCACTATCTATGACTCTAAGCTGATGATAACCCGATTTAAGGTCTATCTTTGAGAAATGACTAGCACCCTAAAGTTGGTCACACAAGTCAACAACATAGGGATGAGATATTTATTCTTGATTTTGACCTTGTTCAACTATCCATAGTCAATGCACATTTTGAGAGAACCATCTTTCTTCTTTATGAATAACACTGGTGCACCCCATTGCAAAAGACTAGGTCTGATGAATCCCTTATCTAAAATGTCTTTCAACTGCTCTTTCAATTCCTTTAGCTCAGTTGTAGCCATTCTGTAGGGAGGAATAGGAATAGGCTTGGTATCTCAAAGGAGATAAATTCCAAAGTCGATTTCTCTTTTGGGAGGGACTCTCGAAGATCTTATGGAAACACTTCTGGAAACTCATTGATTACTGGAACTGACTCAAGAGTTGGGGTTTCAGATCCAGAATCCTTAACCCAAAATAGATGATAGAGATAACCCTTAGAGATCATCATTATATCCTTAAGGTAAAAAATGAATCGACCCGTAGGCTCTAAGCTACTACCCTTCCATTCTAGGATTGGTTTGTCTGGAAACTAAAAACGAACAATCCTAGTTCTAAAATCGATTGGGGCATAACATGAATGTAGCCAATCCATGCCTAAAATGACATCAAAGTCTACCATTTTTAACTCTACAAGAGCTGCTGAGGTGACTTATTGAGAGACTGTGACAAGGGCAATTTCTGTATACCCGTCTAGATATAATTGGGTCACAAACTGGAGTAGAGACTTAAAAAGGTTGTGAGAGAGTTTCTGGACTAACACTGAATTGGAATGCTATGCAAGGAGTTACAAAAGAAAGAGTATCCCCTCGATCTAACAATCCATAAACATTAAGGTCAAAGACTCGTAAATACCAGTGGCTACACCAAGAGAATCTTCCTGATCCTAGCGATCCTGAAGAGCATACAACCTATTATGGTGTAGACCTCCACCTGTACCAGATGAGTTACCCAAGTAAGTCGGATGACTTACTGGTACTGCTAAAGTTGTAGAGTGATCTCTACCATTACCACCTTTTTGACCTTGTCTAGAAGGACAATCCCTCAACTTGTGACCAAACTGACTACACCCAAAGTATCCTTCTTTCCTGTGAGGCACTCGCCTAGATGATCTTTCTACACTTAGGGCAAGTGGGGTAAGTCTTGGTGCCTGAAACACTTACCTAAGACTTAGATCCTGCTGCACTAACCTTGTGATCGTACTTGTTCTTGGAGGATGGAATACTAGCTAACGAAGTGGCTGGGGTTGAAAATTTCTTCCGTCTCTACGAGCAATTTCCACCACCTGATTAATGATAAGAATAGTCATAGTTTCCAGTCCTAGCCTTCTTATTCTCCTTGGCCTGTTCCCTAAGCTTATCACCCTCAACCTGCTGAGCATGAGTCATAAGCCTAGAGATGTTTATATCTCCTAGTAACATAGCATTTTTGCACTAGGTTTTCACCAAATCTAACAATCCATACAAAATATTATTCGTCTGAGCCCTGGAGTCAGCAAACATATGAGGAGCATACCTGGAGAGTTGGTTAAACTTGAGCCCATACTCTTAGACCGTCATTTTTCCCTGCCTTAAATACATGAATTCCTAAGCCTTTGTTTCTCTCAACTCTATTGGGAAAAACTTGTCCAAAAAGGTCTCACTAAAGCAATCCCAAGTAATAGGACCTGCATTTGTACCCCTATTTTTCTTCCACTAAGTATAAAAAATATGAGCAACACTTTTATCTGGATGATGACAACTCAACCCGATTATTTCCAGTGGCCTTATCACCTCAATGATATTCTTGATCTTATCCAAGAAGTTCTGAGGATCTTCACCAGTTTGTGATCCTAAGAACTCAGGCGTATTCATCCTAACAAAGTCACGGACCCTTGCTGCTGCTAATACACCATTAACATTCATAGGAGCTTGAACAAGATTTTTCTGGTTGGACACACTCTGAGCCAACATCTGAATAACATTCCTGAATTAAGCATTGGAGACTTCCTGATCTAGGACTGAATGAGTTGCGTTTGCAATCCTTGCATTCGCAATCCTGGCATTAGATCTACGAAGAGGCATGATCTGAAACGTAGAAAGTTGAGTTAGAATGGAATTAGATCATACCTTACGCACTATAAGAGTGACAAGAAAGTGAAGTTTTTCCTAGAACACATCATAGCCTCCCTCTAATTAGATGTGGTGCACTTCATATGCATAAAAAAGACTCTACTTAGTGCGACTTTTCATACATCCTAGAACACTTAATCTAGTGCTCTAATACAAAGTTTTTCACGCCCCGAGCTACCCTTGAGATGTAGAGAGAGGACCTAGGATCACAAATAATCCCAAGCTAACCCTGCTGGCATGATCATAAGCATACTAAAGATAATAAACTAATGTGGAAGCTATATCATTATTAAAATTAAAAGATGGGGAAATACCCATATATTATAACTCAGATATCTAAAACTAATGAATTTAATATAAAGAACATAAGAACTCAATACTAAACTCAAACTAACTATGTGTGAAAATAGCCTCTAACTTACTAGAAATGCTGGGACAGGTCCAAGCTAAGTCTAGCAAAAACTGAAACTAAAAGACTATAATACTGAAAGAAACTCATGACTATTTTCCTCGGAGAATGAGGACTCACCACTAATTCTGCTGAACAAGAGATCGGGAATCGATCTAAGAGTGATCTGGATGTTGAGAACCTGAAACTAAATCACGAGAAGATGTAGAGCACATATGTGTCATTACTTGAAAGGTACTGAGAATGTAGGATAGATAAAAGCTGAAATAAAACATTACTGAACAAGCACTAAACCAAGTATAATATTCTAAATATGATATACTGAATTCTAAGCTAATAGGATGAAGACCAAATTTATAACATATTGAGACTGAATGCTAACTAAACTGTAAATATGGTCAATGCAATGGATTCTGAATGAACTATGTGAGCTTCTAAAAATCGATAATAAAACCACATCAGCTAAATGTGGAGTCTGATGTATACGCCCCATCGAGAGGACCCAATATACCCTACCAAACGTATAAAGGCATGTTGGCGTGATCATTAAACTAATGCCCACATAGTGGATTTACAACCTACTTGGCTAGTAGTTTTGGGACTATTAGGGTACGCTGAACCCTAGTCCTACTTAGTATTATGCTACTACCAATGAATTAAGTGATAAACATATTATGACTGAATTTCTGTAAATACTACATAGCTCAAATTGAACATGCAAACTAAGAATGCAACAATTAATCTGATAATGATGCATTAATAACTGAGGCATGTATATCTGAAGTAACTGAAATATCTGACCTAGCATGTGTAATTCAAGAACTAAAGAAATACATAGCTAGGGTTCTGGAATTCAAGCATTTATCTGAACATTAGTAAACTAATATGATTTGGATTATTCTATCAGTTAAAATCCCAATAATTATAACATTCAAGAAACCCTAAGTCTAGCCATGATATGGAAATCAAGAAACTGACTGAAAACTAGGGATCTAATGGGTGAAATGAAACCACTAGTGAAATCCCACATACCTGGTGAGGAAATCCACGGAGAAATCTTTAGATTTTGGGGCTGGAACTAATGGAACCTTGCTACAATCTTGAACTAGGGTTTTTAACCTTTTTCTCCTTTCTTTCTTCTAATTTTCTAAGTTTTGATTATTGATTTGACTTAGGTAAGTTTTAGTTATGTTCTAGGCTAAAACTTACTAAAACCTCAAGATTTAAGGTCCTAACGACGTATCTTAGGGGTTAAACAAAGTAGGAAAATACCAAAAGACCCCTGACATAAAAGCTGTCGGAGTCACTGCCGGACTGTAAGTCGACAGACGGTCTGTACTGGTCGACCGTCTTTTGTGACTGAGAGTTGAAAGTCACTTTGCAAATCGACTGATTCAACTGATAGACCATAAGTCGATAGACGGTCCGTACTGGTCGACCGTCATTTGTGACTGATAACTGCAAGTAAGCTGATCAATCGAAGGAGTCGACTGATGGATCATAAGTTGATTGACGGTCTGTATTGGACGACTGTCATTTGCGATTGAGAATTTGAAGTAAGCTGATCAATCGACAGAGTCGACTGACGGTCCGTACTGGTCGACCGTCGTTTGTGACTTAGAGCTGAGAGTCAGCTTGCCCATTGACAGATTTGACTGACGGACAGTAATTCGACTGACGGTCCGTTGTTGGCTCTGTCTCTTGCACCTACAAATTCTAAAAAATTAGCATTTTTTGTACTATTTTGTATACGGGGTGTTAAAATTCAACCCCAAAAATGAGGTTTCTATCCCTGTTTATAGATAACAAAGTCTTAATGAAAAAGGAATTCAAATAAGGAAAGTTTTGTTCAGGCACGTTACTTCAATCGACAAGAGAACTAATGCACCGTCGATTGATCGACAGCCCGCAGTTTGCTTCCGTCAGTCAGGACTTAGAAAATATTTTGGCCTCGAGATTCTCACCTTCTCTAAATCAAACGATGGGCCAACAGCACCGTCCGTCGATCCACATACTATATGTCGATGCTTCTCCATTGCTCCATACTTAGACTCTTCAAATATGAGGTATTGGAACCCTCATAGTCATAAACTACGGTTCACCAATACGGTCCGTCGATTGATCGACAGACCGTCAATGTTAAACGTGGTTCCACACTTGATTAGACTTCCCTGATTTTCCTCCCATGTCTGAGTTGCATCTACGATCACCACGTACGGAGCGTCGATTGAATGACGGTCCGTCGATTGCCTTGGTAGTTCTGTTTCTGCACTTTTTTCAATTGTCTTCTCCATGTTTTCTTGAACATGTTTCCTGTAAAACAAGAAACAAAACTTGTTAAAACCCATAAAAAAGGTTTTAGACACACACAACTCTTAAGTGAAATGCATTAGAAATAGCATAAAACCACGGTACATCAGTCCACTAGGACCTTATGACAATTACTCAATCATTACCTTTCAGTCTGCATACTGTAATTACTATCACATTCCACTTCAAAACTTAAGTACTACCTACTCACTTACCGAGCATTATCTCTCAAATAACTCTACCATCCTCTGAATTCCATGAGGTTCTCCTTTAAAAATTCAGAAGCCTACATTAGATCTATCACTTTATGAATACTCTTTCCCCTTCTATATATTCACCACTTACACTTTGTCATTACTAACACAATGACCCATCATCATAACCCCTTTGTAGTTAAGGTATACTCTATATCATATGGACTTGCAATACTGACTCTACCTCCTGTAATGCGTTCTTCACAACTCTTCACTTCTTAGTCTACCTATAATGGAAAACTTTTCAGTATTATCTTACTAGGTGCATGACTATAATAACATAGCTTGCCAAAACACCACCTTCTTTCTTAGATTACTAAACCTCTACATACTTCCTTATTATTCTAGCTCTTTCACTACTGTTGCTCATGATCTTGTCATTTATACTATCATTTTGGGATGAAATTACTACCCAGGCTCTGCACATTCATATGAAGGCATTACTTTGAAACTGAACGCTTAACTTACTCTTGGGATTCTATCAACCCCTTATGAAGTCTCATGACTTTCTCAAGACTCTTCCTAAAAAATAACTCATCCATAAGGATCTTTACACTTTAATTTTCAACCATCTCTAGTATGACGGGTAGTCGAATGAATCTGAGAACGCACGCATTAGAATAGGTCTATATAACTTAACATCTATTGAACGATTAAGAGTATGGAAGAAGGTAAACTTTTCTTAAATGTTTGTAGTCCCTAATTTATAGAAATAAGACCCTCACACCCATAAACAAGACCCTACTTGAAATGGCTTCATAGACACCCTAGGGATCTTGAACTCTATACTCTGATACAATGTTTGTCATGACCTAAGTCTACATCCTGGATTTGTTCGGCACTCAAGAACCATTGTTGGTACCCAAGCAAAGCCTCATCGTGGATGAGTACAAGGGGAAGACTAACTTAAGAAAGAAAAAGCTTAAAACTGAAATAAAATTTCAAGAAACTTAACAATACAAAACTGTAACCCAAAATGAAAAACTCTGAATAAAAATAATATATTAAACTCCCAATAAAATAGTCAACTTAAGTATTTAAAATATTTAATAAAATAAATGACTAATACAGACTTCTCAACTATACCGACTACTTATGAAGCCCTTAACTGATAATGCTAGAACTCAGGACAAAACCCCCAAAATCCTGACTGAACTTGAAAAGTAAATAAAATCCTCAGGAAGAAAGAAGGCTCACAATAGCTAACTCGAACTATCAGATGTATCAACGAAGCCCCTGTTGATGATCCTGAATATCTGTGTCTACATCATGAGAAGATGCAGGACAAATGGCTCAGTACGTGGAATGTACGCGCATATAAGGGTAATTCTAAAGCATAACATCAGCTTGAACTTGATAAAAATGGAAACATACTTACCTCTTTTCAAACGTACTCAAGTAAAGGAATACTCAAGGATATTCAAAACTACTCAAACTTAGTCAACTAAGAAGTACTCAAGAATAAGTTTCTCTACTCAAATATTAGATACTCAACTAAGAAATATGATACTCGACTTGAAATAGTAAAAGAGGCAATATATGGACAACTTTATAAAATATTAAAAGCAACATAGTTCATTAAAGAAAATGAAATAACAAACAGAACATTACTTATAATAAAGTAATATATTCTTTGTGGGACATTCTATAACCGAAAACTACAACTATGAGCCTAAGTGGTGATACAGTGTCTTGTCCATGCTGCTAGAACTGTCCTGTAATTTGATGTCATATAGAACAATTAACTTAGTGGATCCACTAGCTTAACTTATGTTATCCTCTAAAAAGTATGACCCTTTGATACCCATGATGGCAACATGGTTTTTGGAGACTGGAGTTAACATGAACTCACACCCACATATCGGTGCTCAATACTACTACAAAAATATACTTAGCTCATATATTTTTTAAAACAACTTATTTCTTTGGGTTGAGATAATTACTCAACACTTAGCTTAAAAGCTCTCTTGGAATAAATGTTCCCTTTTTCTTGCTCAAAACTCTTTTGAGAATCTAAATTCCGTCTTATCTTAAATGTGAAAATATTTATCAATTTTTGGGAATACTTAGTTCCCTATAGATTTTAGAGAAGTGAACTCAACTCTTTACTCTTAGCTTAACTTGAAACTTTTAGTCTTAAAACAAAGTTAAACGTTTATAAAGGACCATTGAAAACTTTGGTATCTTCACTTGACTTGCTCTTAACTTCTAGGCTTGACT
Organism: Solanum sitiens; assembly: GCA_016801875.1. Classification (NCBI taxonomy): domain Eukaryota; kingdom Viridiplantae; phylum Streptophyta; class Magnoliopsida; order Solanales; family Solanaceae; genus Solanum; species Solanum sitiens. The sequence continues at coordinate 1,678,872 of JABWTJ010000217.1, forward strand.
CTTAACTTTTCTTGACTTTGATCTTAACTTCCCTTGAATTGGATTATGGATTCAAGGTTGGTGATCTCATGATGTTCAACTTGGAGGGTGCATGCAAAATTATGAGAATGAACTACTCAACTCAAGGATTTCATGGGTAACATGTAATAGTCCCATTATTAGGAATATAATCTGAAAAGGAATAAGGAACTCAATACTCAAATCTTAGAACTTGAAGATGTTACTCCTCTCAAAGAAACTAAATTTGTGGTGTCCATGTGACATTTATGGGCATGAACGACTCGACTCGAACGTCTACATACTAAATGGAAATCATGTATATGACTCTTTTCATTCTCTTATTTACATCCTCAAAATTTAGTTCAAATCAATTATGGATCTCAAAGAATTCACAAATGAACTTGAAGCTTTGTTGAACTCTACTTTTAACTCTCTCTTGAATGTGAATTATTAATTCAAGAGTTTTGGTTCATGATATTAAAGATATATTTGATAGTGTAGGATCATTAATACATTCTCCTCAATCTCATGTTCACTTGCTTGAGTCTTGAAACCAGTTACTAAAATTTGTAGAAGACTCCACCAAAAGATCCAAAGGGACTTTCTTAGAATGTTCAAAAGAATTCTCCAAACTTAACTCTCAAATCTACCTTAAATTTAATTATTAATAAAAGGTTATGATAATGTTAGAAATGATTTCATGTGTTAAGGAGTAGTTTAAAGTATTTAGAATCAAAGGGGAGTAAAGGTACCCTTTGGAATAACTCAAACGGACGAAACAATGAAGAACGGGTGGGGGCAGACGACCCTGGCACTCTCAGTGGCATGGGGATCCAGCGCCTAAAGTTCACAGAGGTGGTTGGGGTGCTCTGTCTTGCGTAATACACCAGTTTCCAATCCATAAAGCTTTGACGACTTTCTTTGCTCGTTTTCTCACCGTAACTCGCCTAGAATCGAACGGTTTCTTCCCCAATCACTTGAATTCGATTACTTAACATTAATAAACTCTAATATAATCAAAACAACACTAAAGTTACCAAATTTCATCACAATAAATCATCAAAACCCCAACAAAACAAGATTTAAAATGAACTTCAAGAACACATATAAAGAACTCATCAAGAACTCTAATATATCAACTTCAAGAATGAAATTTCGCTGAAAATAATATGATTGACGTGTTAGTGAACTCATCCAACACTATGCAAACTTACATACCTCTTAGATATTGAACCCATGGCAAAATTCCACAACAACACGCAAGAATCTCGATGAAGGCTTGATCTTTTCCTCTTTTCTCCTCTTTTCTCTTCTTTTCTCTTCTTTTCTCTTCTTGATCTCTAAACTAAAATAATAGGCTTATATAAGGATTATAAAACTGAACCTAATACTGTTAGACCCTTAAAATATTACTAAAACGAAATAAATCTTATTGGGTAAAGCAAAGGCCAAAATACCCCTCACTATTTTCAGCTAACTCTCCATAACTGGACAACCTAACTTCAAAAGTCTATATCTCACTTATTCAAACTCGAAACTTAGAAAACTTTGTGGGCTGGATAGATAATTCAAATATTTTCTTAAGTTTTCTTGTAGCACACCTAAATCATCCCGTGCTAAGAGTTATGGTCATTTGAAGTTGAACCAAAACTCATACTTAGCTTAAATCTGAAAATTTCAGATTTTTGTTATTTTTAATTTAGTTCTTTTTAGAATTGAAGGTGCTACTAGTTACCTGAACATAATACTAAAGAAAATTTAAATTCCTTGGCAAAAACCTATTCACTACGAAGCATGCTTCGAGTCTTTGTTTAAAAATTTTCTGGGGTGTTACGTGGTCACCAAAAAAATGTGGTATTTAGCTACGAAATTATTAGTTACAACACAAAATTCATCAATAATTATTCATTGTTTGTGACAAAACTTTCATTTCGTGTTTAAATTCATGAAGCAATATACTTTTAGTAACGAAATATTCAATTTCATAGAAAAATTTTATCCACTAAAGTTTTCCACCAAAAAATATTATGTGTCATTAGCAACATGTTTTAAGTTATTAATGACACAAAATATTGTCGCTAATAATGCATTCGATTTGGGAAAGACTATTGTTTACCTTAAAATAGTTATAATTTTGGATACGAAAAACGTTTCGTCATAAAAAATGTTACAACAACGACAAATTATAGTTTGTAGTTAAATGGTGCAAGATTTAGCAAAAAAAAATTCTTTGTGACCTTCGTTTTTTACAAAAATAAATAAGCAATTAATGATGATTATTTTACTGTCTTTAATCAACATGCATTTAGTGAGGATCACTGTTTTTTCACAAAATATGCGATATTTCAATAGGTACTATTTCTAGATGAATAATTAACTATTTTTACGAAAAAATAATAGACAAAAATAAAGTTATATTTAGTACACTTGTTTATAATAAAAACACTACAAGAAAAAGGGTTAATAATGACCAACATTTAGCGATGAGTCGAGAAACTTGTCCATAAATCTGGCCTTTTAGATGCTACTATTTATAGTGGTTGTTAATTATATGTTTTTTAATAACTCAAGGAAGGTAATATGTTCCTTAAGTTGATTAAAAAAAACTTGTCCCGAATACTCTCTACGGGGTCACTTATAAAAGAAGAAAGGTAAAAACAAATAAAAATAGGGGGAAAAAAAGTTCATACATATCCATTGCAATAAACTTAATTAGGCTCCTTAGCTATTATTTGTATATTTATGGGTTTTAGATATAGTTTATGCTACTATGGGCGACCTCGTTTTTATAATTCACACCTCATTTGTATAAACGTTTTTATAATTCATGTGTATTTGTATAATTGAGTTATTTTCATCTGTATTTGTATAAAGTGGTTAGTATTGTATTTATTTTTGTGTGAATTATTTTTTCTTGAATATATCAATTGATAATTGCAGTTTTAGTAGAATAAGTGTTTGTATAAATGCTTGTGATGCTACAATATACTTTATTCTGCTCCTATTTGCTTGCGATTTTCACTTTTGCTTTGAAATGGTCATTGGTTTCATTTGATGCTACCTATCTTTGCAGGACTACCAACATTTTTCCAGGTACGAGGGTTGTGTGAACCAAATGCAAAACTTTTTCTCTTTAGTTTTCATCAGCAATGAGAAATGTTTAGACGCAAAGTACTCAATTGTTATTTATAATTTGTACAATACTAATTGTAAAATAGACCACAACATTCTATTATTTATATATTTATGTATTATTTAATAATTGTATTTTCTTAATAAAATTATAAATTAATAAAAACATAGTGAAATACAGATAATAAATAGAGGCGCTTCGAATATTAGTGTCACATGATTCTTGCGATTACTGACAACATTTTATCTTAAAAAATTTAACGTTTAGGAACGACTGCAATGAGACGAACATATTTTTGTCCTAAAAATATGACATTCAGAGACAACATTAATCTTTTTTCCACAATTGACTAATTATAACCTACAAATTAACTTTGTATTTTGCGACATTTCTGACTATTACTAATTATGACTTTTTTAGTGATAATTTTGTTTTGTTAAAAATAGACATATTTTTAGCAATGATAACACCATTTTCATCTACAAAATTGTATCAAAGAAAAATTGTCACTAATGTATACATCTAAGGACAAAAGAGCCCATAGGTAAAAGATAGTTTTTAGTGAAAAAATAACGTTTGTTAAACTACCAAATACATATTACGAAGAGAGAAACAAATTTTTTTACTAATAAAACAAAATATTTAGTGACACATCAGTTTTTTTGTCCTTAATAACCTCTTTAATGAAGAAAATATACTATGACCTAAAACATTTTATCATTTCTATGATGAACAAGTTCGGCATAAATACTATGTATTTTGGGGGGAAATATTTCCTTATCGATATGCCTCTATTTAGTAACGAATTGATGAATTATTTTTGTCTCAAAAATGTTTTTGTGACAAAATATTAATATTATTCATCACTACAATTTTTTTTTGTTGTAGTGATTTATGATGCAATGGGTCACTCTTATCTAGATGTTGTTGATCATGTCTACAATATTGAGCAACTCTGTCATGAGGCCCATGAGGGTAGCAACAAGAGAGCTAGATATGAGGCTAGTTGTAATCTGTCCAATTGCAGGCCCCGAGATGCACACAATAGGTTTGGAAAATGGTTTCAATAGGATCAGCCTAATCAGACTGTTCAGGCCCTATTGCAGAGTTTAAAGGGTGATCGGTCTACCTGAAGTGAGATTGGCTCTAGTAAGATTCAAGTGTCCCAAGCTTGTACTTCAGGGTGTGCTGGTCATTCTTCTGGGAGCAGATCATCTTGGACTTATTCTGACTATGGTGAGTTAGGTCACTGGACCAGAGATTGCCCTTTGAGTAAAAATATTGCTCTAGTTCCAGAACCAGCTTTACTAGCTCCACGAATAGGACCTCCAACTAGAGGTCGAGGATAGGGTCAAGACCGTCATGGTTGATAAAAAGGTATGAAAGGTGGTCCCCCGAGGCAGCAGGTTAGGATGTAGGACTGATTTCCAGGGAAGAAGGGGATTGTGCAATTTCTATGCAGCTCCTGCGAGGGCACATGCTGAGGCATTAGATGATGTGATCACAAGTACAATTATTTTATGCCATCATCCCACCTTGACTTTATTTGATCAGGGCTCTACATGTTCTTATGTGTTTGTGTATCTTTCTCCTCGTATGGGTATGAGTTAAGAGAATCTCATAACTTTGTAGAATATATTGAGTATGAAACATAAGTTTTAAAAAAACATTTGAAACCAAAAAACTACCCAAAATATCTATCTATGAAGCCTCTACTATACAAAGATAAGTGTTGGGAAAAGACATACGACTCCTCAAGGGAACGAAAACTAACAACTCATTAAACTGGTGTCCTCCAGAAGCAAAGAGGTCATACTCAATATCTGATAAGTAGATGATATGATATCAATGCACTCTTATTCAGGATCCTAAGAACCAGCATCTACATTATTAAAATATGCACGTCCAGTGACATTAGTACATTGAATGTATGAGTATGTAATATAGCTGAATAACAAATAACAGAATGAAAGAATAACAATAGATTTAGATATATACTCCAATTGAATCTTAAGAAATAAATGAGAAAGATCATTATAACTTAACAAAAATACTTACTCATCTCTGAACTCAACATATTAACTGATATAATAAAGATACACTTTTAACTCTATTTGGGAGATTCTCTAACTGACAACCATTATTATTAGCTACGTGATGATACAGTGTCTCGACTATGCTTCCAGAATTGTCATATATCTTGTTGGGGTATAGAACAACTCAAGTAGGTGGATCCACTAAACTATGCCCGAAAACACTTAGGATTCATCTAAAAAGTATGATCATGTACCCATGTTTGCATATATTGTTCATGTTTAATGTAAGGTATCTGAACTCATCCCTATATTGGTGATCAATACTACTCCCGGTAATACACTCATGTTCAATGTTTAAAAACATACTCGTCCTCGAGTTTTAAAAAATGACTCAAACTATCCTCTTAAAAGAGGTAACTATTTTTGAAGTACCTTTGAAGTCCTAACTCATTTAGAAATCAGAGTTTTCTTTTATCAATGTAAAAACTGATATCTTTTGTAGTAGTTACTTCCCTTATACTATTACTCAATTCCTACATGAAAACTTTTTCCCTAAAATATTTCAAAATCATAGATATTTAATGATCATTGGTGACTCGGTAAGTCATACAGCATAAACATTGATGATTTATCTAGGTACCACAGTGCTTTAACATTTATGACATACTCGACTGTCATACTAATCATGTTTTATAAATTCTTTCTCAAAACTCTTTTTTACTTTCTAAAAAACTCAGTTTAAATCCCAAATGTTAGAACTAAAAAGCTTGTCAAAATTTATTACTCAATTCATAGGGTTCATTGTAATAACCCAAAGGGTTATTTTTGGAAATTTTAATTATTCTTTTAACATGAGTTAATTGATTGATGAGTAATTGTAGATAATTAACTAAATCATATATTTATATTAAAAATAAAAAATCCTGGGCCCACCTATGTGGTGTCACTACACCCCAGGATTCTCTTTTACCTTATTTATTTCCAAAATTAGTCTTCTATTTCATCAAGAGTTGTGACTTTTATAAAAATTAGTGACAGTTATTAAAAGTTGAGACTTTTATTAAAAATTGAGACTTTTACAAAAAGTTGTGACCTTTTTATGAAAATTTATGACTTTTACGAAGAGTTACGACTTTTATGAAGAGTTGCAACTTTAATGAAGAGTTGCAACTTTTATGAAAAGTTTTGACTTTTAGGAATGACTGTGATTTTTTCAAAGAGGTGTGACCTTTTTCGATAAGGCACAATAAACATTTATTCACACTACATTTGGGTTGTCTATAAATAGAGGGGTTACCTCTCATTTTAAAACAATGAAAATTTTGAACTTCTTCTTCTTCTTCTGCACAATTAAATATTCAATCACTTTGCTCCTGTTGAGTGGCTCATGGACACCATCATTTTTGGATCAACACACTGGTGAATTGAATCATTCTGTGTTGAGAGGATATATTTCTTTAAACCTGAGGTACTGGAATGAAGTAATTTCCTAAAGGGGACAATGTGCATTCAGTGTGCTTGATTTTTTCATTTCTGTTTCATTTATTGTTACAGATCCTGGTATGTTTTACGGTCATTAATTTATCTTTATGTTATTAATTTTGTTTTTGTGTACATGCTTTAAACTTTGTTGTTTATGTTTATACTTTTTATCATTATGTTGAAGTAAATATATGTTAATCAAGAGTTTTATGTAATCATTAGACTATTGGTGTCATGTATATTAAAGTTCTTGAACTTGTAAATTATATTTTGATTTTTATAGAGTTTTCAGTGTCTAAAAGATCCATCGGATGTCCTAGATGGACTTTGAGTGTTCACAAGTTATGGTGGTTCGACACTACCTTAGAATTTTATTTATTCAATTTTCTATTTTATGGAGACATTCAATCGATTAGTTACTCCAAAAAACAAAGGAATGTAGTGGTATGGTAAGTATTATACTCAATCTTAATCAAACGTTTGGGGTTGTTTGGTTGGAGTCAACGAATTACCTATCAAAGTAGGATGAATCTTTATTAATCGAATATTAAATAAATAATTATCTCCTTATAAACGTTAAATTAAAAGTCCCACAAAGTATAGTTCTAACAATATTGATCAAAACATAAACAACTAAATATGTCTTTTTGCAATCAACGTTGTTTTATTGAGTACGTATGATTTTGAATATAGGACTTGCCAAGATATGATTTAATTCAAATTATATGAGCGAAACATATTAATTCATTAAAATCCAACAGATGTGTTGTTATAGTTTAATTAACTTACCAAGTACACAACTAATTATAGGAGATGTATAATATTTGGGTTCTATATGTAGAGGCCTGGAATAGAAGAAAAAACTCTCCCAATTGATGAATAAAACTTTTGTACCACTTTTTTAAAATACAAATATAGACAATGAAACAATTACACATCTTTTTTAAAGACTTCGGTGATGAACAATATCACGCCCGAGCAACCCCGAGACACGGACACGGGACCTAGGACCACAAGTGATACCAAGCTAACCCTGCTGGTATGGTCATGAGCATACTAAAGATAATAAACTAAATGCGGAAGGTAAATCATAATATAAAATGAAAAGAAAGAGAATACACATATTCTATAACTAAGATATTTGAAAACAATGAGTTTAATACAAAGGAAAATATTAACTCAATACTAAGTTGAAACTAACTATATCTTAAAATAGCCTCTAAACTGACTAGAAATGCTAGGATAGGCCCTAGCCAAGTCTAGCAAAAACTTAAACTAAAGGGCTAAATACTGAAAAGAAACTCATGACTATTGTCCTCGTAGAATGAGGACTCACCACTAAGTCTGCTGAACTAGAGATCGGAAATCGATCTAAGTGCGATCCAGATGCTGAGAACCTTAACCTACATCACTAAAATATGTAGCACACGTATGCGTCAGTATTTGAAGGTACTCAACATGTAGGATAGAGTAAATCTGAAATAAAACATAACTTAACAAGCACAAAAGCAAGTATAATAATCTGAACATGATATACTGAATTCTGATCTAACTGGATGCAATGACCAAATTTATAACATGTTGAGACTAAATTATAACTGAACTGTAAATATGGTCAATGTATTAGAGTCTGACTGAACTGTGGGAGCTATTCATAACCGATAACAAAATCACATGAGCTAAATCTAGAGTCCAATGTATACGCCCCATCGAGAGGACCCAATATACCTTGCCAGAGGTATAAAGGCATGTTGGCGTGATCACTAAACTGAAGCCCACAGAGGGGACTTACAACTTACTTGGCTAGTAGTTCTCGGACTATTGGGTACACTGAACCCTAGTCCAACTCGGTATTATGCTACTCCCAATGAATTAAGTGGTTAACATCTTATGACTGCATTTCTGTAAATACTGGATAGCTCAAAACTGAACATGCAAACTTAGAATGCAACAATTAATGTGATAATTATGCATTAATAAATAAGGCATGTATATCTGAAGTAACTGAAATATCTGACCTAGCATGTGTAATTCAAGAAATAAAGAAATACATAGCTAGGGTTCTGAAGTTCATGCAAAAATTTGAGTTATAATATGGTAATCTGATGTGGAGCATATAACTAATTAATTCATGAAGTTTTGTTGAAGATCTAGAAACCCTAGGTCTAATCATGATATGGGAATCAAGAATATTACTGAAAACTACGGACCCAATGGGTGAAAGGAACCGACTAGGCAAATCTCACATACATGGTGATGAAATCCACGGAGAAATATTTAGATTTCGGGGTTGGAAATGATGGAACCTTGTTGCATTGTTGAAGTAGGGTTCTTGACCCTTTTCTCCTTTCTTGCTTCTAATTTTCTAAGTTTTGATTTATGATTTAGTCTTAGGTAAGTGCTTGTTATATTTCTAGGCTTAAATTGACTAAAACCTCATAATTTAGGGTCTAAATGACGTAGCTTAGGGGTTAAACGAAATAGGAAAAGACCAAAAGACCCCTAAATTAATTGATGTCGGAGTGAGCGACGGACCTGGTCCACGACCATGGTCTCAATTACGGTCCATAGGTTCTGGCCATCGTGTGTGGACCAAGATCGATGGACCTGGTCAATGGACCGTTGTCCAATCTTTGGTCCGTCCTATTCCTTCGTAGTTTAGTTCAAAGAGTGAATTTATGGACCATGATCAACGGACATGGTCCACGGACCATGGTCCTACCTATGGTCCATAGGTCCTGGCCATCGTCTGTGGACCAAGATCGATGGACCGTGGTCCTCACTACGGTCCGTAGGTGGCCTCCGTAGATAACACCTGCACTTCTGGAAAAGCTAAATTTTGGTCTATCTAGGGTACGGGTTGTTACATTATCTCACCCTTGAGAACATTCATCCTTGAATGAAGACTAAACTAGCAGAAATAGAGAGAGAGATTTGCAATCCTACCACTAAATAATGAGAACTAAATTTGTGATTGAGCTGAGTTCCAAAAACATGCAAATCACTGAAAATGCAAGTCCAAACTAAGGGAACATGATTCTAAGGCTCAATTTACGCATGAATGATTGAAAAACTGAAGACGACCTATTACCTCAAGATAGAGTGGAATCGGAAGGAAAGAGGTGAGGATACTTGGCTTTCATGGCTACTTCTGCTTCCCAAGTAGCTCCCTCTATGGACTAACTCCTCCCCAAAACCTTGACTAAAGTGACTTCTTTGTTCCTCAACATTCTAACCTGACAGTCAAGAATCTGAACTCGTACATCCTCATAAGAAAGACTATCTTTTACCGCCACAGTCTCTAATGGCACTACAGAGGTTGGATCACCCCCACACTTCTTCAAAAGTGATATGTGGAAGACCGGATGCACTGCTGCTAATTCGGCTGACAACTCTAACTCATATGCCACCTTGCCACCCTTTTCAAGATCTTGTAAGGGTCTACATATCTAGTACTAAGTTTCCATTTCTTGCCAAATCTCATCACCCCTTTATAAGTGACACTTTAGGAAAACCCAATCATCAACTTGCAACTCTAGTTCCCTTGTCCTTACATCTGCATAAGATTTCTGACGACTATGGGTTGTCTTAAGTCTATATCTAATGAGTTGCACTTCTCCATATCATAAAGGACTAGAAAAAGGGGACATAAAAAGGCAATGTGATTATTTGTTTGAGTGTGATTATTTGTTTGAGTGTGATTTGAAGGCTTATTGTGGAATTGTTGAGATTGTTGTGAATTGTGTCTTGTTAAAAAAATAGTCATATCATCATTATTTGTGTGAACATGTCATTTGCATTGGTTTTGAGACATGGTGGTGATAAGTTTTATGCAATAAGAGGATGTACCATTTTGAGGGATGTATCGCGCGCCGCGATGGATACTATATTTCGAGGGACGTATCGCAGGCCACTATGGTTACTATTATGAGGATATGCATTGACAGACATGCATCATTATACTTGACATTGAATTCCATTGCATTACACATATTTATCATTAGTGAACTTGATATTGTGTTTTCATGATCTTGTGAGTACCTTTTATGTGAAATTCTGATTGATGAATAATGAGCTTGTTGTTAAAAATATGTAATTGTTAGAGTGTTGTTGTTGAGCTGTGTGCTATGTGAATTGTGAACAAATAGGTTGGGCTGGTTTTAAGCATGCTCTTGTTGTGGATGTTGTAGTTGAGGAATATTGAGCTTGTTGTTGAGAATATGTGATTATAGAATGTTGTTATTGAGATATGCACTTGTAAATTGTGAACTGTTAGATTGTGCTTATTTTATGCAAGTTGTAGTTATGGAGGTTCTATTGGGGTGTAAGGAGTACCCGTATTCTATTCCCTTAACTCATGTTTAGAGGTTTAATTATTGAGTACCGTGTGGTTTTGTACTCACCCGTTGCCTCTACAATTTTTTGTAGTATACTAGCCCGGACCTTTTTGATATATTCTCTTCTTTTCCGAGGCTACTTAGATGATTTGTGATGTAGTTTTTTGTCATCTCAGTAGACCTTCTTTCTCCTGTTTATGATCTTGTTCTATTCTAGAAACAATGTCATATGAGACTTGTATTTCCTTTTGATTCAATTGTAATATTTTAGAGGCTTGTACAAGTGACAAAGAAATTATGGGGGTACTTTTAAGTTTATTATAAAACATCCGCATTTAATTGTAATGGTTGAGTTTTAGGCTGACTGTCTTGGTGGGATAAGACGAGTGTCATTACGCCCATTTTTGGATCGTGACATTCATGTGGAATTATGGACTTGAACGACGGACACTACGTACTTTTGAAGATTTTGGTGAAATGCAAGGGTCCTTTCCATGGACCCTTAGGGTGGTCCTTGGGGAGTCGTACCCGTACGTTTCGATCCTAATTGAAATCTAATACATGTTTGACACCTTTACACAAAACTCATCAAATTCTTACTCCTAAAACCTCGTGAAATAGGCTAAGGCACATTAGCACCTCTTTCACTAGTCTACGGACGTCATGGACGTTTCTTGACATCTTGACTCTAAAACTTCCTAATGACTTATAACCATTATTTTTTACCTTAGAACATTGTTACAAACCTTAGAAACCTATATAAGGCTCTAAATTAGGTCTTGGGCTTTTGAAGTGTTACATTATCCACACACCCCCCCTTAGGAACATTCGTCCTCGAATGACGAGAAAATCTTTCGAAGGGAAAGGATAGACTCAATACTAGCAGCCCAACCAACAACAACATATCAAAACATGAGTTACAACTCAAATCAACATAACAACATGACATATACACATAGCAACTGAAAAACATCAATTATCACATATAAGAGCTCAACATTACAACATGAGAAATTTCCTTCTCAACAACAACATGAGCTCAATACAACATATAGAGTCACTTATGCCAAACTCATTTCAAAACACATCAACATGATCAATATCATTTTATAAAGGCAACAAGATACCAAATACATAAATAAGTGCAAATCAAGCAAAAGAGTATTTTTCCATGAAAACTCATTTTAGCATAAACATTTTACCATAAATATGCATATTTTTGCCAAAAAAAAAAGTCAAATTCAAATTTAATCGTTATTTTTATTATTAATAGGAACAAATAACCTTAATTAGCAAAGAGATGATGATAACGGGACTTTATGTCGGCCTCGGCTTTCCATGTTGCTCCCTCAACTAGGTGGTTCCTCGATAACACCTTAATGGAGGCCACCTGTTTGTTCCTCAACTTCTTCACTTGACGATCAAGGATTTCCACCAGAACGTCTTCATAGGAGAGATTCTCATCCACTCCTAGACACTCAATAAGAAGGGAAGAATGGTTTCGGGGTAACCAATGCATTTCTTAAGCATGGATACATGGAAATCAGGTGTACCGAAGCAAGATCACTAAGTAATCTCAAATCATATGAAACCTTACCAACCCTTTGCAAAATTTCATAGGGACCCACATAATGAGGACTTAACTTCTTCTTCTTGCCAAATCTCATCACCCCTTTCATGGCTGAAATTTTCAAATACACCTTATCACCTTATTCAAATTCTAACTCTCTTCTCGTATTGTTGGCATAAGTATTTTGCCGTCTATAGGTTGTTTTCAATCGGTTCCTTATCATATGAACTTTTGTCAAAGAGTCATAGATCAATTCGGGACAAAAAAGTGAAGACTCACCAACTTCAAAACAACCAACCGGAGATCTACATCTCCTACCATACAAAGCCTCAAAAGGATCCATGTCTATAGTCTAGTGGTAACTATTGTTATAAGAGAACTCAACCAAAGGCAAGTGTTCATCCCAACTTCATTTGAAATCTATTACACAGTATCTAAGCATATCCTCAAGGGTTTGAATGGTACGTTCCACTTGACCATCCGTTTGAGGATGAAAAGCTCTGCTAAACTTTACTTTTGTACCAAACCCTTTTTGAAACGACCTCCAAACTCTAGATGTGAATTGTGCACCCCTATCTAATATGATGGATAATGGAAAACCATGAAGACTCACAATATCATCTATATAGATCTTGGCATAATCCTCCGCCGAGTAAGTAGAGTTAATGGGAACAAAGTGAGCGGATTTCGTCATCCTATCCAACACCACCCATATAGAGTCATTTTGCCTTCAAGTATGAGGCAAACCCACTATAAAGTCAATATTAATGTAATCCCACTTCCAAGTGGGAACTTGGATTTCTTGAAGGAAACCACTCGGCTTTTGATACTCGGCTTTCACTTGTTGGCAATTTGGACACTTTGCAACAAATTCTGCTATGTCCCTTTTCAAGCCATCCCACCAAAACACTTCCCTAAGGTCATGATACATCTTATTAGAACCCGGATGAATCGAATATTGGGAACAATGAGCTTACTCTGGGATCCGGTTTCTCAAATCATCCAGATTGGGCACACACAACCTCCCTTGCTACCTTAAAACACCATCTCTCCCCCCTAAGGACAATGACTCATTAAGATTAGTAAGAACCTATTCCTTTAAGTCCATTAATGATGGATCAAGGTGTTGCTTAGATTTCAACTCAACCACCAAAGACGACTCGGAGTTATGATGAACCGTAAATCCACCATTAGAAGAATCTTCCAATCTAACACTCAACCGAGCCAACCTATGGACATCTTTCACTAGGTCTTTCTTTCTATCCTCAATATGAGAAACACCACCCATGGTCATACAAATTAGAGCATCCGCAACCACATTAGCTTTGTCGGGATGGTAGAGAACACTCATGTCGTAATCTTTCTACAACTCTAACTATCTTCCTTGTCAGAGATTCAACTCTTTTTGGGTAAAACCATATTGAAGGATCTTATGGTCGGTATATCAATCAACATGAACACCATATAAGTAATGCCTCCATATTTTCAAAACACAACGGCGGCTAACTCAAGATCATGAGTTGGGTAGTTCTTCTAATGAACGTTGAGTTGTCTAGAAGCATAGGCTATAACCTTCCCGTTTTGCATACAAACACAACCCAATACCACTCGACATGCATCACCATATACCATAAAACTTTTAGGACCCTCTGGTAAAGTCAAAACCGGAGCGGTGGTAAGCCTATCTTTCAAGGTTTGGAAGTTTCTTTCACATGCCTTTGACCTCTCAAATTTCATATTCTTTTGGGTCAACGTAGTCAAAGGAGGTGCAATGGACACAAAACAATCCACATATCTCCTATAGTACCTGGCTAGACCCAAGAAAATTCTTGTATTTGTTGGAGACAAAGGTCTAGCCCAATTTCTAACTGCCACGGTCTTGTTTAGATCAACCTCTACACCCTCACTAGAGATGACATGACTAAAAAACGCCACCGACCTTAACAAAAAACCACATTTGCTATACTTGGAAAATAATTAGTGTTCCTTCAAGACTTTTAACACCACTCTCAAATGACCCATATGATCACCCTCATTCTTTGAATATACCAAAATGTCATCTATGAAGACAATCACAAAGGCCTCTAGGTAGTTTCTGAACACACTATTCATTAGGTCCATAAATGCCGCCGGAGCATTAGTCAACCCAAAAGACATCACTCAACTCATAGTGACCATATCTTGTCTGAAAGGCCATTTTGGGAATATCTTCATCTCTCACCCTATGTTTGTGATATATCGACCTCAAGTCAATCTTAGAAAAATAGCTTGCCCCTTCGAGTTGATCAAAAACGCCGTAAATCCGAGAGAGAGGATACTTATTCTTAATGGTCACTTTGTTAAGTTGCTGGTAATCAATACACATCAGAAATTAAACCAGAGCACCCCATGGGGAAATACTAGGTTGAATGAAGCCTTTGTCTAGGAAATTCTTGAGTAGAGCCTTAACTCTTTTAATTTGTCCGGAGCCATTCGATAAGGAAGAATTGAAATGGGATTCGTATCCGGTAGCAAGTTAATACCAAGAAAAATTTCTCATTCGGGAGGGATTTCGGGAAGGTCATTAGGAAAGACCTCCGGAAATTCCCTCACTACGGGGACTAACTCAATGGGAGGAACTTCGGAGACTAAATTTTTGGCTCTTACAGTATGGTATAGACACCCTTTAGACATCATCTTACATGCTTATAGACAAGAAATGATACGACCTCTAGGAATAGAACTTCCCCCCTTCCACTCTAACACGGGCTCATTAGGAAAGTTAAAGTTGACAACTCTTGTCCTACAATCAATGGAAGAAAAACAAGCATGCAACCAATCCATCCCCAAAATGACATCAAAATCAACCATATCAAGTTCTACTAATTCAACATGGGTAACTCTATTGGGAAACATTATAGGACAATTACTATATATTCTTTTTGCAACCACCGACTCACTTACCAGGGTAGTCACCATAAAAGGTTCATTTAAGATATCGGGCAAAATATAAAACTTTATAGCTACCAAAGGGGTAACAAATGACAAGGTAGCACCCGGATCAAGTAAAGCATAAACATTAATAGAGAATACTTATAACATACCGGTCACCACATCGGGAGAACTTTTTTTTTCACCCCTAGAGCAGAGAGCATAAACACAATTATTTCTTTGAGCATCAACATTAGAACCACTTGCTTGTCCACTCCCATTGTGTTGCCCCTTCAAATTAGGGAAATATCTCACCTTGTGACCACTTTTACCACACCCGAAGTAATTGCCCGTCACCACTAGGCATTCACCCATGTGTTTCTTGCCATACTTCCCACAAGTAGGCTTCTTGCTTGGTGAACTAGTACCTCTTCAATTTTGAGACTTAGGGTTAGACACCCTATAATCACAGGCCTTGGGAAGGCACTTGATTGGCGAACCTATTCTTAAATCTAGGCTTATCTTCAATTTCTAACTTCCCCTTTGAAGGACCACCTTGATTAGACCTAGCTCTCTTGGCCTCTCTATTCTTCCTCCTTAGTCTACTTTCCTCCACTTGTTGAGCATGCACCATTAGACGTGAAATATTCATATAGTCATGAAGCATAGCCGAACGATATTCTTCCACCAAGTCATTGGACACTCCCATAATGAAACGTCTCATCTCATCCCTTGGGTTAGACACAAAGGATGGAGCATACTTAGAATTTTGTAAACTTTAAAGAGTAGTCAAGTACACTCATAAATACTTGACGAAGGTTAATGAATTTCCCACCTTAACTTCCCTCAATACTTTAGGAAAAACCTATCAAGTAATTCCCTCTTGAAGATCTCCCAAGATATCGGACCACCTCGTACAACCTTATTATCTCTCCATTGGGTGTAC
The DNA here is from genome assembly GCA_016801875.1 of Solanum sitiens. NCBI lineage: Eukaryota > Viridiplantae > Streptophyta > Magnoliopsida > Solanales > Solanaceae > Solanum > Solanum sitiens. Next base: position 1,695,286 of record JABWTJ010000217.1, read on the forward strand.
CAAGTTTGGGCCACATCTTTGAGTTGATAGGCTGCCAACTCGGCCTTTTCACCCGTAGTCACACCCATAGAAAATATGATCTTATAGACCGCATCTAGGAATTCTTGAGGGTCTTCATCCTCTTTTGACTCAAACAACATAGGAGGGTTCATCCTAGTAAAGCTTCTCAAATGAGATGTCATAATGCTAGCATGATGAGGCACACAAGGTTCAACTTCCCGATTCACTTGTGCAGTCATATCTTGGACTTGAGAAGTGACGACATTAGCTTGTGAGTCATGGCTTGGGCAAAATTAAGAAAATCTGCCCTTATCTCTTCATCGTTCATCGATGGAGGAGCAATCGTGTTACACCCTTAAAAAATGAGCTAGGTTGAATTATATCCTAACATGTTGGTTATGAGTTTATTAAGTCCTTAAATGACTAACTAAGTGTTTTATAGTACGTATAATTTATTTGAAGAATTTTGGAGGTCAAACGTTGGAGAACGTCCAAGACGTTCGAAAGTTGGCCTTTAGACGTGCTAGCGAGTCCTGGTATGTTTGCCTTGTTTTTATGTGTTGTTTAGAGTTGAAAGACACTGAATTTGACCCTAGTATCCTAATAAGCATGTTAAGGGTCAAAACATCCAGGTCCGACCCCCTAAGGATTGCCCTAGGGGTCCACGAAGGGACCCCAAACTTTGGCCAAGCAAGCTGCCCAAGGCAGAAGGGTTTGTGGCTTGGTGAAACACAGGCGCATCGACCCCTGGTCGCGCACTTCACTGTCCAAGAATTTGTTTCCAAGAACTTGTGGGAGTAGCTCCGCGACGTGGACTTGTTCCCCGATGAAGATTCCTAAAATTAAAGTTGAGTTTGACATGTCTAAAAGTCCAAATAAGTATGGGGGTGTTTTGGTAACTTTGGGTGACAGTTATAATCTTATTTTAATACCTATTTAACCCCTTTCCCATGTCAAAATCACAACAATCAATAAGAAAAATCAGAACCCCAAAACTCTATCTTCTTCCAAAACCCCAAAACCTCCATTGAAGACCAAGCACAAGAACAAGTGATGGAGGTGGATTCTTAGAGCTTTCTTCTAAGATTTTCATGGGCTTTCTAATTTAAAAGTTATGGTGATACTTCATCCATAGATAACCATTTATCTATGGATTCCTTTCAAAGCTTTTTCTAAACATGATTATAAGTCAAAAATCCTATATTTCAATCTAGCCATGGGTTCATTGTTAAAGTGATTTCAAAAGAATTATAATGATGAATATATGTTTAGTTACTGATGTTATGATGAATTTCTATCCAATTTTATGAAGAACTCATGATCCTCCTAAATTCTAAAATTGGCCTATAATGTGGGTCTTTTGATCTTGATGATATGATTATTAGATTATGGTTAGATTGTAATGAATTGCTTAGTTCTATATTCCTTTGTTTCAATTGGTTATGAATTGTTGGGAATTTATCAAGATTATCATTAGCTTGGAGATTTGGTAAGTTGACCTATTTTTCTCTATTTAGCTTAGAATGTATATTGAATTGTGTTGATTGGTATGGTCCACTTATGGTGGCGGTGTTTAAATTCTTATATATGTTTATGTGATATGATAATGGACTTGAAGGCATTATATGCAAGATGAATTTATATGATGATTCCATGTTTAGGAAGTTGAAGGATTTAGCCTTGATTCTAATATCATGTTTCAATTCATGTTATGTGGAGTTATATTTATAGACTTCCACATTAGTTGTATAGCTAGGTGTGGGGATGATGTTATATGTATATGTGTGATGATCATGTTAGGATTGGTGGTCTATATGGCTAGTGATGAAGAAAATCCTTGTAGCATGACCCCTACCTATATGAACCCTATATAAATGTGTTATCAAAGTATGCTAGGAGTCTTTTATTCGAACTTTTGATATGTCCTTGTCTCGTATGATGTAATGTGAGTGTGTAGTCTATAGTCCTTAATACTCTATATGTGTGTATGACTTGAGATTTGAAGAATGTTGTACATGTGTTGTGATCTTTAGAGGGTGGCTTCCTCAATGTTATGTTATATACATTATGTGATCATGTTGACTAATGTACACACACACTTCATCCATGACTGTGAATAGGTGAGATTCATGATGATTAAGGAAAGGGTGGTTAAGCTAGCATGATTACCTAATTCTATGCATGTTAAATATATGTTTAATGAAGTTATGAACATGTGTTATTAGAGGTGTTATGTGAAGGTAGATCTCACATGGTATGAACACACACATTATGAATAATTGTATGTATATGTGAAAGTACATTCTCAAATGAACTAGGGTCTATGATCAAAGGACATTCTCATCTTACATACATTTGAGCTATATGATGTATGAGGGCGTAAGTCCTTACAACCTTCTATATGAATTAATGCATTAAAGGATTAAATATATTAAAAAGGGAGTTAGATCCTAGCACCAAGTGAACATGAGAAATAAGAGTGGGAGCTTCACATTAGTAAGTCCGGCTTCCCACAAGAGAACCTTCACATTTAGCAAGTCTGGTTTCCCATCTATATGTTGTCTCATGATATGGAAACCTCCATGCTTGTAAGTCAAAGTTTCTATAAGCAATCTCCATGTTCCATAACTACGTGCCCCCATAGGTTATAGCTTGTGGTTTCCACTGATATAGCTATGTACGATTGGTTACACCTTAGGCAAGTGTTAACCCTCTCTTTTCGGTGTGGGAGTAGAACACCAGATTCCATGTAGATCACATGGTCTATGTTGGTTATGGCTATGTTTCCCGAAGGTTAATAAATTAACTAAGATAAGAATATGAATTGTAATTTAAATTCCTTGAGAAGTGTACTTAGCATAGGTAGGACTATGGACCCTATCTATGCATTGCACTAGATTACTTCAAGAAAGAATAGGATTGGAACCTCTTATGAAGTAAAGACTTATGTTATGTTATGTATGAATTGTATGAATGCATGTTAAGTGACTTTGCTATGTCAAGATTTGAATTATGAGTATGCATGTGAAGTGCATTTATGGCTTCTAAGTGAGTTTACTTAGTATATGTCGAGGTATGGGACTCTATGTGTACATTGCACAAGTAAGCTTGTGAAGGGGTTGTGAGGGTGGTTTAGTTATGGTATGAACTAAATGAGTTATGACTAAGGTTGTAGTAAAGGAAAGAGTCCTTAATTGATGCTATGAAATATGTGGCCTAATGTCTAGTTATAAATGAAAGTGTTATGACTTGATTAGTATGTTATGCCTAGTCTAGAGTGATTTCTTAGGTACACTTGATGGAAGTAGTATTATGGGATGCTATCTACACATTGCACCACGGTGACTTAGGAGTTGTATTAGGTTATGGTCTTTAACTGAAGTGATGTATATGATGTTCTTATGACTTATGAATATATGTGGTTGTGTTTATGAAGCATATCTATTAAAGTCTATTGTAAGGTGACCTCAAGGTGATACATTGTACAAGTTCACTTGAGGGTTACTTAAGGAAAGAAATATGACAACAGAGAGGTAATGTATTTTATGTATTGAATATGCCTCAAAGTATGATAAATGGTTTTATGTGGTATTATGAGTAGTATTAATGTCTATATGATGTATGTGAACTATATTGAGATTTTATGTGCCTATGTTCATGAAGTTTACTAAAAAGACATGTTGCATGATTTCAACTGAAATGTCCTCTTCAAATGCAAATTTTTGCATGGTTGCCATACTTAGTGCATTCTTGTACTAATACCATTCTTTTTCATCTTTGTACACAAAGTATAGGTAGTGATGGCTAGCTGATGTCTCCTAAGTGAAGAGCTTGGATAGATCTCCCAAGTTCAAGTAGGGACCCTTATGATTCAAAGGTTGCGTATGTTATGATGTTTCTTTAAGTTGATTTAATAGTTTAGACTTATAATTTATGTTGTTAAGGGTCGTGTCCCTATTCTATTCTATTGAGTTGTGTTTTATGATGGTAAAGAGACTTAGAGTGTACTTATGCTAATATATATATAGATATAGATATATAGATATAGATATAGATATATATATGAAGTGATGATTCTAGCATATGATGTGCTATGAAAAGTTTTAAATTTTCCATAATTTTTATTACAATTATGCAATGAAAGATGTCTAAGGGCTTGTCTTAGACCTCCGAGAGGTCGACGACGCCGTGTGGCGAAATAAGAGTACTCTAACTTCTAAGGGGGTACTTTGGGTCGTAACAAACTTGGTATCAGAGTGTAAGATTTTGTGTTTTGTCCTTAGGTTTCAAAGTCTTGTATTGCCACATCTAGTTGAGTCTCATTCATCGATGGTGAGTCGCGACACATCTATGAGCGAGAGGCTATAGGACGATAGAGTTTTCCTTCTTCACTATTCTCATGTCGTTCCATAGTACATAACTCTATATAATCTCTCTCTTATGTTTCCTTGTCTGGTTGTCTTTTAGATGTGATTCTTTTGATTGGGATGATGTCTCAATGCTTGAAAACGGGTGATTTTTTATGCTTACCTTGGTTTTATGGTTTGGTGAGTATATGTGAAGGTGAATTTAGTATATGTTGATGTGATGCCATTGGCTCTAGGTGGTTTATGAGGAAGGAGATGCTATGTTGAGAAGTTATGAAATGATGTGGTTCTAGCTTTGTAGTAGTTGTTATGGTTGAATGGACTTCCCCTTGAAATGAAGGATTGCCTTATGACTATGTAGGATGGTAGCATGATTTTATGATATAGGCTTGAAAAGTCTTAGAGAATGTGGTATATAGTGAGAAATATGAATATAACCTTTGTATATGTGAAATGCTTCATAATTGTCCTTTTGTTGATTTGAATCTTTTGTATAGGCTTGCTCCTAAGGAGGGAAGATAATGTGTTGAGACTTATAAAGTGATTGTGAAGTATGCTAGTTAATGGGAGAACCCTTATGACTAGTTAATGATTCCCTCTATGAACCTATTCTAAGAGTGGTAAAAGGGGGAAAAAGAGTTTTATTCCATAAGTTGGAAGTATGATTACCCTAAGGTAACTTAGGGGGATGTATGGTATGTACTCTTTGGCTCTTGAAGAGAAGGACAGAATTGAGGTTGACCTACTTTGAAGTTGTTAGTTGTCTTTTAAGGGATGTATGGTATGTACTCTTTGGCTCTTGAAGAGAAGGAGAGAATTGAGGTTGACCTACTTTGAAGTTGTTAGTTGTCTTTTAAATTGAATTTTAATACGGTGAATTGACGAAGTGCTTAGACTGTACCTGGGCATGGTTTGTTAGTTGGTTCCACCAAAAGCGATGACCCTTGTAGGTTGGTCTTGACTTGCATTGACATTGGTGTTAGAGGGCATGAGGTGATGAATATTGATTAGGCTTACCCCAAGAGAGGGTAATGTGCATAGATGGTAAGATTTTAAGTTCCTTTGATGTCCATATGTTGAGTTCCCTTGAACTTCTCTAGGTTGAAAATCACTATTAAGTGATGGTAAGAAGGTGTTCATAAGTTCATATCCTAAAAGAGGGATGAATAACTTAGTTAATAAGGGTTGTAAGATAAAATTTCCCTAGAGTTGACATGAGTTGCTCTTAAATGTGTTTATTCTAAGTGGGGGAGGATTATTTGAGTAGTAAGGTAGTAGATATCCCTATATTTTCCTTCTATTTTCATTCAAGCTTGAAACCAAAGAGTTCCTAAGTAGCTCCTTCGTGATCGGAGTCTTGCATAAAATTATAAGTTGCATATTCTCCATATGTTATGCATGTCTGAAATGAAACTATGTTATGCATGTTATGAAAGGTCGTAATTGAATGAAAAAGGAAATTTTGATAAATTTGCATGTTGCTCATGTTGTTGTGCATCCTTATATGATAAAATGTGCAATTTGATTTCATGAGAGAGCTTAATGAGCATGCTTGATGTCACTCATATTGGGTGGTATTTTGGCCTCACTATGAGAAATGGAGTCTCCTTTATATAAGTAAAGATGAGTCTCTTTGAAAAATTTGTGACTTTTGAGATGTGGGGAGTGTTACTATAGGCTCACTCTTGAGGAGTGATGGTTTGTCTAGCCTATGTTTGTTGGCGTGCCTATAAATTCTGATAAATTTCCCTAAATGATGCATGCTTATGAAAGCTAGTGATGTGCTAGAAATAGAAAGATGTAAATTTACTTCCAAATATTGTGATGTGCTTGGTGTGAC